>OY978014.1:14888745-15407258 GCA_963854515.1 Pandemis heparana | reverse complement strand
TGGATGAATGGATGGATGTTTGTTTGTTACTCAATCACGCCAGAACGGCCCTACTGATCTGGATGAAATTCGGCACATAGATAGAGAAAAGTCTGGAATAGCACATAGGCTACTTTTTATCCCGGAAAATTCCCGCGGGATAGCGATAAACGTATTCTTTGCAGACGATGTCGTGGGCATCAGCTAGTTAGCTATAAAAATAGTCTTAGTGTTCACGTTGCATCGGAGTGGACATATTTTTAATGTTTATTAACTTAATTAAAACTTATATATCTTGTTATAATATAATGTTACTTGTTTACACGCTTTTATGTATGCTACCTTTTTCAAGCATGTTTTTTATTTAATTAAGGTCGATATTTCTATAATGCTATATGATAAGAACAAGAACCCTTGATCCGTTGGTCACGTCCATGAGCAAAAACCTGTGTATGTACTTACAGACTCACAGTTAATAGTCGTGACGAGATCATTCTACTTTATAATAATTACTAGCTTTTACCCGCGACTTCGTCCGCATAGACTTAATTTATCTTCAATTTTAAGCAATTTTTCGAGTATAAATGTATCCAATAACAGGTTTTTTATAAGATTTCTAGTGATAGAATAGAGCCACTTTAAAGGAAATTTACCGGTCTCTTATTTTCTACCCCATGAGCTTTTTTTTCTCAAAGCACCACTGTGATCCTCAAGATTTTTTTTTACTTACGTAGCCTACCTATACAAACTGCCTCCGTCCCAAATTTCGGGTATCTGTAGCACAAGGATTAGAAGGACAATAATGAAAAAAAAAAATAATCAAAATTAAAAAAAAAGTATCCTATTACCTATTAGATTAGATTAGATTCATTTATTTCGATTTGTAAATTACATTATATTTTTATGTCAAAACATAAGAAAGTCACAAAAAGATCGTCAATTGTAAATAAAATAAAAACAATAAAATAAAAAATAAAAAAATAGAAATCAGAAATCCAATAATAATTACAATCAAAAAATAAATGTCAAATTCAATGTCAGTGATTACAAAATAAAAAATAAAATAAAACAGTATATAATAAAATTATGCAATAAAATGCGATAAAATGTCACACATTAAAAATAAATAAAAATGAAAAACAATATGGTACAAAGTACAAATGAACATTGAATGTCAGGAAAAATTCATTTCACTGTACTCTTTTACAGAGTACAATGATTTTTCCAAAAGAAGTATTTTTAATCGGCGGCCAAATGTCTCGTCCGAACATTCATTTTTTATGTCAGTGGGTAGTCGCTCATACAATCTAGGGCCGATGACGCGCGGGTTCTTGTCAAGCAGCGCCAACCGCCGTGGCACCGCTTGCAATCGCCCGGTCTGCCGGGTTATCCTGCCCGGAATATTAACTCTTTTAAAGGAATCAATATTACGGCGAGTCCACAATAAAATATCGTAAACATATTGGGAATAGTGCGTCATTATACCAAATTTTTTAAACAAATCCCTACACGAATCTCGTGGTTTGACACCTGCCAACGTGCGCAGAGCTCGCTTTTGTATTCTGAATACTTTGTCAGAATTCGTTGAGTTTCCCCACAAAATAACGCCGTACGAGATGAGGGAATGGAAATGAGCATGGTAGATTTGGACTAGAGCTTTCACAGAAATGAGTGGCTTGAGCTTTCGCAGTGCAAAGACGGCACTACATAGTCTCTCGCAAAGCCTTTCCACATGCTGTTTCCAGGTTAACCCAGCATCCATCACAAAACCCAAGAATTTACTCGTTTTGCATAACGGCAATGGAGTCTGTACTTGTGGGTTATCAGAGTGGTTCCTGGCTGAAAACAACATCACATTTGACTTCGTGACGTTCAGGATTAACCCATTTGCTGAAAACCATTCATGCAGCTGATCGCATACGCCACGTATCCTGTGCTCAAGCTGATCGTACGCACACGCTTTCACCACAACTGTAGTATCATCCGCGAACAACACTACTTGACCATCAGGGACTGAGGCTGCAAGGTCATTAATAAATAACATTCATATTCCTGGTTCTCAGCTACCTCCCCACCAATTTTCAGCCAAATCGGTTCAGCCGTTCCCGAGTTATAAATAGTGTAACTAACACGACTTTCTTTTATATCGTCGGCTGTAGGTCTAATTGGCGTAACTGACAAAATACGCAAAATGAGTTGAGTATACAGTTTTGTTCAGAATTTTCCGCTCTTTCGAATGGTATTATTGAAAAAATTCTAGCTTTAAAAAAATGTCCCTTACTCTAATTTTTTTCAAGGGGTTCTTGTCGGATCAGCCTCACAAAAACAATGTAACTGAAAAAATATTAAATATAGCAACAAAAAATGGTGTATTTACCGCCGCCAACCCACTTTGACTAAGGTAAGGATCTTTTCAATCAACGAATTACCCTTACATGGTTAATTATCGAAGAAAAACATAATAAAACTTGCCTTACACTAATGTCTCAGTTATTAAAAAAAATACGCATCACTTTTACATCAAACGGACTGCAAGTGTTTCGAAATATTTGTCCCTTACGCCGATTTGCATTCCCATACTTTAAGCAGTGCTAACGTTACACCAATTTGATTCGAATTATATTTGAGTTTATTGTCTGTTACGCTAATTTGATGCGAATTGTATTTAGTTTCATTTTACGTTAAACCAATTTGATTGTGAAACTAATGAATATTTTATCCGTTAACTTTATTTACAAGCACATCATACTTCATAACACAAGATAAGAGCGGACGTGCTTACATTATTGTTATTCTTTTCTATCCCACAACGTCTTTTGAGTGTGAAAGGGAGGATGCGACACACAGCACACGGGCATCAAAACAAAGCTCCGTAATTCGTTAAGCTCAGTGCATGTTCACCTGTCGTTTGGTTTATTAACTACAACCTACCTTCTTACGACATCATGCACGGAAAAAAATTACTTAATCATATCTAAATATTTTTTCTGTGTTCGTTATCGTTAAGACCTTTCTGATGAAACAATAGGTATTAAACAAAATAAAAATAAACAAAACGGGGTCGAAGTCTCGGACAACAGCAAGTCAATATAAGAATGTTACTTGTGTGTACAGATTTATCGTGCAAAAATATCGGTCACCGGAACACTCGATGGATGATCACATTGATAGAATTGTAATTAATGTTAATGAAAGCACTGACGAATCTAACGATAATATGTCTGACTGTGACTTAGATTATGAAATGGAAAATTTTGAAAATATCGATCCAAATAATCCAGTAGATAAAATAACAATAAAAAGTACCTATAAGTATACTAACGGGCCTAGTATGAAAACCTTCTTGTCGTTTGCATCCCTCTCAAATGCATATTTACTTACATACAAATTTTCATAGTAGCCCCATAAGTAGATGTTGTTTTTAAGTAGGCAAGTATTGAGTTTTATTCTTGTAAACATTTCCCAATAAGCTTTATTTTGTTGTGTACTTCCTTTGTTTTAAAGTGAAGATAAAATGCTTTAATTATAATTTGTTTATAATTATACTTATGACAATATTCGCGGGTGGTAGGGCCTTGTGCAAGGTCCGTCCGGATCGCTACCACCATCTTACTCGCTAATCCTGTCGCTAAGCAGCAGTGCTTGCACTACTGTGTTCCAGTGTGGAGAGTAAGACAGCCGGGGAAATTACGGGCACAAGAGGCATTTCATCTAAGTTCTCTAGGTTGGCAACGCATCTGCAATCTCTCCGGGGTTGCGGGTGTCTATGGGCAGTGGTGATCGCTTACCATCACGTGACCCACTTGCTCGTTTGCCTTCCTATTCGCATAAAAAAAAGTTCGAAGTTACTGAAGGTGTTGTAACATCTCTATATTACACAATAACATTTTTCACTTTGACATCACTTCATCACTACATACCTATGTCCCTATGTCCCTATGTATGCTTAAATCTTTAAAATTATGCAACGGATTTTGATGCAGTTTTTTTTAATAGATAGAGTGAATCAAATATTAATGGATATGAAAACGTCACTCATTTAATAAAATCATTGATTAACAGTTCGGGTGACATCGTATTCCAATTGAGATCAGAGTTTTCTACTTCACTACATCTCACTACATCCGTATTGTTGATCAATAGATAGTAGGTAAAAATATTTACCGCCAATGATGCGGTATGGGTAAATTATTTATACATATTGTTTTATTTGATAACAATAAAAATAATAATAAATTGTTTTATTCCAATCAATAGAAGTCAACTCTTACAATATACAAACAATAATATTGCACGTAAGGGGCAAAAACAACCACACACACTCTTCCAATACATTTTTATACGTCTTAAATGGTTTAAAAAACCAAAAAACAATTTTAAAATCGCTTTACACTAAAAGGGTGTACATCTTTTTTGTTCAGGAATCCCTTTATATTATTTTGTTTTCATGTTATTTTTTTCAACCATCGTCAAACACTACTTTGTATTTCATGCATTTTTTTCATAAACACCTATGCACCATTTTGTATTCAATGCTTTCTTTTCATCAATCCCTGTACACTATTTTGTATTTCATGCATTTCTCCAACTAGTCCTTTACCCTGTTTTTGTCATTATTGTTGGTTCCAACGTAGAGGTCAATTCCACGTAAGGGGCAAGACTGCAAAATACTTGGCATGTAAGGGACGTTATTGTCGAAACAAATTGACGTAAGGGAAATCTAATTTCTAAATTAGCCGCAATACTTTAATAAATGTTACACATAAGGATAGAGCACTAAAATCTAAGATTATGTGTGAAATCCGATCTAAAAAAGATTCGTTATATAAAAAGTTATGAGCCATTTACTCCGAAAAAAAACTTTGATTGGCTCTCCTGAAAAAACGTATTATATCAGTTACGCCAATTAGACCTACAGCCGACGATATATAGACTATCCTAGCCCCCTAGTCTTGCAACACATCTGCAATTCTCTAGTGTCGCCCACTTGCTCGTTTGCCTTCTTTGTCGTTTTTAAATAAAACAGAACGAGGAGAAATACCTCAAAGAATTCGACCTCAACTTTCAATGATACCCAATAAACGTTGGCTTTGTCTATTTCTTATTCATGAATGCTATCAATAGATATTATATAAAATATTACTTGATAAACTTTCCCATAATTCGAGGCAAAAACATGTAAGTAATCAAGCTATGTGAGATTGGATTGACGATACTAATCTACTGACTAGTACAGCTTCAATAAGTAGGCACTCTACTTATTCATTTACTAGAATTACTAGTAGGTAGGTAGGTATGCATTTATATTACCTACATGATATACACGTGCAAATTACCCAGTCATTTTGTTAGCGGTTGCCTTCTTTGGCTTTATAATTATTATCTTTGAAGTGATTCTGGATCAGGATCTACTGTTCAATGAGTGAAATGTCCCAAAATAAATGATATCAAAATAACACAGACTCTACACTACAAGTTATATGAGTTTAATACGATAAACTTAAGATTGCGGTAGATTAACCACAAATAAAATATAACTACTAAAACTTCTTAGAAACCTAATTAGATGCTACTTTCTGTGCCATTAAAATAAAAAACGGCGTTCTTATTTCCTGCCTAGTTTTTGACTTAAATGTATAAAAACTGGAACAGAAAGAGGCTCTACTTTTATCATTATAATTATAAAAAAGATCTATTCTTCATTTTAAAAGTATGAAAATAACTAATAAATACTTACTTAAAGTGTAGACTCATGTTAAGGTGCGTTGCTCTTTTGTGAGTGAATTTTTAACGTAAAGTACGTAGTTAAGTAGGTACTTACTTGAAATTGACAACGTACTCTATTTCGAAGGCACAAACGATCTATGATTGGTTGCTAAGGCAATCTCCGGCCATTTCAAAGAGGTAGCGAAATCCAACGCCCAATTAGGTATAACGAATAATGATTGAACTTGAAACATAAATTAGTGAAACCGGTCTGTAGAGTCTCATCAAAACAAAGGACAGACGCCCCGAACCGCTGTAGGTCAAGATCATTCATATCTTATCTAATCATGTAGGTATGTTATGTTAAATTAACATGCCATATTCCTTTTTACGGAGAGCGTTGGAAATCAAAGTCCGAAAGACTTCAGACTTTGACATCATCACTAATCAGTAGAAATCACTACATACCAGTATAAAACAAAGTCGCTTTCTCTGTCCCTATATCCCTATGTATGCTTAAATCTTTAAAACTACGCAACGGGTTTTGATGCGGTTTTTTTTAATAGATAGAGTGAATCAAGAAAAAGGTTTATATGTATAATACATGCATAATATACCGTGTGAACTCGGGACGGGTCGCTAGTGAATAATATAGAACAAATTATCCGCTTCTTTGTTTGCGATAAATGCAAAAACTATGCAACACATTTCCGTGCAGTTTTCACCAATAAATACAGTGATTCATAAGAAAGGTTTGAACATATCATTTGTCAAGGTTATGTATAAATTAGTTGAAATATAACGATAATAAAGAGTTATACATACATACACAATTGTTGGAAAAGTCGGGAAAAGTCAAGCGGCTGGGATAAAAATTATAATTTAGCGAGGACGAAGTGCTTAGCGACAACTGCTACTATTTTCTATTGGATATGTTTAAATTAGTCTGCCAGAAAATGTATATGTAAATCGTGATTCACTTAAATATTTTATTTCAAAGGATCATTGAAACCCGCAGCGCGACCAACAAGCTTATTACGTAACTCGCTCGCAATCACCATCGTGTTCATTTTGACAGTATGTATGTATGTAAACTCTTTATTGCACATAAAAATTTAAAAATACAGAAGTACACAGAAAATAGTACAAAGGCGAACTTATCCCTAAGAAGGGATCTCTTCCAGCTAACCTGGTACAGAAAGGAATAGTTTAAAAAAAGGCAAGCAGTCATTATTATGCGCAAATAAGTAGTATTAATACTTAATAAATTAACAACTAAAGTACATTATAAAACCATAATAAAATATAATATAAATAACGAAATAAAATTTAACCAATAAACTTACATAAACACTATCGAATATCAAATAACATAAATAAATACTTGAACTAAATAGAATATGAAAGGCAATTATACCGCCTCAGGTGCCGGTGTTTAGCCACAACTTCCTCAGCCCACCCCTGAACACCGCCACAGACTGAGATTCCCTCAACGTCAGGGGCAACCCGTTCCACAGCTTGACGGAGCGGATCGTGAAAGATTTGGCATATGATCGTGCCTTATTAGGCGGAAAGGCAAGTGTGAGGTTGGAGCTCGACCGCAAACGGTCGCCGCTTCCAGTGGCCAAGTAGCCAAATCTTTCACACAAGTAAGAAGGAGAAGTAGAATTAAAGAGAACATTAAAAAGGAGGCACAAGGTATGCATGTCTCTGCGACGTCGAATAGGCAGCCAGCTAAGCTGCCCGCGAAAGTGGGAGACATGATCATACTTGCGCAGACCATAAATGTACCTAATGCAAACATTTTGAAGGCGTTCAAGTTTGTCAAGCAGTTCCTCCGTCAAGTCAATGAAAGCAACATCACCATAATCCAGTAGGGGTAAGAGAAGAGAACGAGCAAGAGTAAGTTTAGTTTGAAAAGGGAAAAAGTTCTGCAGACGTCTCAAGGAGTGCATCGATGCGAAAAGCCTACGGCTCACCTCAGTTACATGCGCAGTCCAGGAAAGAGTTTGGTCGATTATAATACCCAAATTCTTAACGGTACTTGAATAAGGGATTGGAGCATCATCAAATATGATACTCGGCAACACAACCTCCGGTAATCTGCCCACGAAGTGAGGACTGCCAATAATTATGGCCTGTGACTTAGCAGCGTTAACCTTAAGGCCAAACCGCTCAGCCCAACTACTGATGCAGTCCAGGTCAGTATTAATTTGACCAATTATAGAAGGCAAATCATCGAAACCAGCCGCCGCATAGATCTGCAGATCATCCGCATATAAATGATAGGAAGACTGAAGTGACTTTGTAATACCATCGATAAAAATTGAAAACAGAAGAGGAGATAGCACACCCCCTTGGGGAACACCAGCAGCAAGGTCGTGCCACTCCGAGAAATGATCATCAACCCTAACTCGCTGGCGCCTTCCAAAGAGGTATGCGTGAAACCATGAGATGGCAGATGGGGAAAAATTTAAGTTCTGAAGGGTTCCAATTAAAATATCAAAATCTACGGTATTGAAAGCACTACTAAAATCCAATAGAACTAGAATGGTAAGCATTTTACGCTGAATATTATGACGAATGTCGTCAGTGACCTTAACCAAAGCAGTGGCTGTGCTATGCCCGGGGCGGAAACCGGATTGTAGAGGATTAAACAGGTTATGTCTATTGAGATGGGATGACAGACGATGATTAACAAATTGCTCAATAACCTTTGAAAGGACAGGGAGTATGGATATAGGTCGGTACTGTGTGAACAATGTTGGGTTGGCGGTTTTAGGGAGAGGAATCACATGAGCAAGTTTCCACATTAAAGGAAAAGTGCCCGAGGAAAAGGAGAAGTTAATAATTTTTGAGAGGACAGGAGCAATGTGTTCCGCCGCGAGTACCAGCATATCCAAGCTAAGGCAATCCTCACCAACAGCCTTCGTTTTAATGGCTTTGAGATAACCAACAATTTGTTGAGGTGAAATATTACCAATTTCAAAAACAGGGCAGTCAGGACGAGGTGTAGCGGCAAGAAGAGACAATGTTTGTTGCTTTACGGAAGGGTCCAATATGACCGGAGAAGTACCGAAGTGCTTATTTAAAGCGTTGACATCAAGAGAGCCAGAAGAAGTTTGTTGACTTTTGCCCACCCCTAGTGACTTTAGAAATTTCCACAACTTTGCTGGAGGACAGCCATCGATGGACTCGTGTATAAATTTACGTTTCGCGTTTCTACAGGCTCTATTGCAGCGGTTTCGCAACGAAACGAAGCTAGCTCGATTATGCTCGGAAGGGTCACGCCGCATCCTGATACGAGCTTTGTTTCGCTTAGCCATCAATGACTTAATGTCGGGCGTAAGCCATGGAGCAGGAAAGTGCTTCACACGCGTTGGTCTTAATGGCGCGTGCTTTTCAAAAACAGTTCATGTATGGGCTGACAATTGGCATCGGAATCAGCTAGCGATGGCGATTGCGAGCGAGTTACGTAATAAGCTAGCTGAACAGTGTTCTGTGGAACTCTACATTCTAGATTCTATCATCTCTAGCTAAACTCCAGAGCGTAATTTGGCGCTGGTGAAATTTCTAGCACATGAGGCATTATCTTAGTCTAGGCTCGGCAATGCATCTGCATCTTAGTGGATTTCCTGTCGATGGGCAGGTAACCAGGTAACCACATTAACAGGTAAACAGCTTGTTCAAATCGATGTGACCTTACAGAATTTGAATATCGACCTTGTCACCAGCACTCCACCCCAAATAATGAGCGACTACACACTATATACTCGTACCTACCATACTTGAGTAAGTATACTTAGTGTTCGTTAGATTGTCTATTCTATTACTGATGTAGCACTGTTGCTATTTTTTCGCAGACATTGTAATGACGCGTGTCATTGTTTACGTTGACGTATAAACAAACTATGTGACATCTTGTTATGTAATGCTCGTAATACCTACGCTACGCTGCTTGTCTCGTTTATAGAGTCCACAGCGTCTCTTCTTTTAATCTAGCAAGGGACAAGTATAGACAAGGCCAAAGTTAACATTTCGCATCGTGGCTTTTATTCATTATTTTAACTAAACGGGACTTAACTTAATCGCGAACTCGTTTTATTAATTAGGTACATACCTCGACGTCCATGGTCTCGAAAGGGCTAAAGAAGCGGGCATTTTTCGAACTACCCGCACATTGTCTTTCTTTTCGAACGGCTTTGGCCGCCTACGATACTGAGACGTTTTGAATTTGACAATTGGGCAAATTGTCATGTTTCGAAATTTGATGCAACGAAAAATTTACACTAAGCACTCAGCCTTACGGTAAGTTTTTTTTATCGCAACAACAACAAACGCGTTAATGTCAGATACTACCTATGAGATTATTTCGTTATCTTGTAAGTACGTGTTGCTAGTGGCGCTGTCAATTTTACCATACCATTTTACTAACAACCAAAACCTCAAGTGTGGACGATGTTCGCGAACCAGCCGCGTTTTAGTTTACTCTAACTTAAACCTATAAAGTTACCGTTACCTCGCAGATGAGAATCTTTAGCATGACATTCATGTATGGGCTGACAATTGGCATCGGACGGAATCAGCTAGCTGTCACATTCATACAAGAACTGTCAAAATGAACACGATGGCGATTGCGAGCGAGTTAGACAATAAGCCTACTGCTTTATAGAGACGTTTATGGCTTATGCGAATGCGTTCAAAACGTTTCGTTTTAGAAACTTACGTTGAAACCTTCATAATTGTTTTATGCATTTTTCTTTGGGACTCGACGTCACCGTTGTTAAGCCAAGATCGTACTGTTCCGTAGTACCTAATCTTTTTTATTATCAGGTGGTGTTTACTTTGTCAATTATACCTACAAGTATGTAAAGTTGATACAAATCGAACTGTCACGTTCCGGCGCTAACCAGATTTTAGCCGGCAAATAAGGCGAAGGACGATTTCAAATTCAAATGTAATTTCATACATAAATCAGAGGTGCGAGCCCGGAATTCGAACCCACGACCCTCTGTTTGAGTGAGAGACCACAGGTCTAACCACTGCCCAAGTAACAATTTCTTGTCCTATAGCAGTCCATAGAACGTATTTCAAAAACCACCTTTGGCACTATAATAGACCTAAGAAGGTTGTATAAATCCGATCTGGCGCACTTATATCTCCATTCAGTGACATAATGGAACATTAGCAGTGTTAGTTGTGACATTTTAGGTCTATAAAGTAGATGTAATGGTGTCTCGTATGACAAATTTAGTGATACAAGGGGCACAGTAACGCTATTATAGTGTATTTTTATACTGTAGTAGCGTTCATGATTGCATTATAGTCC
The DNA here is from genome assembly GCA_963854515.1 of Pandemis heparana. Lineage (NCBI taxonomy): Eukaryota > Metazoa > Arthropoda > Insecta > Lepidoptera > Tortricidae > Pandemis > Pandemis heparana. Next base: position 15,396,244 of record OY978014.1, on the reverse strand, counting down.
GTTAACTACAACTGGTGTAGATATTACGCAATTTATCCCGTATAGTGTTTTGATTGTGTGACAAACAGTGGACTTCACAAAAAGATACGTAAAAGTTACTAAAGGATTTATATATCGTTAAGTGAATGTTATCTTCTTTAGATATTGAATAATTCGTTAAATACTGCAAAAACCATGTGCGACCAAAGATTTACTGATAAACTAGTATTAGCTTTACTTGATATTTTTATGCGCCCTTCATTTATTGAGTTTTGAATAAAATATATTAATAATATAAAATTAGATTCCGTATAGTTTCTATACTTTATAGTGAAGAAGTGAAGAAGTGGCTTTTATAGGCTAACTATAGTACTCATGACAAAATATTCGTCGCCATCATGGTAAAAATCAGGGTTCCACTAGACTTTAGCCGGGTCACTTAAACTCTTTAAATGAAAATACATTTGAAAATCAAGGGAAAGTTCATGTGCAATGTGTATCTATTCATTAGTGTTGTTTTTTTTTTCATTATTGTGAACTGCAATCACTATAAATGTCACTGGGGTCTTTATTAATTACTTCGTCAATACAAACAAAATTTTTACGGAACCACATGGCGCTGGTTTTACCCGAACTTCTCGGTGAGTGACACTTTTGTTATTGTGATTGTGATACATAATTATGCCTTTACAGGTCAAAATTATCATTTAAAAGTAGCAGTTTGCTTCTTGTATATGTCAAATTTATCATATAAAGGTAATAAAAAAACAGCTTTAAACGCTATTGAGTTTTAAAAGACCAACCAACACCATTATAGAATGCTTCGGCCATATAACAGAGTATTACAGACGACTGCAGCAATGAGACTATAATAGAAATATAAAAACTACTAAAGTACTTTTAATCGCTATAAAAATGTCCTGAAAACCGTTTCTAAAGTAAAACCGCTCTGTTACAGTGTCATTATGACTACTATAGTACCATGCACCATAACAATGATTTGTGGATGCACAATAACTTAAAATTATTGTATTGTTGAGTCTTCATCATTACTATAACGTAAAAACTGTAGTGGTCAGCAGGGAAACCTTACAGTGCTAAATAGGTACATAATAGTGATTCCGGCTACTGTTATACAGTAATATCGCTCTGTACTGGCTACATTCAAGCTTTTTATAGCGCTTGACAATAACGGCTCTATAAAATGGTTAAGTAAACCTTTACATCAACAGCTAATAGGACTATTTGGTTATATACCTTATAGAGCAAGAAAGTATCAACAAACGCTTTTATACGACAAACAGGTACAGCCAAAACCTTTATAGAACGTTTACTCGACATTTTTGCTACGTAACCCCAAGTTATAGGGCCAAAATGTTACTTGGGTGGGCTATATACCTTTAAGGCGCGACCACACCGCCTCTTAAAAAACGGTGACGTTACGGAATCGCAACAAAATGTATGGAGAAACGGTGAAAAACGTGACGCATACGACACGTCACTGCGTAAACGCGGCGGTGTGGTCGGACCTTTATGTAAATAATTAAAAAAAAAACCCACCAACAAAGGATCACAGTTGCCCAAAATTTAGCTCAATGCGTCTAATATTCCAAATATGTTGAAAAACAAATTGAATTTATCTCCGACAGTTTTGAATGGTTTTGACCAGATGACACAAAGCTAGGCATTAATTTTGTGGAGTTCGAGTTATTTTGCAATAGAAGCTGAATAATGAAGATCTATCCTTTAGGAATATGATGTTGAAACCTTTGAAGGGCTATTAATATAAATAACAAAGAGCTCTACCCTGCGGCGGATTCAAGACAAGTATTCTGTAGGAGACTTTTCGAAGTTTTCGATTACAAAATTTCAATAAAAAAAGTAAGAGAAATTATTAGACAAAGGATTTGCTGTGTTTACTTTTTTTATTGTGAAATAGGGCTCGCTTTATTCATAAATTCCTTTACAATCCTAACGCGCAACATATTTTTCGAACCTTAAACACAGGCTTAAAACTGCAGACTATTTCCACTTTCTAGGCAATTAAATACCTATGACAATCGGCCTTAATTGTTTTTTTTTGCGATGAAGGAACTGTCTCATAATAGTAAAGTGCTTACTCCGTTGACTATATTCCATAATGGTCCCTTGTTTTCACAGCAGAAATTTCATTAAGTAGGGAGCCCATGTTTCACGATTTTGACGAAACTGTCCCAAAAATGACATACCAACAGGTACAGTGGAGGGCATAAATATCGATACATACAGCCAAACACGTCAGCTATTGACGAGACTGTCCCGTCAACTTGTGATTACTGACAGTTGGCGGCAGTTAAGACTATTAAGTTGAAGATGCTTTCCTGAGTGTTATTAAATTATTGTGCTGAATTTTATAGACAGCGATTTACAGTCAAGGACAAAAATGTCGACAGACATCATGTCATATATATGTGTCACCGACCTTAATTGTAAGTAGCATAAAGGTGTATATAGTGTATAGACGTTTTGACGTCTTGGTAACGTAAGTACGTTATGGCTTTGACTGTACAGAAAAATGTGTTCGAACAAACAATCCGGTTCCTACTTTGTGAAGGACGATGGACAAAAACACTGCATTGAATTCCGTTCCATGTTGTACCTGTCTTTGAATTAAGATTTCGAATGTTGAATTTGACGCGAATCTATTGACGCTAAACAATAGGAGCGAGGCATTAGTTAACAGTTGGAACTGTAATGTAAGTAGGTATAGTATAACTTTTTAATTCTACTTTAATCACTGCATGCGTTGCAACAGCTATTTGCAATATTTACAATAGAAAGAAACATGAGATAAGTCGACACATGTACACACAGCAAAGCTATTCGGTAAGCAGGTTTAAAGCGGCGCGTGCATGCAAAGGTGCTTACCGAATAGCTTTGCTGTGTGTACATACCTAATAAAAAGAACAATTCAATCATAATATACGAATGGACAAAGAAGTACCATTTATGCCTGTTACTTTATGTAAAATTCATTACATTAAACAAATTATTAGACTTCAATATTATTGACTAGCGACCCACCCCAGCTTCGCACGGTATATTATGCATGTATTATACATAATAAGCCTTCCTCTTGAATTACTCTAACTATTGAATAAAACCGCATCAAAATCCGTTGCGTTGTTTTAAAGATCTAAGCTTACATTGGGACAGACAGACAGCGGAAAGCGACTTTGTTTTATACTATGTGCGACTATGTTTTTTTTTTTGATTTGACAGTCTTTGTACACAAATATTTGGTGAAATCCACCAGAAAATATTTAGGACTTAAGGATATTTCCGCTGATTGTTGCTAATAGTGTAATCGTGATGAAGATTACGGAGAATAAGTATATAACTTCCGTCCCGGGATTACTCATATAGCTTATCGCCTGTCGAACAGATTATGAAAAAAGCCATCACATGACACATCGATCGGGATGAATAGCTCAATAAACAATAAGCAAAACACATGTACATATAACAAATTAAATTAACCTACTTTACTATCTTTTAAAAACCGCTACAATAATTACATGCAGACTTTGTAGGTAGTTATTATTATAGTTTATGATAAGAGTTGAAAAAAAGAGTGTCATTTTTTCAAACAAAGAATAATCGTAAAAGGAGCTTGGGGGGTTGTGCTCTCCAAACTTTACCTCTGGTAAAGATACCTCGTGACTCTTGTTATCATAATTTTTATTTATTTTGTAAATTAAGGAAATAGAATTATCGTCTTGTTTTATTTTTCAAATGTCTCTTCACTATCTTATGTTTATTTAACCTTTATAAATTATAAAGATCTAAAGGTTATCAGCGATCATGTGGTTCTGTGAGCAAAACATAGCAACAGTCGACTGAGTGAGGCTAGGCTTTTCTTCTGTACGTAAAAGTGGTGATTCTTGGGATTTGTGTTGAAATCACCTACCCAATTTTTCTGTAAACACCAGATTTTGGTTGAGAATAATATTTGCAATAACTGAAAATTAGCTGCGAATTTTTTTCAAAGTATGCCACCTGATAATTATTTGGCATGTTGTTTTTGACAAATTAAATTTAAGTGTTCCGAAATATTTATTTTTATTTTAATCATGGAATTGTAGCTAAAATTAATAAAGAACATTAAGTAAGTTCGTAATTCTAGCATAGAATGATCTGAACTGATGAATACACAACACAACTACAACGTAAATTGGGGTCAAGCTGTGTACCAGATATATCGTGTTCATATAATGTCATTCGATTGGTAATCGGTTTTAAACGACTTCTGCCTATCTCTGTTTTATTACAAGCGGATTAAAACGGAGCAGTCTTCCTCGTTAATGTTTGCGCGTGATAGCGAAATACGAGAATTCGACTTCGAAGGACCAAATTAAAAAAAGCATTCGGTTTTATACCTATTGAATGTAATTTTCGGTCAATCATTATCGCGGTTTTAAAATGACATGAATATATCATTGAAGAAGCTAGCAAATGAAACAAATGAAGGAAAAACGCTAGTAAACTTTCAATTTCGGTCCATTGTCGTAAATTATGAAACAGTTGTTTATTCGTTGCGCGTGACTCTGTAAACACACAACAGCCGGCAGTTAATATTGCCCGGACCTAACCGGTTATCGATGTCAAAAAGTAAAAAAAAAACAACACTTGAATAAGTACTATTGTATCTACGAATATTTACGGCCAGATGAAAAATGACAGAGTAACAAAAAGTGATCACACTTTCCCGGCTCTATGCAACGGATTCGAACGCGCGATTCTTTATTTTGCGCGGGATAACGCAACAGGCAGCTGTCACATACCTAGACGAGGCGAGTCGGTAGTATTTTTAGTACTATCTCACGCTTTTAGCCAGTTTCCTTCATTGTTAAGTTAATTACCTCTGATAGGGAAGGGTTTGGTCATGATCGTCTCGGTGTTCGGCGGCAGCAGCCGCTTGGTCTCCGGAGACATGACACTTGTGCACAAATTAATTTCATGTTTGTCACTCGCACTCACGCCGCGAAGCCGGAGCGACGGCGAAACGTTTAACACTTCCATCACTGAACACTACCGCGCGCGGCATGACTGACCAGACTGTCGCACGGCTCGCTATGCCCAGCGAGCGAGACACGCTCCGATATCAGCTGATATTGTGGAAATTTATGGAATAGCGCGTCGTCTGCGACGGCTATATCACATTGCAGCGCTCTCGCTTTTGCGTGTGCGCTTTGTTACGTTACGATGCGCAGTTACGGGGGCGTCCACGTTTTACAACTTAATCCAGCACAAATTATATATAAAAAAATAGTTTATTCAAAACAAGAAATGTTTCCAAAAATAGAGCTTACTGATGGTTCCACACTAGGCTAGGCCTGTCACGTGGCAACCGGATTCGGGGTACTTTCATACAATTAAATTACTTAAATTAAAAAAAACAACTAAGGCTAAAAAAAGAAGGTGAATCAGTATAAACAAAATTAACACGTTTCATCTTTAAATAAATTTTATCCAACCTAGTTTTGCATGTATGTAATATTAATATCACTGTCTATAAAAATTCAGCACAATAATTTATGACACTCAGCAAACTTAAACTCTTAAAACTTAATAGACGTAACAGCTGCCAACTGTCAATAATCACAGATGGCGGGACAGTCTCGTCAATAGCACATCGCTTGGTCACTCAAGATCGGCAATGAAAATACGTCAAGTGCAAGGACGTATGTTAAGTGAAATATAAATATAGTAAACGTAATCTGCGCACGCGCGCATTGACTCCGTCGGGTGTCGGATGCGAAACTGGCCTTATACTCTGAAATTCGATTTTCGAAGTTCGTTTCGTGCCGTTCCGTTCTCACTAATAGTTATTAATTGGAGAGTGAGAGAGACGGCGTGATACGAACTTCGAAAATCGAGTTTCGGAGTAGCCCCCCTGGTGCGGATTTTGGGCACTCTGCCATAGATTCAGGAACGGCGAAGGAACGTAAACACGGCGTCTACGCATGTGCTTCTTCCTCAACGCTGCTCTACATATAGACACATGCATACGTACTAATCACGTCTCTATCCCTTACGGGGTAGATAGAGCCCAGGGCAACAAGACCCGTTTAGTGTGAACGCGGCTCTACTCTTCTTAGCTTTACACTTTTTTGACCCCCGACGCAAATAAGGGGTGATAAAAGTTTGACGTCGATCTCTCTCTTTCTCTCTCTCTCTCTCTCTCTCTCTCTCTCTCTGTGTGCGTGTGTGTGTGTTTGTCTGTCTGTGGCATAGTAGCTCTCAAGGGGGTGGACCGATCTCTATACGATTTTTTCATTCGGAAATTCGAAATCGAGTTTCCTTACGATGGTTTTTTCTTAGCCACGTATGGAAGGATGGATGGATGGATGTGACGATGTGAGTGTGTATGTTTGTTCCTTCTTCACGCTGAGACGAATTTGGATAAAATTTGGAACGAAGATAGCTGGTATCCTAGATTAAAACATATAGGCTACCTACTTTTTTATCCCGGAAAATTGCATAGTTCCTGCGGGATAGCGATAAACATGTCAATTGCTTAGTCTTGGCGGTCGAAGTCGCGGGCAGAAGCTAGTCGAGTTTAATGTACCGTATGTGTATGAATGAATAATATTTTAGATCCCGGTAAGTCTATTACAAGAGCTATTTTAACCGTAGGACCGGGGGGCTACTTCGAAATTCGATTTTCAAAGTTCGTATTATACCCATCCCTCTCACACTCAAGTTAATGACTATTAGTGAGAAAGGAACGGCAAGAAACGAATTTCGAAATAATTTAAGCGAGACTAGAGCGCCGCCAACGCAGCGCTATGGGAGATTATTATAACTTTCATGGCATACCGCTCCGGACATGGGAGATTGATATGACAACATAAGAATGTCTGTTGTGAATACGTTTTGCTGTTGTCAATTTTGTTGTTTTGTGAACTATTGTTTGATTTAAAAATAATGGCGGTGGCTCTACGTAAAAATTTACCTCAAAAAGATACGGCAAGATAGCCGTTTCGTAGAGATACTATAAAACAATCGTTTTGACCGATATGTAGTAGTTATCCCCTATATATATTTGCGGGTGGTTGGACCCCGTCCATGGTACTTACTTCCAGATGGCTACCACCGACCGTCTTATTCGCTAATCCTACCGCCAAGCAGCTGCTGCTGTGTGCCGGTGTGGAGAGCTAGACCGTGAAATTACTGGCATACGAGGTATTCTATCTTAGCGCTCAAGGCTGTAGTATGTGTGTCTATGGGTGTACAAAATTGATGTTTTGAAATTTCTGGATATTCAGAACATGTGGCCAGAGGTACCTAGGTACCTACTTAATATTATAATTTAAATTTTAGAACCAGTCTATTGATAGAGCGCTTAACACTCTTTTATTGGATAAGGGGGGTTATCACAACCGCTTAGTGCATTGTTCTATTCATCAGAAGGGACACAGTTATTCAGCCATATAATAGCTCTGTCCCTGACGCTGAATAGAACTTGGCACGAAGTGGTAACCCGGGGCCCCAAGTAAATCTACATGATAAGTTTCAGAAAAAAAATAAAACATCATAGCTATTTATAATTCAGATTTTGGAGAACTGTTAGTTTAAATATATTTTTTTAGGTAGGTATATATTAACCTTAATAATCCTGTAGTATCGAACAGCAATACTGTATATTGATTTGCGGTTACATTTGCCAACATTTTTGAAATCAGAACTGGGGTTACTGTCCGGATCCTGATCCCACTTCTGAACGTGGAATGGTGTTTTGAAGTGAAAGTTTCTTTAGCGGCGCTGAGCGCTTTTTGGGATGGGTAAAAAATGTTAAACTCGCGTCAGACGTAAGACGGAGGAAGAGCTTAATACCAGGATATCAGGATCCTTTAAGAGCTTATTTTGAAATACGAATGAAGCTAGAGTCGCGTTCGATTTTTGAAGTGTACGTTGATTTCGTCGCTTTAATATGTGGAGTAACAGTGTGTTCTCTCAGTGACCGCTGTTCTAATCTCGTGTATTTTTTTTCTTTTTCTATTTTTTTTTGCGCGAGCGATGTTTGTATAGTTTTCACTTCTGCCGGCACTCCCGGAGTGCTACGCGGTGGTTTTTTTCTGAATAGGTGTATGGTTATTATAGCATCTATTTAGTCGTAAATCTTTTCCATGTATATTCCACTATAAAAGTGTTTAAAAAATAATTAAACAATACTCAGATTCTAATAAATAAATTAAAATACAATTTTTATAATAAATACGTACCCTAATGAGCACCACAATGGAAAGATTTCATCATAATAATTCATCTCAAAGACGACGAGACAGTGATTTGAATATTTAACCGAAATGAATGACAAGGAGACTAAATTTATTCAATTGCTTCAAAGTACCCGCAATAGTAATAAATTATCCAGCTGCGCGAAGAGTAATACCTAACCTACTTAGAAAACTACTAACTTATTTACATAATATAGTACTTACTAATCTGAGCGGGAATTTCCGCTGATGATGTAAAGAGCAATCAATATTTTATGTCATTTAACTTTCAGTTGTTAATTGGTACAGTCGGCATCAGATGTTGCTAAACATTCTACGAGCTCAAAAAGATCTATACACCCTCTTATTTCCTTGGCGATAGAGACTAAACAGAGTAGTCTGAAAATGAAAATGAAAATGAAAATGAAAAATGTTTATTTGGTTTCTTTAAGTTACAATGAAATAAGTTGGAACCTTCCTTTAAGCATGAGAAATGCTTGTCTTGGAATGCTCCGCTCTTCCTTAACTAGAAGGTTAACAAAACCAAGCAGAGCTAATTCTACCACTATGCACTAACTTAACTTAACTACCTACTTAACTAGTGTGCGAACGCGCTAACCGCGCGCGCAGGTGTTTGTGTGTGTGTGTGTGTGTGTGTGTGTGTGTGTGTCGTTTATGCACGTAAGTGTGTGTGTTTGTGTATGTTTCCGTGCGTGTGTATACATACAGTCATGTAAATGTTCATCCAAGCGATTAATGCAACGAATGATGCATTGATTCACAGAGGTTTTTCCATTTAACAATGAAGCTTTATGCTTGAATACAACCAGCAACCTCGCAATTCAACACAACAGTCCCTCAGTCTCTTCGTAGTCTAAGTTCAGTATCCATTCAGTGATTACGCCCCTACAGTTGTACAGCAGGAGAGGGTAAATGTTTAGGTAGCCATCAATAGAGTTATACAAGTAAGCGGATTGTACAATAAATTGTTTCCTAGCAAATTTGGATCTATATACTGGAATAGGAACAACTTTGGCTTTTCTTCTCCGAGTTACAGTTTGCGGTACATAACTCAAAGTACGATGCAACCTTATTACACTAAGTACGATATACAATTTACGCATAGAAAGCAAGTCACACTCTTTGTACAGTTCAGCTGTAGGATATCTGTAAGGTTTATTAAAAGTAACTTTGAGCAGACATCTCTGAGCCCTCTCTACCTCAAGGAATTTAGTTTTATTTGCTCCTCCCCAAATAGGTATACAGTATGTCATTATTGATTGAGCCAGTGTGATATACAATTGCTTTAAAAGTACATTGGATGCAACATGTTTTAAGATCTTAAATATCCACATTAGTTTTCTTATACGCCCATTCAAATGTTCAACATGGTCATGCCAGGATAACCTATGGTCCAGAATTATTCCCAAGTATTTCATAGAAGCCACTTTCTCAATTCCTGTGCAAGCACAGTTCATGTTATGTTGGTCACAATTGTGTAAGTTTAGTACCAGGTTAAACGATGGCTGCGTGTTCTCATATTTAGTGAAACACATGTATTTAGTTTTACTGGCATTAAGTGTTAGAAGGTTCTGTCTTAGCCAAGAGGAGATAACGTTTAGACCTTTCTCAGCCCTCTGATACACTGCCTCCCAGGAGCTGTCCCCAAAGACCACTGCAGTATCGTCGGCATATGAGAACACACTACCATCATGAGTGGAAAGATTGAGAAGTTCGTTGATATAGATCAAGAAAAGTGTAGGACCAAGCACGCTCCCCTGAGGGACACCAAATGTGACGCTACGCTCGCAGCTTAAGTGGTTACCTATTTTTACTCTTTGAGTACGATTATGGAGGTAATCCGAAAGAAGCCTCAGAGGGGTTCCCCTTATGCCAATGGATTCAAGTCTTCGCAAAAGGATAGGGAGAGAAACGGTGTCGAAAGCTTTCTGTAGATCCAAGAAGATAGCAAGGCATTTGTGTCCTTTGTCTACATGCTGCGTTACTTCTGTAGTAAGTGCCAGAACTGCATCTTCTGTGGACTTTCCCTGGCGGAAGCCAAATTGAGATCTGGATAGGATATCATATTTATTGAGATAACTGACTAACCGTTTATTTATTAATTTTTCTAAAATTTTTGATATCACAGGCAGTACAGATATAGGTCGATAGTTATTGACATCGTTCCTCTCTCCACTCTTATATACAGGCGTTACAATGGCTTGCTTTAGCATCTCAGGGAAGACCCCATGGGCAAAACATGTGTTAGCCAGCTTGCAAATCACAGGGACCACACAAGACCTAGCCAGCTTTAGGAACCTAGTGGGAATGTCATCACATCCCGGGGCACTATCATTTTTAAGACTCATCAAGATAGCATCTACTTCTTCAGGATGTGTATCTAATAGGACAAAGGATGAGGGAGTTGAATGGGAAGAGGAGAGAACGTGGTCACTTCGGTTGGAAGAGAGACGGTTTGTAATGGTTTCTGCGAGTTCTTTACCTATGTTTGCGAAGAAATTATTAACGTTGTTTATAGAGACGTCTGGTGAAGCTTGATGGTTTAGTAGTTCCATACCATTATTAGTTTTAGTCTTATACTGAGTTATATTTTTAATTGTACTCCATAGAGCTTTAGGATTTTTAGCCGCTTTTTCCAGAAGATCACTATCATATTTTCTTTTAAGTTTTCTAATTAAATTTGTGCAAAAATTACGGTATCTTGTGTAGGTGATTTTCAAAATTTCATTCTCTGGGTCTGACCGAACCTGTGCTTGCATTTTGTTACGGTTTTTTATGCACCTGAGTATCCCAGGAGTGATCCAGGGCTTGATGATTCGTTTACTACAAGGAATCTTCACTAATACCTTACTTTCGTCAAGGCTGTTCCGTATTTTATTTACTAGTTGTTCCAATATGAAGAATGGATTGTCACTCAGTAAGAGATGTTCTAGACCTTTCTCAGCTAAATTTATTAGAGCCTTAGAGTAATCGACGCGTCTATATAAGGTAGGGGCTTTTTCTTTTATACAGTTTGACAGACCCAGAAATATGGTTCGATGGTCAGTAATTGATGTATTTATAACTGCAATTGAAGCTGTGTTTTTCCTTAAGTCGTGTTTTATCATGAAGTGATCAAGGCAGTTAGGCCCCCTTGTCGGCAATGTGTGACCTGGTTGGAAGCCAAAAGTAGATAACATATTTAGATAATAGTTTCTGTTGGTTCTTTCGTGTGGAGGCTCCTGTGTGCGCGGTATAAGGTTAATGTTTATGTCACCCGTAATGATAATATTATTGACAGATCTTATTGTTTCTAGGTGAGCACAAAGTGAGTCAATAAAAAGCGAGGCATTAGCATTGGATGGTGAGCGGTAAATACCTAATATGATAGCATGTTCCATTTTTATTTGCACACAGGAAGCCTGATCGAGTCTGATTTCGCTTGTTACATTATTTAATCCACAGTTTACATAGCCGACCACACCGTCATTTTGATTATGATTGTTCGTGGTTGCTATACAGGTATAATTGGGTATAAGGGGTACAGGTCTGGAGGGGTTTAGTCTACACTCAGTAAGGATCAGTACATGCGTATTAAAATCCAGTTGTGACATCGTTAATTGCAGATCATCAAGGTTTGAATATATACTACGTATATTTTGAGACAAAATTGTGAGTTTATTTTTCATGACGGGGATATGCTTAGTGAGATTCTGTATATCACACTCGTAAGTGTCCGCAACTTCCGTGAGATCAAGGTCACCTAATGTTGATAGCTGACTATCCATAACTACTAATAACAGTGCCGAGCGGTAAAACGAGGAGTGTACATTGTAAGGAAAAGCAGCCGTAATGTACCAGGAGGACATAGATAAGAGAACTCGGAATAAACAACTTGTTCAACAGAAACAGAAAACGATGAAAAAATACAGGGTATACGACGACTAGGGCATCATAAGGTAAAAGGTATGAGAACTGTTGGAGTGTGAGAATGAATAATAAAGTAGAAACAATAGAGAAGATTAGAAGAGGTTGTTTGCATGTGCTTGAGTTCTGACCAAGTAGATGTGAGTGTGTGTGTGTGTGTGTGTGTGTGTTAGTATGTGCAAAAGGGTTACAAGAACCACTAGGGGTGCATAGAGACCAGGAGATTACATCAATTTGCAATACTGGAATATCACTGTGTATTATTTTGGGTTTAAGCGGCATTTGGTTACCAGGAATACATAACATCATAGGCATCAAGTTATACTTAAAACAACATAAAAATGAAACTATGCATTTCATAGAGGTTTCGCCTGCAGGTACCAGGAAAGCATGAAGTTTCGGTACTGTTGAATATTTTTCAAATCGATCAGATTTTACAATAAATTTTATTGTTAAAGTGTGGCAGTAGTAGCCACCAGGAGAACATAAGACCTCACATGTTATAGTTATAATACTCTTATTCAGTTTCCGTTCACTAACGAGACACATTTTGGAGTTATTAAAATAGCAAGTATCAGGGTGCCACAGAATCAAAGCAGTCACTCCAGTAGACGACAGTTGTCTAGAAAGGGACAGTGAATCACTTACGTGTAGCACCGTCCCTCCACAGGCCGGGGGCCCAATCAGGATGAGTTCACCGATTCGTGTTATAATTATGAATTTACACTGTCTGTAGAACCCTGTAACCTGTGTCATGATTTTTATCCAAGTACCAGGGTCACATGACAGATATAGAGATTGGTCGACAGACAATGCACACAATACAAGTACATCGCAATAGTTGCACAGAAAAATACAATATTTACTGCATGATATATGAAAAATACAATATTTAACGAATGTTATAACAAACAATATCAAAAGAGCAGACAGTCAAATCACAGCATTTCCAGTCGGCAGGCCGCCAGCAATGAATTCATCACTCATACTCACATTCTGAGCCCGATCGCCGGACAGCACCACTTGACTTGTATCCCTACCCAGAGACGCAATTTGGAGTTCACTGTGTACTGGGATGACCTTCGAGTTATCTTCCTGTCTGAGGTATACCTTGCCGTAGCTGGTCCAGCAATGTTTGAATAACTTCTGCTTCTTTAGTTCACGAGCAAGAAAGTGTAGTCGGGCCGCTCTCGGGGTCAGCTGTTCAGCCACGTAAACGGGGGTGTCCTCAGAGATCCTCAAGCCCAAGTCTTTAGCTCGCAGGTTTCCCTTATGCTTAATGTTATGGGCCTTGCACATCTTAAGAATATCATTTTTTAGTAGGGTCGATACTAACTCAACGATAATGGGTGCATTTTGGTAGTTACTGTCCTGCTTTGGGCGCACTCAGTCTGTCGCATGTCTTTGAGCACTTCGAGTGCTTATCAATACCTGATGCTGACTGTAAAACTGTAAAGCCATTTCTATTTACTAATTCCTTTCTAATATACTACTTTTTGCGTGACAAAAATTTAGGGCGCTTTAGCTAAACTCGAACATTGTAATAAATGAAATTATTCCGTAATAAGTATTAATTCAGTTAAGTATGTTCTATGTACACATACTCGATCGTAGATATCGAGGTATTCGTGGTGTAAATTGACTATTTTAGCATAGGTTTTACTCCTTATTTGAACACTACATTTGAACACGCAATTATGCGGTTAATAAGCCAGTCGTGTTCAGATATTTTTGAGCAACTAGACAGCTCCCATGTGTTGATGCTACTACAATCGCGAGCTTCTCGGTTTCATTTTATCTTTGTATATTTTTAAGTGCTTAACTTTCTTAACTCACTTAGCTACGCCCGTAGCATCACGTAGCTCCAAGTATCGACCAAACAGTTGGCTTTGGTTTTCGCTCTTAGCATTCGTAACTTGAGTCATTGTGACTCGGACTCGAGTGCCGTCCCAACATTTGAGAAAATTGCGAAATTCTCAAGTACGTGACTGAGTGGAGCTTGTCGCATCTTAAAAAATTCAATCAAGCGTAATATTGTGTAATTAACTGATGTAAACTTTACGACGTGCACTTATTTTGCTATGTTAACTATACGGGTCTTAATCGTGCTAACTTTTTTATGACATACCTCGACGTTTTGGATATGCTACGATGTCCATGGTATACGATAAAGACCCGTATAGTTGACACAGTAAAATGTAATATTGTGTAAATTCGAATTTGGTAACTATAGCCTACGTGGATGGATACTCACGCGTTGTGAAGTTAATGTGTGAACTTACGCGTTAAAGCCTCGTTTCAGTGACTGTATTAGCAACTACATATATTAAAAAAAGACTAAGTAAGTAGTTACCTACTTAAATTAATGTTACTTGTCACTACATAGTATAAGACAAAGTCGCTTTCCGCTGTCTGTCTGTCTCTATGCATGCTTAGATTTTAAAAACTACGCTACGGATTTTGATGCGGTTTTTAATAGATAGAATGATTCAAGAGGAAGGTTTATACTACATGCATAATATACCTAGTAGAGAAACACTGATTGCAAATGTACGAAGCTGGGGCGGGTCGCTAGTAATAACTAAACGTTTCAACTTGCGATTATTATGTTTACTTAACTTTTTTTTGCTTTAACTTAATGTTGACTTAATGCTGTAAGTAGACATAACTCTGCACTTGACCCTTTATTGTATAAGCAAATACTCGAAGCTTGTTGAGCTAGTTTATTTAACACATACGATACACCCGTCTATAATTTTGTACACGTTACTAAGCAGATTTAATCAATTGCCAATTCGAAATTTGAATTTTTGTGTCTACCAGGTATTTGAGTTGCGTACGGATCCTAACGTCGGTAGGTAAGCACGTAAATGACGTAATAACCCCCCATGAGCCTACTATTGATCGAGTTATGAAGTTTAGTGATGAAATGGTTTGAAATGGAATAGATACTTACACGCAAGGCTGACGTCATTCCATATTTTATAGTGTACAGTCGAGGGCATTAATATAGATACAGCCATCATGTCAAATATATGTGTCACCGACCTTATTGTTTGTGGCATAAAGTTGTATTCAGATGTTTTTGGCGTCTTGGTAACGTCGTTACCAATATATTATTGCCCCCAACTGTACACTATAAAATATGGCATGACGTCATGCCTTGCACCATCATAAGCAGCAGCAAACCTTTGTATCTTGTCGCTTTACAATACTTTTCACATTCACGGCCCGCTTTTAGATGTATATCTTTTAGATGGATGTATCTCGGATTACTAGGACAAATTGGAAACAGGTTTTCTAATGTGATCTCTTTTGATTGCGCAGACGTGATTTTTTCGTAGAATTGAATTTTTCATAGTTTCAATTAAAGGAACTGCAGACCTCAGTAAGTACCTGTTTTGGCAAAAATAATAATCTGAATTTCAAGCAGCTCCATTTGATAATTCCGATATTCTAAAAATGGCAGTACTTAATACTTACTTTTGGTTTTAATGCAGGTAATTAATTAATTTTAACTTTATACCTCTACGCGTTGAGAGAAAAGATTTTGCAAACAGACAGACGGACAACGAAGTGGACTTACTAGGGTTCCTTTTTCCCCTTTTAAAATCCATGTAGGTATTATCCTTAATTTTTATCATGAGTATTCGTATTCATGAAGTGCGGTAAAGACGCCTGACGAAAAATGATGTTACATGCGCCTTTGAGTAATTTATAGAGTAAAAATAAGGCGTCGGAAAAATGTATATTTTAGCCACTTTTAAGACTGATTGGGTGAACCTGGCTTTTTCAGCTTACATATTTGTAAATATAGGTATTTAGGTTTAGATTAAAGTAGTTTAAGGTTTTATATATAGGTATATGTTTTTAAATCTTGTAAATATGTATTTTGATTGAATAAACAGCTTACACTTAATTAATATAAAATTTACTTACTTTGCGACTTTGTAGTAAAATTTGGGTCTAAATACCAACCACTAACTTGTTTGTACATATTCTACATTATGTAAGCTAAATTACAAGTCACAATCCTTTGGACCAACCGTTGAACAATTTCCTTATGCGGAGATAATCCTTACCAGGGGCCTTACCATGACGTCCTAATTCCTACTCAGTTCAAGTCTTAGCTGTCACTTTTAGTATGAATCTGACAGCTTGCGAACCTAAACTGAAACGCATTAAGACGTCATGGTAAGGCCCCAGGCCACTAGAATTTCACTTTCCAGATTTTTATCTAATATTGTCATCAAACTTAATACTTAAGTAGCTACAGTTGAGGGCAAAAATATCGATACAACCATCATGTCAAACATAATTGTGTCACCGGCCTTATTGTTTGTGGCATGAAGGTGTATAGATGTTTTTGTTTTTGTGGTATTGTACATATATTGATGCCCTTGACTGTACATCACTTCTCAATCTGACCACTACGAGTCACAGTTTACTTGCTAGATTTTGATTATAGACAGACCAACATTAGGTGCGGCTGGATAAAAGCTCGTTAAGGAAAAAAAACCGGCCAAGTGCGAGTCGGACTCGCGCACCGAGGGTTCCGTTACATTATCTAAAAACCAGTGTAAGCAGAGCCCTGCCCCAAAGCTAAATGTACGCAGTGTGGGGTCACTTTATATTGGTCACTGATATATACAGATATACATACATATTTACCATTTTCGCAATTATTCCTTAATCTTTATACGACCTACCTTCATACCAAATTTCAAGATTCTGAGTTCACGGGAAGTACCCTGTAGGTTTTGATTCCCTTGCGAGTTGTGAAAAATAATTGCGGCATAAACGGCTGTATCTTTTGATTGCGTTGGCTTAGAAGTTTGATTTTTTCACAGCTCTGAGGGACAGTAGACCTGAGTATTTGATATAAAATTCAGCTTGATACCTCCACGCGTTCCTGAGAAAAAGGAGAAAAAGGGTCTTGACAGACGGACGGACGGACGGACAACAAAGTGATCCTATAAGGGTTCCGTTTTTTCCTTTTGAGGTACGAAACCCTAAAAATGTACATGTTCGAGACATTCCTCGCCTCCATCCCCTCGAACCGCTCGGACATGGTGAATGACCTGGACATCCCTGACGTGAAGCTGTCCCCGTACATCTTCGACCCTGAGCCGTCCAGCAGTTCCTCGCTGGACACTCGCACCAACAGGTCCGAGGAGTGCGAGTTCCGGAGTCTCAGCACAGACTCCAGTCTGCCTTTGTCGAGGGCCATGACTGACTCCGAGATTGACTATGATTGGTATAAACGGGTGAGTAGGGTTGTACAGTCAATGACTCTGAATCACCAGGGCATTTAAAAAAAAGTGTATTATAAGAGTTTTTAATGATTCACGGTTAAGTTCATTCGAATTAGGTATACATGCAACATGATACATGATACATGCAACTGTATCGAAATATCGGGAGCTCAATAAAGGTAATCGCGGTTCATATCCCGTTTATAATAATTCGAAAGTGTATTATTTTTCCAACAAAATTACCTTAAACGAAATAAATCTTACATGAAAATAGTGTCACAAAACCAAAGGACACTTTTTTCTTCACAAAAATGTATTGTGCTATAATGATAGTGTATTGATTTAGAAAAACCCAAAATATATTTATTTTGAATAAAAAAGTCAAGGGTACACGTTTTTTTGAGAATGTCCACCTACCTCAGTGGAACCTTTTCTAACACAATTTCGCAATAATTTCTTTGGCAGGTGTATGGTAAGTCGTTATGGCATTTGCAGTGAAAAGGTTCCACAGTGGTACGCGATTCACTTTGCGGATGACAACGATGAAGACAGTTAATTACCTATGTGTTCTTTTCCACATACACCAGTACAAACATCTGAACCTGATTGACCCTTGGGAGGGGATGAAGATTGCGATGGCCGCCTTCCCGCCGGAGCACCTCGCATCACTGACCAGGTAGCTTATTACGTAACTCGCTCGCGATCTTCATCGTCTTCATTTTGACAGGTCATGTATGGGCTGACAATTGGCATCGGAATCAGCTAGCTGTCACATTCATACAAGAACTGTCAAAATGAACACGATGGCGATTGCGAGCGAGTTACGTAATAAGCCTGCAGGTTCGTTATATCTTATCTGGAAAGAGTCCTTTCGGACTCTACTAAAACGTCTGTGTAATAGGATATTTTGTACTTTTACCCCCAAAAGCTTAGGGTATAGGCATCTATCGTCTATGAAATACTTGAGCACACGTACAGTCGAGGGCATAAATATCGATACAGCCATCATGTCAAATATAATGTGTCACCGACTTTATTGTATGTAGCATAAAGTTGTATTTACCTATATGTAACTATGTAGATTGTGCCCTTGATTTTGTATCCCAGGCAGCAGCTTGACTTTCCTTCGACACTTCCAACAATTAACGTTATTTCATCCAATTAACAGAAAACCTTGACAAATTAGGTAATATGCTTAAACCTTCCTGCGAAAATCCGTTCAGTAGTTTTTGAGTTTATTAACAGACATTACAACTTTGTTTTATAATATACACTTAGTCTTTGTTTATTTTGGGGCTGCTTGGATCGTTTTAAAATTGCTATAAAAACGAAATCTGTAAATGGGCTCTGTCTACCCTGTAAGAGATAAAGAGATGATTTATGTATGTATGAATGTAGCGGAAAGTTGGGCACCATTCGTACACATACCTTATCGTTGAAAAATGGCTATAAACCTTTAAAGTTTTGACATAAGTTTCGGACTTTTTTTGTAACGAACTACAATATATTTGTTACACTTTACACTTACCTACGTAGGTAGTTACATAAACTAGCAAAATTTTACAATTAAATAATTAATAAAAAATGAAATCTAAAAAGTGTACGAATGGTGACCACTTTCCCATATGCATGTATAAAATCCATATTGTCCACATGCGGTCAATATTTGGCATATAGACGCAAAGGCGGTTAAGACATCGATTGGAAACAGTAAACGCAAATAATAATTAATGATTTCGTCCTTATACCCAACTACTTTTTAAAGTCATCCCACCCCATAAATCAAAGTCACCGCGGTTTACGGTGGACAGACTTTGTTGAAGAATATGCACTTAGCGATAAATACGTTTGCCCTCAGCCTTCAATCCGATTCGACCGACATCCAAGACCAAGACCCAGTGTACTCGCCGCTTCCTCGCGACGAGGACCTGCTGCTGCGGCTGGAGCGAGGCTTCCAGGACTGCTGCGTCTACGAGCCCGACGACCCAGGCTTGGTAGAGCTAGAGGAAGCACTCCAGAGTTTGGATTTAGAGGTGGAAAAGCTGTTTGTAGATTACCAAAGAAGTTTGACTTATAACATTCAATTGGTCCAGCAGGCTTATTACGTAACTCGCTCGCAATCGCCATCGTGTTCATTTTGACAGTTCTTGTATGAATGTGACAGCTAGCTGATTCCGATGCCAATTGTCAGCCCATAGGTGAACTGTCACAAAGAAGACGATGGTGATCGCGAGCGAGTTACGTAATAAGCTAGCAGTAGCTGCTGCCAAGCAGAAGTGCTTGCATTGCTGTGTTCCGGCGTGGAGAGTAAGACAGCCGGTGAAATTACAGGCAGATGAGGTATTTTATCTTAGCCCTCTGCAATTCTCTAGTGTTGTTGTGGATGTTGTGGTGGTGCTCACATACCATATCTTGTCGTGTAAAAAAGCTATCTCTCGTAAATAGGTGTTTTTTTGGAGAAACGACCAATTTATGCCTAGGATATAAATATAGCCCCCCTATAGTAGAAGCTACATTATAGCTTTCATATATGCCACTAACTATCCCTAACATAGTTCTGTTAACAACAACTTTAACGAATAAACCGATTTTTAGCTTATACCTATCTAAAATAGGACTTTGATTTTCAGAAATTGTATGCAGAATTGGACGCCATACCTTTGCTGTACTGACGAGAAGATACGATTAATGCATATTATTATAGATCTAGTAGACTACTGAAAGGAAGGTGACACTGAAGTCCCATTTATCAGAAATATTAAATTCAACTGTTTTTGTAAATAGAACAAATAAACAGTGAACAATTTTTAATTACTTACTTACTTTAATATCCGGGATTATTCGCCATACGTACCTTCAACTTTATGCCGCATTCTGCAGTTTGTTTTGTTAATAATTAAGGCACGGGTCACTTTCAGCAAATTATTAATATAGATTTTAGTGGGATATTTTAACAATTCCGTACTTTTAAAATTACTTAACTGTGATATAAAAACTAAAACTGGATCTTTCTGAAAGTGGCCCTAAAATAAATAAAGTTAAATAAAGGATTGGAAATAAAAAACGGTATCGTATAAATGTACTTTTTAATGGGAATGATTTCCAACATCACAACAATCTGTATGTTAATCTAGATTATGTAATTAAAACTGTCATCACATTCCTGTAATAGCGTTTGAAAATTGAAGAAAGTAATTGGCGAAATTCTTAACCAAAATTATGAGAGAAACTGATATCAAGCAGGGGTAGGTAGGTACTTACTGTACATAAAGACACAGTAAAATAATGTTGCGATTTTGAGGTAATTTCTAGAAAAAATACTTATTCGACTTTCGCTGATCTAATTAATGGGATGAAAACTTTTTCATATCAGAGAGAGAGAGAGAGAGAGAGAAACATTTATTTACACACATTCGATACATGAACGATATCAAATGAAAATGTATCGAAATAAAAATATTGATCTCAATATTTCACTAATTCGTTTTCTAAACTAATACGATTCCAAGTAAGCAGGATTGTTGCTCTGCTTTCAAAATGTTACAATACATAATATGTACAGTCCCCATCAGATATTTCGGAGCGGCCAAGGTGATCAAAAATATCGAAACATTAACTCTCAATACCTTAACACCCTATGGTCCCAACGGAAGACCAGCGCTGGCTGCAAGGCCAGCACATGCTGAGTTGGGATCATTTTGTGACAATTTATGTATCTGAATGTATAATGTGTTTATTTATTTAATGTGTGATTGTCATAAATAAACTTTTTTTTTTCTTTTTCTTTCTTTTCTAATAATAGAGTGCATGTGCCGATCTTTTTGACCACCTTGGCCGCTCAGAAATATCTGATGGCGACTGTACCCCTGTTGTCATATCAGTTCCTCCCAATTTTTATCATTCACATATACACACAGACAAACAAATTATTGCTTTCACATACACATATACCTAAATCACATTAAAAATTGTCAATCCTTTAAAAACAATAAAAATAAGCAATACGTTATGATGTCTATGTGATAATTTTAACTTAATATAATATTGCACACTGGAAGTTATGAGATTTATAAATAAATAATATGCCAATACATTTTCGTTATATTTTCCGTCATATAAAAATCGTTTTACATTAATATCAAAGATAACACAACGCGGTGAGATTCAATTCCGATAAAAATATATATTTTGTTCGTTGGAAAACTATTATGAAGGAGGCTTTGTCCACTGCTAATAATAAAATTACTAAACATTATATTAACTCGTTAAAAACTATGTAATTGAAATAACAAAAGGTAAACTGAGTGCAACTACGAAAACAATCGACTTTTAGGTACAAGTTGTGCACCAAAACTAACAATGACAAAAGCATTTTATTTTTGATAATTTGAATTGAAAACAGAAATTTCAAATTCTCAAATTAAAATCATCTGTACTTATTTGATGCGTTTCAGTGAACAAAACCTCTATGCACGTGTAGTGATTTTATTCTAGCTACGGTATCTATTGTAGACGGCAGAGAGGATAGGACACAGAAAGCGTACTCTATTGTAAACGTTACAACGTCGGCAGATACGCTTATTATTAATTATTTAAGCTTATATTTTAACAACGGGAGCCAACATACTACTTTCATCGCAAACATCCCTCTCGTACCAGTCTCGTTCGAAAAGGAAGGAAGAACGCGGCAAACGTAGCATGCTAGCACTCGCCAAAACAGATGACGATCAATCAGAAGTGGGATCGTCTTAGTCTAAAACCTTAAAACTACTTATTATACAAAAATATTGCCAATAATAAATTTGGTAACGTTTAAGTCGAGGTTGTACAGTGAAAAGCAACCGACCTTTGGAATATCGTTAATGGCAAAGAAACATCGTTCGCTGCCAGTCGTGGACGTGCTTACAGATGAAAAGGCGAGACCTTAATTCTAAAACGTGTATTACTTTAATATAAAGTAAATAATAATCAACGAGTTTTAAGGAGCATTCAAATAAAGAATAATAACGGAACGCTCTACATTTTTTTACATAGATAAGTATCGATATTGTTATTAAATTAATGGTTTCGTGAAAATTCACCTTATTATTTAATAATACAAGTAGTATTGCATGCAGAATTTCAAAGAAACCAGAATTAATTACAACACACCGGATAACTCACGTGTAAAAGTCGAAGGATTGCTGTCGGATCGTTTCGGACTATTTCGTAGCCCTTCATCAGGGAGCGCACGCCCCGGCGGCAGCGAAACAAACACTGCGCGCCAACGCTCTGCTAGCGCGGCTACTCGGCGCAGCTGACATCGGCGCACAACTACCCTCATTTTTATCGTCATTTTTATTATAGTCTAAAGTAGGGCAGCACACAACACTGATCACGTCACTTTGTGCTTCGGCTTTTATACGTGAGTTATCCGGTGTGTTGTAATTATAAATATGTGAGTCTCACGTTAGTTTCATGTTGAAACCAGAATTACTTGAATACCCCTTAAAATCGTAACCAAAACCCCTAACATTACATTATCGCACGTGCAAAATACTCGACACGTAACAAATAGACAGGATAACACGAACTTACTCCATTTACTTCACTACTCATGCTTTGGTTAAACTAAATCGCCCAACAAAGTCACCAGTTACTTCATAATAACAATTGCAACGTTTTCCTTTTATTGGTATAACTGTTTAGGAAGGCGTTAGGCTGTTTTTCACTTTGTTTAGTAGCAAGCGCAGGTGACAGTGCTGGATTTACATATTTGCCGCCCAAAGGTACCTATTCAATTTTTGCCGCCCACTCGTGTCCGCAGCCTTACTTTTTTTTCTGTAATTTTTTATTTGCGCCAATTTTGCCGCCCTAGGCTTCAGCTTTTTTAGCCTCTATGGTAAATCCGGCCCTGGCAGGTGAGAATGATTAGTTAACGTTTTTACGATATGTGTTAAGTGTTAAGAGACCGTTTACAGCACTAGTGCTAGACGAACTGGTTATTCAGACCCAGCGACTATTCATTTAACTTCTAACTGGCAATTATCACTTAACAGCATGACCGTTAACACGTTGTTTGCTAATCACTTCACAACTGCATTTGCTACTAAAAAAAGTCTAAAGCAGCTTGTAAAGATGACGCGAACAAGACAAGAGCACGCGAAATAGACTACCTACCCATCTTTTTCTAGATCAGACAAAAAGAAAAAGACACAGCTTTCGCGAGCACTTGTGCTAGCCGTGCTGATACGCGGATATCTGCGTTAATATGACGAATCTGTACAAATTCTCAAATTAGTCGTTGTTAAACCATCACCAAGTGAGTTAGTTAACACACGTCAATAACAGCTGGGGGCTATTCTGAAATTTAAAGTTCGTATAATACCGTCCCTCTCACTCTCATGTTCATGACTATTAGCGTTAGTGGAACGGCACGAAATGAATTTATAATTTCAGAGTAGGCATGCTAGCGACGACGCTATGGCGCGGCATCTCAGTGTGGACTAAAAGCATGCGTTTATACGAAACTAAACAAGAGCTAATAAAAGCAAAACGATACAACTATGTAAAATACAAAACAGCAAACGGCAAAGGGAGAAGGATCGAGCTCAAAAACAATTGCAAACTTCGATCGTCTTACATGAAATGCTGGTTGTGCGGGTCATACATTAATAGTTAACTCTAGTAATACAATATAGTACCCAAGACTTGCGAAAAACTTTATACTTAACAACCAAACCAATGTTTCTCAACACCGACTTGGCTTATCCGAGAAGTCTTGGACAGCACTTACATAACAATGCATGCACATTGTAGGCACAATGAGTGTTCCGAACCTTCGCAGCTGAACACTAGAGGGCGTGTTCGTTGCCAGCTACAGAGACATTTTGTGACGCTTCTGAGATTAAACGGCAATTTATCCAAATTTGTCGAACCAATGGAATATTAGTCATTCACAAGTTAACCACATTTTAAAGTTAACGCATTTAGTCACAGGTAACAAACGCGTCGGATTCTTTGGAATTGAATACATTGACGCAATTTACAAGTTATTCTCAGATTAACGAACGTAAGCATCAACCTAACTTTACAAAAGTCTTAATCATTTACAGAGAACGTTATCGCGTGAAATCATTTCGAGTGCAGTTCCGTTTACGTCACAAGCGTAACAAAAAAGGAACCATAGTTTTTTTTCCAAGTTCCTATTAGGAACATGCCCAACTGTAAAGTCCGTCAAACGTTACACGCCCTCGCACCCCAGTCTTGACTCTCGCTCTCTACAACTAATGTGCCTCTACGCTAGCGTTCAAACGGCTACTCTAATACAACCCTTACAGCTAAGCATCTAAGTTATTATACTAATCTATTGGGAGCTTTGGCGCAGAACGCTTATAATCCTGTAATTAAAAAATATATCATAAGATTTAGGCGCAGAGACCGAAATCTCCAACTGGACTGAAGTATAGTCTTTTACAGTGGTAACATCTTTCTTATACCACATGGTAAAAAACGCATTTGCATTTGAAATAAAATAACTGAATAATCAAGACACGTACAGAGTATCCTTACGTTTCACTTGGATATGCACTATTGCACTTAAAGCTATCTAAAACTTTTATGGATGTGTCATTATGCGACTATTAGTTAACAAGACCATAACGGCCAACATATGCGCGTACGCAGTTTCTACAAAAATACGCGTAGTTCTGAAACAATTGTAGCATTCCTACATAAATACTAATTATATAAATACTTCCGATTCGGTTTCAATTAATTTAGGAGAATGTATGTTACTACAAGTATGGGAAGATCTACTAGCGTTCTACAGAGGTGAGATTACGAAAGAGAACTATAAAATTGCACTCATGGTGGTACTCTATTAGTTAGAATAGTGATGGACTTAGATCATCTGTCACTGCCGAGGACATCGAAGGCTATACAAAATAAATAGATAAATAAGTTGATGTATTCGTCCATAAGATGTAAAGTCCAAATTATAATAAGAAGACCTGTGTAAGAAAAAACAGCTTAATCAAAAGACATTCTATTCTAGACAAAATTCTTCCAGAAAATAAGTAGTCAATATGGTTACAGAGTGACTTTTGAAAAAATCCAAATGAATCCTAACCTCAAGTTCCTAGTAAGTATGTACCTAAACCTACTTCATACTTGTGATAGGTATATCATGCAAATGTGATAGTCACGAGAGCAATTCCATAGTGCATTAATACGGAAAGTGCAAGACAGTACAACACCAAGAAGAAATAATTGACATGTTATAGCACATACAGTTGCGAGACGGACAAAGTGTACATATAAATATATCTAATTACATTCTTTAGACGAAGCAAGCACAACACAGTTTAGGAATATCAAAGTAAGTGCCAGTAGCATCAACAACACATCGTACAACTTGCGGTTAAAGATTTATTTTACAGATATAGTGAATAATGCAAATGATTGGCCTTCGGGTAAAATCTAATTTGTGTCCATAAAATATGAAGCTTTACCTTCACATCGACAGTTAACATTCATTAATAAAGTATCACATTATTTACGCCAAAGTCAATCATTTAACACAATTATTATTTGACACTTCGTGAGCAGTCGCGCTTTCCGAGTTTACCCGATGGCAAATCATTATGCACTAACTCTGTAAGTGTACGGTCTGAATAGACGCTCGAGCGGAGCGTGCAGCGTGGCGGGGTAGCGTTTATTTTACATACATGCAAACGTATGTGAGCGTCCTGAGTGTTGCACAGAGCTTTGCCCGCCACGCCGAGAACACGGGCAACTCAGACTTCAGGTACACTAACACATAGCAATGGCTAAGAGACATAGCTTATTGTATAGCGGTAGATTCTTTAACAAAATCTAGGAAGTTATCTAAGAAAAAGTGCAAGCAAAATGACACAGTGCGAGCTTGTTTGATCAAGCACTTCTAATTTTGTCTGCACCTGATGGGAGATCACTCAACGAGCGTAGCGAGTTCTCAATGTTCAAATAGCATATGAATTATTTTTTGTTCGTATTTAGCTTCATAAAATTATTATCATTATCTCTTTATATCCTCGTCTTACAACATTTGACAGAAAAAAATGAAGATTCCGATAACGAATGTTTTGAAAAATACAGCCGCCAGATCTCTTTCAAAATGCATGATGGAAGTCTCTATTATTTTTAAAAACATAGTAGCTAACTATCTTCAGCGTAGAATTTGGTATTTCCATAATTTAATAACTCTTCACGTGACGTTCGGATTTTCCATACTGTATGTATAACAGTTATCATGCCAATAGCTAAAGGACCTCTCAAAAAATTCCAGTTGCCAATCGATAGTCTAACTAATAAGAGTGTTATAACAATTCCAGTTAACTAGACGCTTTGGGCTACTAATTAACTTAATTAACTAAGTACCTAAATGCCATACAAACCACAAATAGGAAATAACTCAAATTAACCGAAAGAAAGAAAGAAAGAAGACATTTATTCTCTTTTGAAAGACACAGAAATAGAGCATACACACAATTGCTCAACTGCTTCTTAGCCTTACATCGAATCGAACATCTTTACATGAACCATATAAAAATATACTTACGCGATAGAATAAAGTGTTTTTTTTTTAAGTTTTTTTACTTACTACACAATTTCCTATTTGTTCGAAATATTATAAACGGGATGTGAACCGCGATTACCTTTATTGAGCACCCGATATTTCGACGCAGTTGCATGCATCATGATCACGGGTAGACTGAAGAAATTGCGGGCGTCGAAATATCGGGTGCTTAATAAAGGTAATCGCGGTTCTCATCCCGTTTATAATATTTCGAATGAACTTAACCGTGAATCATTGAAAACTCTAATTTCCTATTTGACACTAAATGAACATTGAGAACTGTATGAAAGTAAATTGAAAGGATCCAGTGATAAATTGATGTAGATTAGACAAGGTGAATACACAGAAAGGCAATGAGCGTCATTGGAAGGTAGCCTAACCCGATATAGACGGCGATGAAGTCATCTACATAGATCGCCTAACAGACTAGAAATGTCTTAAACATCGAGCAAAGTCCGTTAAACCTCGAGAGCGCAATCCAAACCACTTCTCTTCCATTTTAAGTTGCTCGGATGATCACGATATATTTAGTCTTGATAAGTTTTTCGGGCTAGAAAGAATTGACAGATAGTTTGGAAAGAAGGATATCATACAAAATATATTGTTTTACATATATTCGTTCCTAAGGCTCTCGTGATATGCATGCACGCCGTATACAAAAATAAACAGCTCTAACTTCAACAACAATTATATCCATCTGTAACTTACCACTATGCGTTCAGAAACGTAAGTACATACATCGACGACACTCTCACCCAATCCCAACAGATTTGTTCACAATTCAAAATAACAATACTATCTTCTGAGAGGGTTTTCTACTTTTCTGCCTATCTTAGTTTCATAACAATATCATTTTAAAATCACAATTCTTATTATATTTGCTTCATTGCCTTCGAGTGATACACGGTTCAGTTTAAACATACTTAACGGATAACAATATTGTCGGGTATAGTGAGCGATATTTTTTCAGAAATCGTTCTGTTCGCACTACAATAAAACCGCTTAGATAGTTATTAATTGCCTCTACAGTAAAATCACAGTGCTGTGAATATCATCTACGTATAAATCAATTAGTCAAATAGTCGATATCCCACACATACTTCGTGTCTAAAAGCAGAGCTTACCTGTAGACTACCAGACAGAAAATTTGTTTTGAATCGTCAGTAAGAACTGCGGCTACAAACGCATATGAATTGAATAAGCATGTTAGGTCTGTTCAGTGGGACAGAGGTTATAAATGAGAGTAATTTCTGGTCGTCCGTGAAATATGTAACTCATTTATTTTCCGCGTAAGCAAACACCAAGATTGATTACATCTTCGATTATCATCAAGAGAATTTAAGGCTAATTGCAAACCTACATGCATCGATAATAAACATACAGGTTGGTTTTAAGCATATTCTTCAATAAATATTAAAAGAAAGAAACAAACCGCATTTCTTACTGGCGATTTTTAACAATTTCCGACTGTCGGCTAGAACTCACTGCTTGTTATTGAACGCTATCTAGTTATGCACTGTATATCTTTTTATATATACATCCTTAGTCTTATATATGTATAAAGTATAAATACCACGATAATAATACATCAATATTAAAAATAAATATATACGCAATCACCGTCGAGTTACTCCATGGCTATAATAAAAATAACAAGCCAATATAATATACAAATGAAATGAACCAACACAATTAATCACAGTACAAAATCACGATCAAAACGAAAGGCTGCATTCGAACAGTTTGCAGTTCATCCTAACTTAATTACTGAGATCTCTTTTATAAAAATATATCTAATATTGCAAAATATATTAATTAAAGTCACAATCCTTACGTCTAACAATATATTAGTTGAACGGTAAGCAATAAGATTCAAAATGGCCGTCAGGGTTGCCAGGAGAGAAATAAATAAAGCGTTCAGTCAGACTTTTGCCATAACTGTGTATAGTATATAGTTATCAAAAGTAAATGCAAGCATTATATAAAACCGTGACACATTACAATACTACAAAATCATGTACTTTCAGTGATGGCAACCTTAACATTGATTATAAAAATTAAACGCTTACAATACTAAAGCGATCTCTCTCAATGGTAGATTTATGCTAACAATTCTCCATTATTATATTACCAAAGAGTGCTTATCCAAGCGGTACAAATTTTTATAGTTTAAAAGAGAATAAATTTTCTTTATTGTACCTGTACGGGTGGGACGCCATCTAAGCTTAAGAAGTATCTTTGCTCTAATTTTGATCACAGGGCGTAGTCTCATTGACTTAGTACGATGAAAGCGTTCGCCCAGGCCTTAACATAGACGATTTCCACATCGTAAATGGCTTCTAAGCACTGAAATGGTAATATAACAGGAATCTATCTAAACTTACAAAAATGTCAGCGAGCATAGCGACTGTTCCAACCTAGGGATATCCCACCGCCCCGATTCCACTTAACAATAACACTTGATATGTCCACCGTACCCTTGAGCCGATCTTACCGTATCTTTGATTCGATGTAAACTGAAGGCGATACATAATTTTAGGCTGTTAAAACACCTCGATTATTTTATCATGAGGTTAATGAAAATTCCAAGATATTTCACCAAGACGGACGCCGGGTTTTCGATGTTTTTTTTTTCATTTTTATTATCATTAATAAGTCTTTCACACACTCATTGAACGATACGTACGCGAGCTATTGACATAGTAAAGCCAGACTCAATCGGCGTAAGTCATGTTACTCTGCCCACCCATTTGATAGCAATACTCTTAAAAGGGTTTCGTGTATTAATTTCACTGACTGACGCCATTTGAGAACTAAATGATTGAACTTAGACCTGTTTCACCACTCTCTATTGACTTCTTGATATCTTGAAGATTTATCTCTAAGATACTAGGGACTCAAAACTGGCGTTCCGCAAACGGTATGCTCGCAAACCACGGTCACACTTAGAGTTTTTTGTTACTGCAACGTGCAACAGTTACGGTTAAAGCGCACAGATAAGTACCCTGCTTAACAGAGTGGTGAAACATATCCTCAGTGACAGTGACATAATAGATAAGCTAAAATCAGAGATAGCAATAAAAAACTCTTACTTTAGCTCGGCTACTATACCACTAAGCAAACAACGAACAAGTCTTGTTTCACTATATCAATACGCGTGCGAATCGCGAACGTTCGAGAAGGTATATCATGACAACTGTCCGGAATCGGTGCGATAGAATATCCTAAGGTTAAGTATAGACGAGAATCAGACCCTTCGCGGCTTCCCCGGGCCCGGACACTCCGTGGACTTGATGATGGAGCCGGCGTGGTCCCGGGCCGCAGGCTCCGTGTCCATGAACCCAGGGTTCAGGATTATGTTAGGCACTAGCTCCATCACGTCTTGATCGTCGCTGTACTCTGTGGCAGGCAGTTAGGTCAGCGATACGTACCGTCACCGTGTGTGTATGTGTTTTGTTAGTGTGCCCCGCAGTCCAAGCGTGCGTTCCAAGCGAGTGCGATAGAGGGAAAGAAGAAAAAAAACGAATGAATAAAAATTACTCAATACAACATTGTCATGTTTTTATGTAAAATATGCTAGAAGAACATGCGAAAAGATATAGTTTTAAAGACTCGCTCCGCGATGGACTCTACTGTATCGAGTCTGGAGCTGGTTCTATGGGCTAAAGAGCGAAATCTAAGAGCTCTTTGGGTCCGCTCGCAGGCTCTCAGCATAATACTGGATGAATTTCACTTTAGGTTTTGTTCAATGAAATCCATCGCTATATCTTCAACACGCTATAACTGCAGCGCTGCGCTACGCCAAGCTAATATTCTTGGAGTCAACAGTAGAAATTTAAAAAACAAGCATAACGGTAAAGCTTTCACTAGTCAAAATTGTTTTCTAAAAAGAATTACTAAATGCTCTGGCAATACTAGAAAACTATTTAAAATTAGCACTCCCTTTTTTCCGCCATAGAATTAAAATATTTATCAATAAATAATTTTACTTATTTAATTATTTCGTTCCGTCCAAGTTATCCTGTCTATTTATCTTTTAGGTTTAGGGTCAAAATTGTGCTTAAGTTTAAAGAATACAGATGTGACATCATGCATCATTATTAAGATAAATTTAGTATCTATAAAATACATATTTATTGAATTCAATAGTAAGAGTCCTCATTGCTTAGATTAAATATTAGAGTCCTTAAAGTGGTCCAGTGATACTAGAAGTGGTCCTAGAGTCATAAGATTAGATATTGCACGATTATACAGGTTAATATACTATTTTAAGAAATAAATAGCTTGTGAATTCATTAACTCCGAAAAGCATTTAATTCCTTACATTGTTTTCATTTGTTTATGGATTCTAAATGTTAATCTGGCAGAGTTTTGAAAATAAGATTAATATTACGGTGAAACTTTATAAATTTAATCTATAGTGCAGATCGATTTGTAAATATTGTTATGCTATAGGTGTCTTAAAATACATTTTAATTAATTATACATATTGTCCAAGCAAATATATGGCAAGAATAATTTGTATACACTAATATCCGAAAGTCTAAATTGTTTTCTATCTAATGTCTTTATTCGATTCCCGGCCATAGCTTTACTTTTCGGATATTTCTATGTGTTCTAATTTTCAGTGTCGTTTAGAAATTTAATGTCTTTATCTTATATATGCTGAAAATATAGTCTTGTGTCGTCTAATACCTAAGCTGTAATAATTGAATCATGAAGTACTTAGGTAATAAGTTATTTTCTTAAGTTTTATAGCTACTAGATAGAATAACTTTCCAGTAAATCAGTACCTACTATTTTCTAAGCTGTTATATTTTAATTGGTTTTTAGAGAAATGAGGATTGTAGTTAATTTTTCTATTCGTTAATTGACTTCCAGTAGTAGAATTGGTCCGTAAGCTAAGATTATTCAAGAAGGCGCAAATTATTTATTATTTTTAATATGTCTACGATTAAATGTTCATTGTAAATAGGACTCCACATAGGTAACTAGAAGCATTAAATCTATATAATTTTTTAATCATCTTGCCCCTTTATGTAGGTACTTATTTTATTTTATTATGCTGATTGTACAGTACTTAGCTATGAAAGGTGCATTTAAAGAAGTAGTATCATTGCCTTTTTGTCCCAAAGACGAATCATAGGAATGTAAATTACATGTAGTATGAATAAATATATTAAATTTTACTAAGTCTAGTCTTTATTTGGATCGAGAAGCTTATTTACACAGCTGGTAACGTTTGCATTTTGGAAAAATTGCTTTTTGGTATTATGTATTATAATTAATATTAAAATATCAATGCGTAGCACCAAACCCGTAGCGTATTTCGAATAAAGCTATCATATTTTTAATTTCCATACGTTTTATATAAACTCTATGAGGGTATTTATTAAAAACTTTTATTACGGAAGAAAAAATGCTTACAACTAATTATTGGCACTAATTATTTCTTCAATATCACTATTTTTATTAAAATTCTATAAAACTGCTGATTATTATTTCTAGCAAGCAGTGCGAGGATATATTTACTTTTTAAACCATTTATCGAATAATAAATACTTTTTTGAATACCATACACACAGCATTCCTACGTTTTGAGCTTTTTGACTACCATTAGCTAAAAATATATTTTTAAACATAATAATATGAGAAGGGAATTTTTCGGAAGGTTATTTTTTCCATCACGGTGACTGTAAATTGGGACATTACCTACGGCTCGTGCACGAATTGCTCTCTCACACAAAAGAGTAGTCATTAAATGTAACTGGCTCATTTTTTAAGTAAAATTCTCGAATATGCCAACCATTTTGTATGGGAATATTTAGTTGCTATTACAACAGTTTTCTACCCATTCATTTGGGAGTACCTATTATCATCTTAAAAGAAAAAAGCTATTTTATTGAATCAGGCGTTACTTTGCGGAGGTCCATTTCAATGAACACAAAATATTTACCTTGCTACTCCGCTACTTACGTGCAAGATAACCAAGCCTGTGCGAAATATATACGTTTTGCATGCAAGCCCTCCCACCACTACTGCCACACAAAACGCACACAAATCCCACAAACTGAATTAATCCTATCACCACACAAACACTGACGCGCGTTTCGATCCCTCGCGTCAGTCGCGTCAGTGTTTGTGTGGTGATAGGATTAATTAAGTTTGTGGGATTTGTGTGCGTTTTGTGTGGCAGTAGTGGTGGGAGGGCTTGCATGCAAAACGTATATTTCGCACAGGCTTGGTTATCTTGCACGTAAGTAGCGGAGTAGCAAGGTAAATATTTTGTGTTCATTAGAAAAAAGCTCACATAACTTTACAAGAGTTCCGTTTGATTCCGATTTTAATCTTAATCCGAGAATTTTGAAGCTAAATAAATCAATTTTACACATTGTATCGATCGATCGTATTCCTAATACCTACATTGCCAATTTCCCAGCGACACTAGCACGGCTTCAATAACCCTACATCCCTAAGCTACAACAACTAAACAACATAATTATCGTTTCGCTTGCTAAGAGTCTGGTTGGCATACTTAGTTTAGTTCTTATATGCTCCATGGAGCTACGAAAGCGTCAATTAATAGAGTTTAAACTCGCGTAAAATCTATCAGTGCCATGGAACAAATGGGAATTTCCATCTCATTTTCATATAGGACTACTTCATCGTATTAAATACGTATCTTGTGTGCCGCTAGCCAGTTTACCAGACGCCTCAAAAGAAGTTGCTAAGCGTTCACTCACCCGAACTATAATAGTTTTTTAATTAACAATAATATTAACCATAACCAACGATTTTGACATATATTTAACAGAAAACCTATGAAATTAATGTCCAAACCGTCGGTTACGGTTAAAGTTATTGCTAAAGTAACTTCGTGCAACTCACACATTCCTAACCTTCTAACGGGAAAACAACTTACACAAACGCGTTTAAAGTCATGTACTTTTGAAGACTTTAGTTAGGTACGATATATTAATTATCGGACTTTTAAAATTCCTTAACTATACTAACCGAAAAACTACGTTACGTTACGTCTTTTGCAATGTTTAACTATCGGCGTTTTGCTGTAAATAGACGTCACGCGTCAACCTTCCGAGTAGATACCGCCTACCTAATTGAATCTGAAGCAAGCGTATGTGGCGTCAATAACGCTACGACTGTGACGCCTCTTAAACGTCAATATCGTTTACAAGGTGTCTGAAAATTATCCTGGAATACTTTAGGAAGTGATTGGGTTGCTTCAATTGAACACTCCTATAAAGGTTTTTCATCGTAATTTTGGATTCCAAACATTGAACGTCGACCAATTTATGGAAACATTTTGACAATCACAATAAAAATAATCCTTGGAAACATAAAAGTATTTTCACTTAAACTAAGCCAACTACCAGCCAAAGTATTCCTTTAGACATTAAAGGCACAGTGTATACATATTTGCATCTGTCGCAGCGTCACAACCGCAGCGATAGTGACGTTTTACTCCAACAGCAGCTTAAAGAGCAAGTACACTTTTAAAGAGTAATAAAACTCTGATGAGACACTCAATAACTAAAAATTAAACACTGGCGTCACACACTCAACTTTAAGATCCCGTGATCCTGATTTGAAGCGTGAGCTGTTCAATTTTTAGTTAGCTATCTCGTAGTGTAAAATCCCGCCGTCCCTATGTGAAAAGAAAGTAGAGCCGGCGTAGCGGCGCTTGCTAGGCGCGGGGCTCACCGTCGCGACGCCACTCGCGGCAGAGCACGGCGCACGTGCCGGCCGCTAACACGGTGAGCGTGCCCATCACGACGCACACCGCCGCCAGCCAGGTGCGCGTGTCGAAGCCCTCCGTGCCGGCGAAGAAGTGCTTGTACAACTCTGGGGAGGGAGATAAATGTTAGCGATGTTTACTACTTAAGAAGCTGTTTTAATTTTTTTTTTATGTACTGAGGGAGGTAAACGAGCAACCAAGAATATGAGAACCAGCAACCCCAGGAGAGTTGTCGAAATTTCACGATTAGAGCTCACGACACGATCAAACAATATAATAATACACTGTATTAAATACAGTACAAAAATAAATAAATGCGGGTAGTTGAAAAATCCGTGATCACGACCGCTGTGTAATGTGGCCGAAACGACAAGGTTATTAGAAATTATGAGTACCTACGTCACGTCAACTGTTCGAGTGACAAGCGTTCTTGCTCTTCTTTTCTAATGATGGCTTACGTACGAGTTCGAAACGCGTAATGCTTAGTGTATAGATAATCTGTGGTACACAAACGTAGATAACTGTCCTGCATGCATGTTCGCAGCTCGTAGTAGCAAGGTATATCATTGATGATAAACACAGAGTAGACTTGAAAGGCGGTACTATTAGTCGTAGTATTCCCCAAGCTCCTCTTATGTCAAACAGTAAGGCTAGCACGAGAGCGCGCGAGATAAACTACCAGTCTTTTTCTTACTGTTCGTTCTGTAAAGAGATGGGTAGTCGCGGCGCAGCTCTCACGAACTGTCAAAATAAACACGATGGCGATTGCGAGCGAGTTACGTAATAAGCCTGCAGGTATTACCTCGTTCGTCTGTTCCCGAGTGAATGGTATTGGTGGTGGTGTAGGCGACTGACCTGCCTCCTGGTCGGTGTAGAGCGTGGTGGCGAGCACCTCCACCGGCGGGCCGGCTCCCAGCGCGTTGTTGGCCCACACGCGGAACCAGTACGACGCGTTCGTGTCCAAGTGGTACACGTCGATCTGACGCTGGAATTGTGACACAACGTGTTGTTAATTTCAAGCTTAGTCACTGCCACAATAAGCCTGTTACGATCGCAGCCGGCACTCGCACTAGGGTTCGATTTGACAGCAGTTATTTTTGTACAATAACTAGCTGTTGCGCGCGAATTCGCGTATCGCTATCCCGCGGGAACTATGCGATATTCCGGGATAAAAACTATCCTATGTCCTCTCTTTTCTATGATCTTTTTTGTCTTTTTCCTTTGCCCTTTTTTGTCCTTTGTCCTTATAAAACCTATTGTACACAGTTTAAACAATAAATATCTTATCTTATGTTATCTTCCCGGGACAGTAACTATCTCTATACCAAATTTCAATAAAATCGGTTTAGCAGTTAGGCCATGAAAGAGCAACTAGCATCCAAACATCCAAGCTTACAAACTTTGGTTTCAGATTTGAGCAAAGATTCTTTACACACAGTTGTTTCTACTTGTTAAGTATGCAACAACTTGCAACTTGGGGGGTCAGTCC
This sequence comes from Pandemis heparana, assembly GCA_963854515.1. Lineage (NCBI taxonomy): Eukaryota > Metazoa > Arthropoda > Insecta > Lepidoptera > Tortricidae > Pandemis > Pandemis heparana. The sequence continues at coordinate 15,359,979 of OY978014.1, read as the reverse complement.
GAAATTCGTCGTAAAGACAACATAGTGCAACCCACATTAAGCATCGTGAAGTCGGGTTACTCTGGCCCTGGAGGGTAACTATGGCCTTTGGAATTAACTAAGGTCCAAGTATTTATTGCGTTGAATTTGTGGTTCACCCTTCAAAGTTACTCTCCAGGGCCAGAGTAACCCGACTTTACGGTACTTAGTGTGGGTTGCACTCCGCAGGGTCAAAGTAACTCAACCTTACATAATTATGAATTCTTGGTATCTATGGCCAACATTGTACAGTCGCGAAACCGGGATTGCTGAGTGACTTGCCATTGTCAGCAATCAATGACCGATGTCACCGACCAGCTGACAGCTATTCGAGGTTGCATTACGCGGCCACGTTACAAAAATTGATAAGTAAAGTAGCTCAAGCTCAACATCAACAATCCTGGTTAGCGACTACAACACTTACCGAGTTAGGGCTGATGTGGTTGGGGCTGATGGGCCTCCAGGGCTCCAGGCTGCCGTTGAAGTGCGCGGCGGAGCGGTACTGCGCCGTGAAGTCGATGATGGGGTGCCCGCCGTCGCCGGCCACGCCCCACAGGATCAGCGCCAGGATGGTAGAGGCGTGCACTGACACGTTCACCAGAGGAGGCGGCTCCGCTGGAGACCAGGGATGAGGTTTTGAGTAGGGGCTCATTTTTATTTTGAAAGTTTACCATACGTTAATCACGTCTTTATCCCTTAGGTACGGGGACAGAGCCTAAGGTAACGATACCTAGAAGCCACGTGTAAATAGGGTATATAGGGTGTATAGGCATGTATAGGGTTAAAAGGCATCGACGCGCTTGTGAGGAGAATTACAAGCGTGCTAGCCGTTCTAATTTAAGACTACACCAGATGAAAAGTAATCATCTTAAAAGGAAAAAATATATCGGTCACATCCTCCCTTCAGGGGGCGTTTAAGTTGTCTTCCGGTGTGTGAACAAGAGGCTCTCGAACAGAGTTTTTACCTGCCGTATCATAAACTTACCTACCTACAGCTTGTACCTAGATACAGTGTGTTAATTTTAATAACGATTAATGCAACAACTGAAAAACGTAACAAACATACAGTAACACTAAATAATCTAACTAATATTATAAATGCGAAAGTATGGATAGATGGATGCATGGATGGATGGATGTTTGTTTGTTTGTTACTCAATCATGCCAGAACGGCCCAACGGATCTGGATGAAATTTGGCACATATAGATAGAGAAAAGTCTGGAATAGCACATAGGCTACTTTTTAACCCGGAAAATTGCGTAGTTCCCGCGGGATAGCGATAACCGAATTCTTTGCAGACGAAGTCGCTGGCAACAGCTAGTAATAAATAAATCCTACTAATATTATAAACGCGAAAGTTTGTGAGTAACGATTTGTGACGATGTGAGTGTGTATGTTTGTTCCTTCTTCACGCTAAAACTACTGGACGGATTTGGATAAAATTTGGTAGGTAGATAGCTGGTACCCTAGATTAAAACATAGGCTACTTTTTATCCCGGAAAATTGTATGGTTCCTGCGGGATAGCGATAAACATATCAATTGCTAAATTCTACGCGGACGAAGTCGCGGGCAGAAGCTAGTAAATAAATAAATAAAAACCATTTATTTCGGACAGAATCCATAGAGCCCATAATAAAGGCTCATATGAAGGTATTTTGAATACGTAGATGGATCTAGATGAAACACAGCAGCTTATGACAATAATACTAGGTACTTATGTAAGTGGCTATTTTTTTGGTCATGTTTCCTCGTAGCAGCCGTTGTCATATATGTACTTGATAGTGGATGGCATAAATAGCCATAATGATTATAATAACACGGTACCATGCCAATCGGCGCTGTTGGAAGCCGTCATATATACAACTTTGTATAACCTATAATAACAACAGTAAAAATCTCATGGAAAACTGTTTACGTTTTCCTCAATAACCTCTAGTTTATATTTTATGGGAAAATTAAGGAGATTCTATGTGGAATGAAAAATATTACTCCTGTCTGCAATTGCTCACTAAGTATTTGCCAACAGTGTAGTACCTATCACATTTACTGCTACAGTTACATATATATATTTTTACAAAAACATTAATCAACTTAAAATGTGTTTAATACTAGGTATATTTAGCAAAACGATTTTGATAAAACCATACGGATATATTTCGCCAATTCTTCCGAGCCAATTCTACTAGATACATGGTAACAAAAAAAAAACCGGCCAAGTGCGAGTCGGACTCACGCACCGAGGGTTCCGTACCATTATCTAGAAATATCTATAAACCAGTGTAAACAGAGCCCTGCTCCAAAGCAAAATGTACGCAGTGTGGGGTCACTTTATATTGGTCACTGATATATACAGACATACATACATATTTACGGTTTTCGCAATTATTCCTTAATCTGTGCTATAAGACCTACCTTCATACCAAATTACAAGGTTCTGCGTTTACGGGAAGTACCCTGTAGGTTTTGATTCCCTTGAGAGTTGCGGAAATTTGCGGCATAAACGGCTGTATAAAGATACATATATATGATTGGGTTGGCTTAGAAGTTTGATTTTTTCACAGCTCCAAGGGGCAGTGGACTTGAGAATTTGATATAAATTTCAGCTTGATACCTCCACGCGTTCCTGAGAAAAAGGGTTTTGACAGACAGACAGACAGACAGACAAGACGGACGGACGGACGGACGGACAACAAAGTGATCCTATAAGGGTTCCGTTTTTTCCTTTTGAGGTACGGAACCCTAAAAAACAAAATAGCGCATAATTTTATAACTACAGCCTTTTAAGCGTCTTGCAATAAGTAACAATAGTAGAGTGATCTCGAATCTAATCCAAATTGGCCTTATGGAGCGAAGCAAATACGCTTCAAAAACAATAAATGCGTAGTGCCATGCCAGCCGTGCAAACAGTCAGGTACGGACGACAACTTGGCAAATATGTACACGGCGAATGAAATTTTATTGATTATGCGCCATACTCCGTTCCGACATATTAATGTTGAACGTTGTTTATCACTTGTAACGTTGTAATACGTCAGTTAACAGCATTATTCTTCGTTAGTGCTTGTTCGTTACTTACTTCGTTTATGTATTGTATTTTTTGCCAAACAAAAACCAACATTTGCTAAGACCTGTACCCGTTGTCAAGGTGCAACTATTGATTCTGTCTCCATTGATTCATTGGTCCTTTGTTTACACTATGTCAACAGAAAGTTTTTTACTTAATTTAATTGAAATTTATTTTATGTTGCTTCAGATACCGAAATGTGTCGAAAATTTTACTTCCAAATTTTTGCTTTTACTTTACCTAAAGGACTGCTTGGAAACTGTTTTACGCCACCGCCAACATTACGGTAGGTAACTTATACCATTTTCATTCTTACCTGTCCTATTTGGTAAACAAAATTCTAACCTCAATATGCAAATTTTTGTAAACAATAAAGTGTATTATGTTATCAAATAAACCTGAGGTAATATTTTGTACATATTTTTTCTGATATTTTATCTCCAGTCCCTTTATTTACGATGAAATAGTTAAAAAATAACAAAAATGAGACGTTTGGAGGTTAGAATTTTGTTTACCAAATAGGACAGGTAAGAATGAAAATGGTATAAAAGTGTGTTGGTGTCCTCAACTATTCGTTTTCATAAGAAATCGAACGCAATGTTAAAATGGCACCACTGGATATTACCACGTTGTGTTGAAGCTGCATGCCTTTTCACGATTTTTCACACATAAAATATCTTCATAGATGTTACGAGTCTCCTTCGCACGACCTTTTTAATCTACACCGAAAAATACATCAAGAAATGATATCAGAACTATTTCAATTGTTTCAGCTCTTCCCCTAGTCTGGTACGATGTTACCGAACTGTGTGTTAAACAGCATGAGTGAGACTAGCTCGATCACAAAACTACCCTCTACAGACTCTACAATGTACTCTACATGTCAGATGGTAGCTTACCATTACTGCTAATGTATTAAATCAATCAGTTAGACCAATCGATTCGTACCATGCAGCGTTGCGTTGCTACACTATAATTAAAACCGGCATTACATAAGCCATTCGAGTTATTTTCATAAAGAGTATGTTTTCACATCGACGTACCGTAAACGCCATGGGGTGCTTCCCGCAATTTAAACGCGTTGAGGTCGGAAGGAACACTTAGGTGGGATTTTAGCATAAGTGCGGTTTGAGGGCGTAACAAGTGATTAGATTACATACACAGCCGTTGCTAATGTTATTAAATTAATCATAAGGACCTTACGCGATTGCGAGGACATTGTATTATACAAGGCATCTTACTCTGGAATATTTTAATTTAATAGAGCACCCTTTTTAGGTTTTTTTCGCAATTTAATTTGAGTTGTACTCTGTAAAATTAATTTAGGCGCTATCGCATTAGGTTGTAACCAGGTTGTAACCTGTAATGATAGTTGCTTGTGTGTGAAATAAATAAATAAATAAATATATTTTTTTATTTATCTTATTACTATTTATCGATAGATATCATGCCAAATATATGACCGCGCCTATACCTTATTGTTTGTGGTATAAAGGCGTAGAACACAAAATATTTACCTTGCTACTCCGCTACTTACGTGCAAAATAACCAAGCTTGTGCGAAATATATACGTTTTGCATGCAAGCCCTCCCACCACTACTGCCACACAAAACGCACACCAATCCCACAAACTTAATTAATCCTATCACCACACAAACACTGACGCGCGTTTCGATCCCTCTACGGGATCATTCGGGATCGAAACGCGCGTCAGTGTTTGTGTGGTGATAGGATTAATTAAGTTTGTGGGATTGGTGTGCGTTTTGTGTGGCAGTAGTGGTGGGAGGGCTTGCATGCAAAACGTCTTGAAAAACATTCACAGGGGATTAGGTCTTACCTTTAGGTACAATACCAAAGTAGCAGGTTTACCTACATATTGCCTAGAAAATAGTCGACATGGTTATATAAAGTTGCCATTTGGATCTGATGCATTGGATTTGGGTAGGCGCTGTTGTAATATCCGAACGCGACCGTATTACCAATCGCGTGAGTGCATGTTCAGATGTTTTTGAGCACCTAGGTGCACCTAGGTGCTAGGCTGTCTAGACAGCCAGGAAGTACCTAATATTTGATGGCGACTGGGTCTTGGATAAACGTTAGTTACTTTCAGTTTTAAGTGGAGGATGTAGAGCATAGAGACGCGTGTCCATGGCAAGTGGAGGAAGGATTTATAGTCATGGCGGGCTGCCAACAAAGGTTGGGGGTTGAAGGTGCCAAGCGCGTTTGTGAAACCGAGTTTCCAAAGCACGATTATCATTATCATCGGATAATGATAATCGTGCTTTGGAAACTCGGTTACAAACAATCCCTATAACGTATTGCTACTTCGAATCGTCCAAGTAGCAATACGTTATAGGGATTGTTTGATCAATTATGAGACATCAAACAATACCTATTTCTGTATCCCTCTAATCTATAACTACTATAGTACAGTGAGAACCGTAGATTTAGAATGAAGTACAACGGGATCGGCTCTTAAATAATTGAGAGGTCTGTAGGTAGTAAGAAGAATGGCCTCATCTATCTATCTCGCCTTGTATCTTGGGCTGCCTGTAAATTACTTCTAAATCTAAAGTGAATACCTTGGTTTAGGGATGGGGCATGAGTATGTTGACGCCTCGCATAAGACTAGCAGGAAAAAAACTTTCAGAATTCGCGTTTGAGAAACGGACAAGACACTTCATTTTAATAATTCTACTAATATTATAAATGCGAAAGTTTGTGAGGATACACAGATTACTACATAGGTTACTCTTTCACACCAAGTTTGAAATAACATATAGGTCACTTTTTATCCCGGAAAAGTGATAAAGAGATTCTTAGAAGACGAAGTCGCGGGCAGCAGCTAGGACTAAATATAATAGGACTAGGACCTCTATACATTTGTCATAGTACCTACGCGTGAATTTGTGTCGCAGTGAGATCCCGAATAGCCTCCTCGAAATAAAGTCATTCGTCATACTCGGAGCAGCTGAATCCACCAGCGTATAGGCGCATAACTAGATCTTCCGTACATCAAGTGTCTTTTAGTCAGCTCTTACTATTTCCACGTATTGTATGTGAGCAGTAACTTACGCTGATTAAGATAAACAGTGGCATACATTAAAAGGCTCAGTAGGGCGTTGGCGAAATAGATTAGAAACCCTTAGAGCTGGCTCTCGCCCGGTTTAATAGCATTTAGGTCAGCCGTAATGCGCTCAAGTAATCTACGAGATTAAATTGAAGACGGGACACTTTATAAATTACTGTCTTTTAAACGTAGTACTCATAACTTGCTTCCATTAAAAAGTGAAATGAACAGATTTTTTTACATTGTAATAATACGATAGCTAAATTTAAATGGGATCTTGTAGGAAGTATGTCCTGTCTGTCATTAATGTATGCGTCTGTATAATTTGAAATTTTACACGTTTATTTGCTGACGCAAATGCTGCATATACTCGTAGCTTCCAAATTTTTAAGTCAATCGGACCATTGGAAAAAATAGTAAACCGATTTGCAAGATTTTAAAAAGTTGGTTGGTTAGTTTTAGTTACTATTTTTTTTATGTGAATAGAAAGGAAAACGAGCAAGTGGGTCACCTGATGGTAAGCGATCACCACTGCCCATAGACACCCACAACCCCGGAGGGATTGCAGATGCGTTGCCAACCTAGAGGACTTAGATGAAATGCCTCTTGTGCCCGTAATTTCCCCGGCTATGATGTTACTAGGTACCTACTGTAGGGCGTTTACAGAAGATTAATGTAAAAAAAAACACTTTTAATACAAGCTGTTTTTGCTCACTGCACTAGCATAGTCACCCAATTTACATAAGTATACCTAAATTTCATGATATCACCATAGCTGGGCACCGTTAATCAAATAGTTAACTTCGTTAATCGTTAATCCGCTACAAAAAAAGTTAGCTTCGTTAAACGTTAAAGCGTTACATTTCGGAAGAATTAACGCAAGTTAACGTTAATCGTTAATCCGTTAATATATGTGAAACTGCATTTTTATATCGTTGCGTTAGTGAACTTATAAAACCTGTTGGTTTAGGTTCTGCGCTAAGTAATGAAATGATCAAACGAAACAAATCTCTTCGCAGTTTTCTCACTCGCACGCACTGGGAAAATGTACCTAGTTTTAGTTTAGTTTTGTTTTTATTTCACTCGCTGCCACGCGCCGCCCGGCACTTGTCGTTTCATACTTGTCTGAATCTGTTTTTCGCGCCGCGCCGCGGTGCCGTGCAGTAAATAGTAGGCATAGGATTAACGATTAACGGACTTCTGCATATTAACGGAAGTTAACGTGTCCGTTAACATTTTTTTAAGTTAACTTAAAAGTTAATCCGTTAATCAAAATGTTAACTTCGTTAATTAACGATTAACGGATTAACGAGTTAATGCCCAGCTATGGATATCACCCACACAACATTACCTAAATACATGGCACGGCAAGTAAAATTAAAGGGTTAAAATAAAAAGCAGTCGCAGTAAGAACCACCTTCTTTAACCGAAGTCGGTTAAAAAGCCTATGGGACACGACGACACCTAAAAATGTTTGTCACGGCGCGTAAACAATGAATTAAGTGCCTCGAGGCGAGGGGGTTGGGTTTGCCTGACGCAATCTGCAGATTCAGGTCGTTGGATAACAATCTATTTGTGTCCTATATAGGTAGGTTCTAGTACTACAATGCAATTGCTAGCTGTTATATGTACACACTTTGACACATAGAGGTTTATTTTATAATCATCTATTTACGAGTACCTAACGATGGATGTCATGTATAAGGAGTAAAAATAAGAAGTGAAGTGAACAAAACTAAGCTGATACTTGTTAGGCATCGTATTTCATCATACAAGTAAGCACGGTTATGGGCTCGTGGTCCCTCTGTTGTTATAAAAACGACGAATTACACTCTATCATAAGATGGACGGAACCTATGTCTATTCGGTTTGCCCTTCGGGCATTTGAAGATACCTAACGAACCTAAGCTAATTTTATCATCTCTACCAAGGATTTTTATAGCATTGGGACCACGAGAACTAACCTGTAAGCGCGTGTCCAGCACTACCGGATTCGAACCTCTAGTCTAGCTTCATAGCCAGTCACAAAACCAGCATGCTTATTACTTATCTCGCTCGCGATCACCATCGTCTTCATTTTGACAGTTCATGTATGGGCTGACAATTGGCATCAGAATCAGCTAGCTGTCACATTCATACAAGGACTGTCAAAATGAACACGATGGCGATTGCGAGCGAGTTACGTAATAAGTCTGCAGCTTAGCGAACCAGCCATCAGATATAAAGACAAAACATGTTATTCAATCAAAGGCATGTCTCCTAAAAACCTGTCACCCGAAAACTTGCCGGTCACTAGGGACCATTGACACTTATGAATTATGGCATTCCCGTGCTCGCATTCAGGACCCACCCCTCATTTATGAATCGGTAATTAACCCACTACTAATGCGTTTATAATTGTAGGTTTTATAGTAAACGATGAACGATGATCACTGTTTAGTTTACTAAATGATAAATATGGCATGGCGTTCGGGAAGCTACGAAAAGGAAGAAGACAAATAAAAATTAAGGCTTTCTTATACCGTATTCTTTCTCGTCATGCCATCACGTATCTAATAATGGATTTTAAGCGCCAAAACAACAATAATAGATCCTGAAGATGCCTAGAAGTAGTTCATGGTTTTTGAAATTGCCCGAGCATAAAACTTAAAAGTGAGTGTGCTTGCTTAAGTAATGCTTGTAGGTGTTCACGGATACGTTGCAATCAGTTAGTGACGGGAGACTGACCCAGTGCATGGGCTCCTCGTGGCGCGGTCTTGGCGGAAGCTGGGACCAGTAGGACATTCGCAGTGGAACCTCTGGCATTCCACTTCGTCCCCATCCCCTTCACACCGGTTCAAGGGCAACAACGGGGAGGTTTTATTTTGGTTATACGCCTTCGAGGGTGTCCCACATACCCCGGCAGGCATCCATAAAGATTTCCTCTTCGTTACAAAAAATGTGCATAAAAATGTACGCGATTGACAATACGTTCGCGCTCCTATATATATGATGTTTCCGCACAGTAGCTCTGATGTGTCTGACGTCGACTGCTACATACATAGAATGTAAGTATATATATCCTACTGGTTACACGTATGTTAAGCCTACGTCTCTTCCGCTTCACCCAGGGGCATGGCGCACTAAACTACCACAACAACTTCTAATTAGTTATGTTAATATATGTTCGTCATAAAACAGGCACTAATTCTGGAGTCATAATTAAATTCGTGACTGCGACGCAGCAACATTAGCGGAGCTAAGTTGGCGGTCCGCATAGGGTTGCCATCAGAGCACCGATTTTTTAAATCATTTTTCGAAAGTGGCAACAATCGTGCTGAATTTTAAACACGAATAAAAAATACAGCTGTAGTTAATCTAGTCAACTATTCTACAATTGAATGCGAGGTATAGTTTAGTACTTTATACTCAAATTTTTACCCATTTCGAATGATTGGTCTTGTCACTTAAAGCTCTATCTACCCCGTAAGGGATATAGACATGAGTTGTGTGTATGTATGTATTTCATATTGGGTAAAAGAAAACCTAGATGTCAGAATTTCAACATTGCTGTGAATTCATCACTTGCGTTTACATGAGTACTTGTGACTAACTATCCGGAAATTTGATAAGGTCCAGTTTATCGTCAGGATATATGGAATATCAGGATGGGTAGCCCTAGATCCGAGGAACTTTAACTTTTACGAGTGTTCGGGCACTTTTGCTGTGAAACGAGCAAAATGATTGGGAAAGATAAACGATGGAACGTTTAGTTTCATAGTGTTAGTTGATATTAAAATGTTAATTAAGCTCACAGCTAGTTATAAGATACGCATTAGAAGTCACACAAACGTTAGATTTATTCCTTTCATTGAAACTCCTAAGGCATGATTCTGTTTCTATTTATTACTACGAAACAGACAGAGACGTCATATAAATAACTGACACTTAGATAACTGGAACTTAACAGAGAGTTTCATCAGGCCCTTAGTCATCTAAACTAGCAGCGAATAAACAAAAAATATTTATAAATACACTAGCTTCTGCCTGCAACTTCGTCTGCGTAGAATTATACATACAAACCTCCCTCTTAAATCACTCTATCTATTAAAAAATTCGCATCAAAATCCGTTGCGTATTTTTAAAGATAGCATACATAGGGACAGACAGACAGAGGAAAGCGACTGCTTTATGCTATTTAGTGATCATGCTAAACGTGGCCTTTAGGTCTTGTTATCTAAGGCTCGGTCTACCCCGTCAGCGATAAAGACGTGATTTACGTATGTACATGTTTGTATGTATTTATACATAAATGACGCACTATGTCGCTAATACCGACACAATAACAAGAAAGCAACCAACTGTAGCTGATACGCGATTGTTAGAATAAACTGGATTGGCGGAGGTCGCCGAATGAATCCGGTGGATTGTGCGCGGAATAACGACAGTCATTACGCGACCTTCGATCAACTGTTGTGATCTTCTGCATGCTGACACATGTTGAACAGTGACCACAGATTAACTAAAGAGCTAAAAAAAGTAGGTACCGCATTCTAGACTCATCTGTTAATATGCACACATTCTGCTGATCTAAATAATAAATACAAAAAGATAGTCTTAAATTTGGCACAGATCTGTGTCTTAATCATATTCGAGGTGTTAAGGAATACGTTGGATAAGTTTCATAGATAGAGAGGTACGTAATCCTGCCGGCAAGCAGCAGTGCTTGCGCTGCTGTTCCGGCGTGGAGAGTTAGACAGCTGGTAAAATTAGTGGCACAAGAGGCATTCTAAACTAGCGCTCTAGGCTGGAAACGCTGCTATCCTCTATTGTTGCGGGTGTCCGTGGGTGGTGGTGCTCGCTTGTTACTTCTCAGGCGACCAATTTGCTGGTTGGCCTTCATGTCGTATAAAAAAGTTATGCATTTCAAACTTTAGGTATTTCGAGGTGCACCCAAATAGAGACGAGACATAATTTTGTAGCAATACATAGCTTATGCCACTATCGAATGGAGTGATGTGCTTCAAAAATCGAGCTCCAGGATTTACTGTATAAATAAATAGTTATGTTTATTAAAGCAATAAAAAAAACATGAATATTCCTTATTGCAAACGAGCGAGTACCTATTTTTTTTTTTTTTTTTTTTATGTGAATAGGAAGGCAAACGAGCTAGTGGGTCACCTGATGGTAAGCGATCACCACTGCCCATAGACACCCGCAACCCCGGAGGGATTGCAGATGCGTTGCCAACCTAGAGGACTTAGATGAAATGCCTCTTGTGCCCGTAATTTCCCCGGCTGTCTTACTCTCCACACCGGAACACAGCAGTGCAAGCACTGCTGCTTTGCGGCAGGATTAGCAAGTAAGATGGTGGTAGCGATCCGGACGGACCTTGCACAAGGCCCTACCACCCGCAATTATACAATAGGCTGTAAAATTAATGAAATTCATGAAAGAAAACTAGGCTACTTTTATCTTTCTACGGAAGAAGAAACATAACAGTATATACTCGTATAGGTAAATTTACATAATGCTTAATATCTCAAAGCCGGGTATAAAGCGAATTGCAAAGCAGCTTCAGCGAATATCCGCTAAGACGTCCCGCTCCCGCCCAACCCCCGCTGTCCGATCGTCAAATATTTGATTATCTCGGTATTATTCCCTCGTTCAGTCATAAGCAAGAATAATGGGAATATCATTTTGGTCGTGGATTATCTGGACGACCTTGGTTCTCGTTTAAAATTTGTGAAATGATTTTAATGTTCTATATGTAATTAGTGTGTATGTAGTATAGAATTTATACATAGAGAAGACGTTAAACATTTACAACATGAATGACTGAAAAATAATAAGTCTAAGTACAGTAGAGTTATTTTAATTCGGTTATATTTTTTAATAGACGCGTTTCATCGTCTCTTTCTACGAATGAATAATGACGAAACGAAACGTCGCCAAAGCATTTCTAAACGCCTTAACTCTATTTACCTAATAATTATGTTAATGTTAATACACATATATGTGTGTCAATCCGTACTGGGCCCGCGTGGGAACTATAGCCCAAGCCCTCTCATTCTGAGAGGAGGCCTGTGCCCAGCAGTGGGACGTATATAGGCTGGAGATGATGTATGTTAATGTTAAAAACCATTAAGTATATTTATTTTATTAGAACGTGCTATCACTGCGATTGGTATGTCACGCGAACGTGTGAACTGGGCTTTATAGGAACCCCGGATTATTGCCTTAAGTGAATACGTGACTGTCGCAAAACTCGGAGCTTGAGAAAAGCCGGTCATGTGCGAACCCGACTCCATAAAAATCATATGACAAAATTTACGGAATTAAAATCATTAATCAGTTATCTTCGGATGTTTTTCATCACTTACACTGCACGCCTAATTTCATGCCTTTCGTAATTCTATGTCAACGGCAAGTACCATTTTAAACGCTTTTTATCCCTACTTAAGACAGGATAGTTTTTATCCCAGAAAATTGCATAGTTCCTGCGCGAATTCTGTGCAGACAGAGTCGCGGGCAACAGCTAGTACTCTTTTGGTTAAAAAGGGTATAGACAGTAACGGACAGCTAAATACAATTTAAACGACTCGGTCGAGTGTTTTTAATGTTATTATTTGATCAAACAACATGCGCTTAACAAATTCAGCTTTGCTAAAAATTGCTTTGAAAAAGCTAAATGCGGTTTTCTTGTTATATTTAAAACTAAACAAAGCACATCATATCATAAAATAACAAATTATTATGAACACAAAATATTTACCTTGCTACTCCGCTACTTACGTGCAAGATAACCAAGCTTGTGCGAAATATATAAGTTTTGCATGCAAGCCCTGCCATTGAAATGGACCTCCGCAAAGTAACGCCTGATTCAATAAAACAAATTATTATGTTGAAAATATTGTTTGGTGCAAGCTTTTTGTTATGTACAAAAGTAGCCCTCCTTTTCCGCACATAAAACTTATTTCCTCGGTAATAATTTTTATTTCTAAGCCATTTACGGCTATAATAACAAGGATTCCAAGTAAAACTACATTTACTAGCAGAAATAAAGGGTCACTTTCTATATAAAGTTGTATGAAAACCGACCCGTTACTTTTGCTCGTCACTATACATATTTGGAATGAAAATTCCTAACCGAATATATTACGGCTAACGACTTACGCCACACGCAAGTCTGGCTTTGATTTCATTGACATGAAAGGGTTTATACAGGTGTACAGCAAATAGTATTACGTACCTATCTGAGGGCATACAAATGATTATATGTTAGGTTGCACGCATAATACGGTAAATCAAATGCAATGATCAGGGGAACGTAAAAACGTAACCGGGTTGATCGTTTGCGACTTTCACGCTTTTATTATGATTTTTATAACGATGATGATGATGATATGAGGACAGAGCACGGGTGCGACCACACCGCCGGTTAAAAAACGGTGACGTTACGGAATCGCAACAAAATGTATGAAGAAACGGTGAGAAAACGTGACGCATACGACACGTCACTGCTAATACGCGGCGGTTTGGTCGCACCCCAAAGGATCAATGGCGCGTGGAAGTCCCTTCTCTCTTTGATTTTTCTAATGTTAAACTGCATTTATGATCATGATTTCAAAATAATATAATTATTGTAATAACGAACGTGCATGATAGTTAACTTAAAACTGGTATATCCTTTGGTTCCTTTCCACCTATACGCCCACAATCATGCTAAACGTGGCCTACCATAAACCTTACAAGAATCTATACTGTAATAACATTAAAGTACAGATTTTACCTATTACCCTAATACCACAGACAAGAAAGTACATAAATCACGTCTCTCTTACCTAGTATAATATTGGTTGTATTGTAATAATGCTGGTCATTTCCCTACTGTTTCTGAACCCATCACAGAGTAGGTACTTTACTTATGATATGTGTGTAAATAAAGTAATGTATGCAACTGTACATACATAATTAGGCCTTAAAACACTCATTAGTAACGGCTGCAAAAAATATAACGACACAGCGTACACTAATGTTAACTATACCTCTATCTGTTTCAATTGGTATTGAAATAGGTCAGCTGACCCAGTAATCTCGTATAATCCCAGGTAACGGCCCTAAAGCGTGGCGTGCGCTTTTGCATTAAGTTTCCCCCGTTGACCTCTTTCACCCAGGCTTTGAAAGCATCCATTTATCATGATTCGTGAAGTTAAGGCAATTACTAAAAGGACTAGGTACTGTACATTTTAAAATGATACACATACAGACAGAAATCACGTCTATATCACTTGATGGATAAACAAAGTCTAAGGTAACAAGATTACAAGACCTAAAGGCCACGTTTAGCACGATTGTGGGCGTATAGGTGGAAAGGGAAATCAAAATAGTGATGCGTTGCTAGCCCGCATCGCCTATCCTACTAATATTATAAATGCGAAAGTTTGTGAGTGACGATGTGAGTGAATGTGTATGTTTGTTCCTTCTTCACGCTGAAACGACTGAACGGATTTGGATAAAATTTGGAACGGAGATAGCTGGTACCCTAGATTAAAACATAGGCTACTTTTTATCCCGGAAAATTGCATAGTTCCCGGGGGATAGCGATAAACATGTCAATTGCTAATTTTACGCGGACGAAGTCGCGGGCAGAAGCTATTGTAACATGATTCCCATCCCATCGCCCATTCCCTCGAGTGGCTTTTATCACCAGCCAGGGGCCTTACCATGACGTCTTAATGCGATTCAGTTTAGGTTAGCTCGCTGTCAGATTCATACTCAAAGTGACAGCTGAAACTTGAACTGAGTCGGAATTAGTACGTCATGGTAAGGGCCCTGTAGGCTTATTGTCTAACTCGCTCGCAATCGCCATCGTGTTCATTTTGTCAGTTCTTGTATGAATTAGACAGCTAGCTGATTCCGATGCCAATTGTCAGCCCATACATGAAATGTCAAAATGAACACGATGGCGATTGCGAGCGAGTTAGACAATAAGCCTACTGCGCGGGAAGACAAGCAACTGGTACATTCTACGTTTTTTCTTTACTCCCAGACCAGCGTGGAAGAACCTGATTTTGTTTAAGTACGTACCTTTTTTTAAATGTCAATAAAACGATGTATAAAATCGAACTTTCAAGTTGACAGCCACATCTATCGACATTATATTTTTTGACGTGCAAAGGGTTTTCATTTTCATCCTTAGGGTATGGTAGTATGGTACAGTCATTAGTAGTTGGTAAACAGTCGAAGAGCTCAAAACACACTACTCTATGGCCAAGGCAATAAGAAAAGAAGGTACGACTGTTTATCAACTTCCGATGCTGACTGTACAACTTCTACATGTTGTGTTTTTCTTTATCCTCTTTCCTTCCGATATTTATAAACGATTTCACTGCGCCAAGTCGTGGAGTGATTAATAACGTACGGAGAAGAAGCAGAACATTCGACAATCAATTATTAGATTCGTGAGATTTGTCTCTCAAATTGAAATAGAGCCCTACAGCAAAAGCAATAACGAACCTCATTATAAAGCACTCGTATTTAACAGGACCTTTGAAATATCTTCAATATTATGCTTTGAATATCTCGATTGCAAATTAATCCGAAATGGGTATAGTCTTATTTAGAATTGTTCTCCCCCGATCGTCAATGTTTTCGATTAACAAACGCCGTAGGGTACAATTGAAAATTGAAGGGGTTTTATTGTTTGCGAGGTCCTTTTTACGTTTGTGCTTTCGTTTTTCTATACATATATGAAACAAACATATTGTTTTGTGAAAAGGCTTTTCCTTTTTTCTGCCAATTATTTCTCAAAAAAATTAAGAAAAATTTTGAAAGCAATCGATTCACAACAGTTTGAATGACAAGCGGCAATCAAATAAGCGAAAAATAATCAAACAATAACAATGTGATACACCTGGGTACCTATGTAGTAAAACAACAAAAATATATTATGAGCGTAACTCGCAAATGCTCGACACGATGCAGTAAATGTCAAAATGATTTATATGAATTGCCGTCATATATTTTGTTTGAAAGTTTGAAATTGCTGCTGTGAATTGTCGCCGACCCGGAAAGAGTGTCGGACATACTCATGGCCACAGTATAATTGAGTTGTAGGATCCAGCATACTTAGCGCTTATACACATACATACATAAATACACACATAAATCGCGTGTTTATCACTTACGGAGGAGACAAAGCTTAAGGTAACAAGACCTATAGGCCACGTTTTAGCATGATTGTGGGTGGAAAGGGGAGTAGCTTTTATTACGGACATAAAGAATTTATCCTTTTGTTCACGCTTATGGACATGTTTTACTTTAAAACCAAACAAAGGTGAATCTCTACTATAATAACAGACGGCATTATCATTGTAATCACATACATAAAATTGGCACGTTGAACATGTTCTTTTTATGACACAAGTTTATATGACCTCTCGTTGTCCTGCCATATTCGTGATATGGCAGACGTAGGTACTGTAGAGACGAGACAACGAAACGTGAACAATTAATACCGCAAAACTAAAAAAAAGTTTCTAAACTTTTACGAGTTTTCCAAAATGGGTACCTAAGCCCCAAATGGGTTTCAACACAAAATTACTCTCGTGGTATAAATTCATTTAGTACTTTTACCCATGATGGACGGAACGGAGACAGTATATAATATACGTTTGGGGTTAGAGGTTGTGTTTTTATAAAATGGACAATCGAAATACCAAAGAATTGCAGATGTTTGAACATAAATACCTCTTGCCATGGTGCCAGTAATATCGCCGACTAAAATGTACGCTCCGACCGCTGCATGAGTCTTCGAAACTGTTATTGATTCTAGTTCTAATAAAGTCTGCGAGAATACTATAAGAAACCAGCAAATACCAATAGTAGAACAGTTAAGTTTTGACCTGTGAAGTTTATAGTTTATTCTTGACTTAGGTACGGAACTGCGGAACAGTCGAAGGTGGTATAATATTAATGGAATGGAAAATTCGAAGGGCGACTGCAACTGAGAATGAGAAATCAAGAGCTCGCGGCAGTGATATAATTATGAGTATAAGAATATAAGTTTAAAGAGATAGATAGAGCTATCATGCTAGCACTTACTTCTGACAGTGACGTTCATTCTGTCGACGAATGCAGTCTCATTCTCGACGCTGCACTCGTATACACCGGCGTAGTCCACGCTGACGTTCAACAGGACCAAGCTTCCATCAGCCTGGAACCAAATGTAGCATATCAAACTTCATTTGCAAAAATCATATACAAGCTGTCTTTGAATTGTTCTTGAATATTCCAGCAGACGGCTGGGTTCCTGTGACAAAACACCTCTTTGACACCGCACACTTTGAACATTGACCAATGAACGGAAACATTTTTCAACCACAATTTATGAATCAGGTGTTGACTCAAACTAACGCAAAAATCCAACTGCTGATTAATGCACCTGCTTTAGGAAGAGGATTCTATAAAGGTTTGTAAACTGTTTATGATCAAGTAGGTAAGCCAAATCTTAAACGTATCTATATCGGCCGTCAAATCAGAAACCCCTTCAGATGTAGAAGTAAAAGCATTGCGGCAGTTATTGTGTTAAACAGAAAAACATCTTTGTGAGCGCTAGAAAGTGATTAGGTAAATAAGGGAAGTCACAATCACAACTCATAAAACATCGTACAATGCTAAGGCCAGACGATAAACCAGCTATTATCCAATTAAAGATGTTTGATTTTAATTGAAACTCATAACTTAAACCATAATCACCTATTTGCTATTGAATAATTGCACTTCTCGGTATTCAAAGGAAAATACAATGATTAAAGACCTACCACGATCAAGATCATCTGAAGCATGCTCGTGACGTAGACGTAGCCACACGCGACATTAAATTAAAGGTTACGTTTCTATTATCAAACGTGAATGTGTAGTCTTACCGCTGGAGTCGGATCACAGTCACAGCTATCTAATACCTAGTCCTAGTGAAAAAGGGGATAGTTTTGAATTTTCTTCATAACGATTTTAGACTAACCCCGTTTGCACTAGAAAAAAAAATGTTCAGTTATTTCAGGCTTAATCCCTTTTTCATTTACTAGGGAGGGCCATAGTTTTTATTCGCTTCGGCCAAATGCGAGTTTTAGGAATACAGTTTGATTCAAAAGGAGAGAATGAATTACCAAGAACATATTTTGATCCACTTTCAAAGGCCTCGCTGACTTGAAATCTGGTGCATGCTGCATGAAAAGACATATGTAGATCTGAAAATTAGCGAGTATGTTAAAGAGCGAATGCAAACCACTACGAACAGGAAGCAACGAATGTTGATCCATTTACTCATTAAATTAGAGCGAAGAGCTACTTCACTTGTGATGCCGGAAGTATGAAAATCAGATGAATTTTCTAGCTGACTCGACGTTGTAAGTAATGGCCGCTGATAAATATTTATGAGGTTTGATCGTCCGCAATGATTACGCGAACGGGAATATATCTTAATTTCCTGGGATCCGGTTAAGATTTTCTGTAAGCACAGAAAATGATAAACGTTATCCGCTTATTATCAATAATTCTACTTGGAATGTTACTTGGCCACTTCACAGGTTTAGTCAAGTCAAGTTAATACCAAATCATATTCGTTTATTCAGTTGTTTTAAATTTGGAAAAGTAACGACGACTTTGGCATAGTATGTATATTTTACCCGATGTCACAAAAAGCACTAACAATTAGATACCTGTTAGGCTGGTCGGTCGGTCTCTCTCTATTTTGTTTCCTATTTTCAGTATTGAAAATACTGAAATATTCAGTGATTCAGAATGCGACTAAAATGTCCAGTTTCAGGTTAAAAATGCCTGGAGCCATATTGTGTAACGCGCGTTGCTCACAATCGCGTCCACCTTCACTTACCCTCATCTACAATTTGACAGAGAAAAATGGTAAACACTATTGTAATTCCTCGAGCGCTAGACAATTGATGCCCTCTGGTAATACATACTTACAATTTACGCGATACTGCAATGAGTAACCGACCCTATGCTCAACTTTGGTTGAATGCTCGGCAAAACATTTCTCATTTGTAAGCATGAAAGTAACGGATAACTTTTACCCAAAGGCACAAATAAAGGCTCCATTACGTTGAGCGAACAACCACCAGCTAGAAGCGATTAACTTGATGTTTTTACAAGTGGCCGTCATAACTATAGTGTCGAAAACTTTGATACCCGCCTATTACCCGCAAACGCAATATAACGCTACCTCGCTGACTTTTACTCTCTTAACTGAAATAATTAATAAATAACAACATACTGTACTACTCTGCTAACAGCGATGTGCGGTAAAGTTAAATATTAGTTCTTTTTATTTAGGTAATTGAAATTGACCCTTAACATTACCTTTTACTCTATCATAAATATTATTTTACTCACAGTGTATCTATTTTACCTTTGCTTTCACGAACCGATGATCAATACTTCAAAAAGAATAAATCTGATCCATTATATTAACTTACTGATAGAAGCCCTTTTTACGACGGTAACATCAAGTTAAAAATAATAATTTACCCGAAGGAAACCGCTTGAAACGAGTTCGGATGTCTTTTGCCCTTTTCGACGAAAGTGGCCAAGGGCCCTCACAAAAGGGGCTTCCATAAATGTACCTCCCGGAGGGCTAAAAGCGATGTTCGCATGGATGACACACGGGCCCTCACGTATGACATAATCACGTTCCGCGGATAGAGATAAAAATGCTCGACAAACGACGTAATGATAAATTTTGTACGTACCAAAGAGTGAATACCTGCGTGAATATAAAGAGTAGCAAGAGTTTCTGCATCAATAAGTAAGCATTCCGAAAATAACTGTGTTTTTTTTGCAATGCAATTCACATTTCTGTGCAACCTTTGGTGCTAAATATTGTGAATCATGACTTTTCATTATTCGCAGTGAATCCAGAATCCACGTTGGTTTCGTACGACTACTCGTAAGAATATAACTATGAATGAAGCAACAGAGGTTTATATCTGCTAAGCTTCGCTTTGTATGAACTTGGTCACTGAACGAATATCAATTCTTACATTTATTCCATTTTCTTCACAAAAAACATGAAAATGGAAAATTACTTTACCTACCAAAAAAACATTTCTATGATGTACTATGGTAACATTGGCAACGATACGAAATGTCAACAAACTAAACTCATAGCATTTGATACTTCAACATAAACGAGAAACGTACACAAAGCACCAATTTGCTTGGCTAAGTTTGGTTGCACTGCTGTGCGTGCAACATTATGCACTCATGTTTGTATGTATGAAGTATGTATGTAAACTCTTTATTGCACATAAAAATTTAAAAATACAGAAGTACACAGAAAATAGTACAAAGGCGAACTCATATTGCCGATTTTAGAACTCCGTCTTTCTTTACTTCTATTAGGTTTCAGCTTGTTAGCATAGTTTGAAGACACTGCGTAGATACTGGATGAAAATATTGAAAATCTATAAGATACTTCCAGCCAGAGTAATTTTAGACGGGGGAGGAGGTATGAAATATGGCAAGTTTATAAATATCATAAAAGACCGGATAGTGCTCGCTACGAAGTTACGTCACAACGATACGTGCCGGAAATTTTTACATATTCGTAATACGTTATGTTGGCACGAAATTTCCACATAACCAAGCCAGAATAGTCAACTTATTTTCTTTTGTTAATGTTTAGGAGCGAAGTTAGTGGCCAGGCTTTTCTAAAATATCTCAACACGCTCTAATACCCATACCCTTCACTACTAAAAGGGCTGTGTTCACATATTTTGCGATACCCTCATCCGCTTCAATACGTCTCATGGTGACCGAGCATTGCTTCAAAGTACAGCCAAAAATAGCAGCGGTCAGAAATATCACAATGGAAATATGTATCACCAATAGAAAAATTGACGTAGAGATCGCTGAGCTTAGCGAAGACGGACGGTGAACGAAGCTGTTACTGCTTAATTGATTCTTAGCTCAGCTTAGTTTTGGAGAAGAGTGCGGGTGCGTGTTACGAATATGGACATGATCCAATCCAATAACATAGCTACTCCGTAAGCGGTTAGCATGGAGTGTTGCGTGGTAGCAAGATATAGTCCCCGAGCTTTTAGAAGCTATTCGAATTTGTCTAGCTGTCTCACTGACACTTATGAGTTTGATACTTGAATCGGTCGAGTGAGGGAGACAGGAAGACAAACACGAATGGCATTCTAAGAGCTCACAGACTGTAATTGGTCTCAGTTCATGCACACATTTGGCCGTATTGCAAATCGATCTATTACAAATTAGAATTAAATAACGGCTATCAGTGATAACCTATCGCGAGACAAAATTGGATTGAATCTTTCATTAGACACATTTGTAAAGCACTCAGTGAGAGCACTTCAAAGGGTCTAAAGGTCTAGAGACATTTTCATTATTGCTTGTCAGCTATACCTACTTCATTTTTTTGACATTAAAAAAAAAAGACAAGCACTCGTAAAAAATAACAGCCAGTTACAATATTAAAACCTTGAAATGTCGTGATTTGCTTTGTTATGGTTTTATATTTTTCAGTTACCTACCGATTTTATGAAAAGTGTTTTTCAGTAAAAAGAAATGTCAAGACTGTTTACCTTTTTTAAAATGTCAAAAAACGAAGTACCTACGATAGACTGGTGGTAGACTTTACGTTACCGTATCTGGAAGGCGGCCTTGTGGCTGAACCTTGGAATCCGATCGATAGGTATAAAAGCCGGCTGTTGTACTGGCGAAAACTTAGTTTATTTGGCAACAAATCATTTAGTTTAGCCAAGGTATTGATTGAATAATATTCGTAAACATTGGTGGAAGTCTGCTTCGTTGTTTAACAAGTTCAAGTTATCTTTTGGCTTTGGCCCCTCTTATACATGAAAGCTTGCGATTGTTTCGTACCTATATATACTGGTTCGATTCTGATTACACAGATTCAGTATTGGATGAAGGACTTTCTACTAAGATTTTATTTCTTTCATTATAAAGTCAGACTGTATGGTGTACAAATATCACGTTGAATTTAGTGTGACACTGACGTAGCTACTGAAGGGCACTCATAAATTCTAATAAAAAAAACATAACATTAACTGTTATTAAAATACCTAAAATTAAATAACAGACATGCATGATATCTGAAAATTATTATTAATCACGTTTTTATCTCTTACGGATAGACGAAGCCTTTTTTTTGCCCGGGGAAATCTGCTATAGCCAGATACCCCATTACCACGGGGAGGTAATAGGGTTATGTAGGGTTTTTACCCACTAAAGCCCTCGGGTTGTTCCTTCCTCGTCACCATTTCTGGCGACGCAACGGTTTAACCCGTTACATCGCCAGAAGGCGGGTATCCGTGTCCGGATTCATCTTCTGGGAGGCCCTTCTTGGTCTCCCTTTCCCAGCAATGGCGTGTCAGGCACACTTGACAGGGTAACAAACAAGACCTACGTCACGTGTAGCGTGATTATGGGCATATAGGGGGAAAGTGGAACCAAAAAAAAAGTGAGTGAGTGAAAACTGAAGTGGTGGTTGTTTTTGCAAATAAATATTATTATTATTCGGTATATTTATCTTTTATCTTAAGTTAGGTTTTTACAATATTCAAATAAAAAGTAATAAAGCAATATTAATACAAAATATAAAAAATACGATTATTATTATTATTATTATTAAAATGCTGATGCTGAAAAGATGGGTTGCTTGCTAACCGCATCGCATCGCCTAGAACGTGATTTTATTGAATTTAATCTATGTTTTTTCTTTGCTGCCAGCATGAAAAAATCTAATTATTTAAGTATTATTAATTAATTTTTAAAGACGCGAAGATTATCCTTTCTTGATTGTCCGAGTGATTCCCGACCTTAGCTTTAATAAAACAGTTTATTAGGTAGTTTTTACCAGACGACCAGTTTACTGTGAAGTTTGCTGCGAAAAAGTTCCATAACGGCCGAGCATTCAATACATGTCAGCATTTATTAGAAACGTAAATCAGTTTAACCGCAAAAGCATAAGTTATTCCGCGAAGTCACCCACGATGTTCATATTTAACACTGTGATGATATACGGCGGGAAATGCGGGCATACGTTATGCCAAGATGGCCTTGCGAGGCGAGGCGACGAAAACTCCCGTTGCAAGAAAGGGAAACCACTAATTAAACAAGGAAAGGAGCTTTAATAAAAGCCGGCAGAGGCAAACATCATCTCATTATCGAAAAAATAAATAATTTTATTTAACTTCATTTCATTTCATTTTACTACTGGTACACATGGTGAGTTACACATGTTGCTGTACGATAACTTTACCCACAACCGACGATTTTGACATAATATTTCACAGGTTTTCTAAAAAAAAATCATCGGTTATAATCGGTAACTTGGTGCAACTCACACTTAGTTGACAAGATTATTTATTTAGAGCCTTAATTTTCATTTAATTTACTCTCATGTTGTATATAACAAAGTATAATTTACATTATCATTATATTTACGATACGATACTGGTTCAACTGCGGTACCACTTTGAGTTAATCAACTTCTTCCAGTCAGAATCGCATGATACCTACTAAGTATCATTGCTATCCAACCTCATGTAGGAGGAATAGGAAGAAGAAGATACTCGCACCACGCCTTCGTAAATGCAATCGATATTAGATTAGACTTTACTGTCATTTAAAAGCAACGAAACTTAGTCTGGGGTTTACCTCGTAAACACTTTACAGCCTGCAGTTAAACCAGACGACAAATATAGATAAAAGTTTACGATTTGGTGCAAGCTACGAGCTGCAGCGTCATACGTCACCTAAATCGTCGGATTTGTTTATCTATATATATAAAATTCTAAACTGACTGACTGACTGTTGATATATCAACGCACAGCCCAAACCACTGGACCTAAAGACTTGAAATTTTGCACACAGATACCTTATACAATGTAGGCATCCACTAAGAGAGGATTTTTGGAAATTCGACCCCTAAAGGGGTTAAATGGGGGTCCAAAGTTTGTATGAGGAAACAAGATTAGTTACACTATTTTATTCGAAACTTCACAGGAGTATTCCTAACGATAAATGAGTAAACACCTGTTTCAGGTTTTTTGAAAATTCAACCCCTAAAAGGGGGATATGTCGTGACAAAGTCTGAAAATCAATGTGGGTATTATTATATTATTATTATTAGTGGGTAGTATTGTTTGTACGGTTTATCGGGCCGCTGATTGCGCAAACAACAACACACATACCTACCTAACACACACATACACACACACACACACACACACACACACACACACAAATTTCCATGGGAACGAGAAAAAACGGGATTTATGTACTTATTCGATTCCGAGTGACCCTATCTCAGTAACTATAATAATTAGACTCTTCACGTACACAAGTAGATAATTACAACATTAAGAAAGTAATTTCAGGATTTTTGGAAATTTCTACGGGATAAGGAACAAACGGAATTTATATATTCAGTTCAACGAAATCCTATGAACTATAATTATAAGAACGGTTTAAAGGATTTTAGGAAATTCCCACGGGATAAGGAAAAAAGGGAATTTATATTCACTTCTACGGGATCAATTTTTCGTTTTACTGGTCGTAGAAAACTGAAATTTGGCCTTCAGGTTCCTTGGGGAGTAAAGGGGAGCATCACAAAAGGATTTCCCGAATTTCTGACGGAAACAAACGGGAAAAACGGGATTTTTTGTTACCTATACATTGGTCATAGAAAGTTGAAATTTGGCATGAAGGTTGCTTGATAAGTGTAAGAAAACATTAAGAGACAATTTTTCAATATGAGTTTTCAATGATTCACGGTTAAGTTCATTCGAAATATTATAAACAAAATAAAAAAAAATAAAAAAAAAACTGAGGGAAATGTCGGGTGCTCAATAAAGGTAATCGCGGTTCACATCCCGTTTATAATATTTCGAATTTTTCAATATTCCCACGGGAACGGGAAAATCGAGACTTTGTTTTACTGGTTGTAGAAAGCTGAAATTCGGTATGTAGGCTGCTTGATGAGTGAAGAGAAGCATTAAGAGAGGACTTTCCAAAATTCCCATGGGAATATGGAAAAAGACGGGATTTTTCGTTTTACTGGTCGTAGAAAGTTGAATTTCGGCATGTAAGTTTAAGTTGCTTGATGTGTGTAGAGAAGCATTAAGAGACAATTTCCCGAAATTCCCACGGGAACGGGAAAAACGAGACTTCGTTTGACTGGTTGTAGAAAGCTGAAATTCGACATGTAGGTTGCTTGGGGAGTGTAAAGAAACATTACGAGAGGACTTTCCAAAATTCTCACGGGAACGGGAGAAAGCGCAACAATCCCTTTCATTTTACTGGTCGTAGAAAGCTGAAATTTGGCATGTAGGTTGCTTGAAGAGTGTAAGGAAGCTAAAAGAGATAATTTCCCAAAATTCCCACGGGAACATTAAGGGAGGAAAACGGTTTTAAGGATTTTAGGAATTTCCTACGGGATAAGGAAGAAAGGGAATTTATATTCAGTTTTTTCGTCGATTTTTCATTTTAATGGTCGTAAAAAACTGAAATTTGGCCTTCAGGTTCCTTGGGGAGTATAGGGGAGCAAGGATTTCCCGAATTTCTGACGGAAACGAACGGGAAAAACGTATTTTTTTGTTATACACTGGTCGTAGAAAGTTGAAATTTGGCAAGTAGGTTGCTTGATAAGTGTAAGGAAGCATTAAAAGGCAATTTTCCAAAATTCCCACGGGAACGGGAAAAACGAGACTTTTCGTTTTACTGGTTGTAAAAAGCTGAAATTCGGCATGTAGGCTGCTTGATGAGTGTAGAGAAGCATTAAGAGAGGACTTTCCAAAATTCCCACGGGAACGGAAAAAAACGGGATTTTTCTTTTTACTGGTCGTAAAAAGCTAAAATTTGGCAAGTAGGTTCCTTGGGGAGTATATAGGGAAGCTATAAGAGATAATTTCCCAAAATTCCCACGGGAACGGGAAAAAGGGGCTTTTCGTTTTACTGGTTGTAGAAAGCTGAAATTCGGTATGTAGGTTGCTTGAAGAGTGTACAGAGGAACATTAAGAGAGCATTTCCCGAAATTCTTACGGGAACGGGGTAAAACGGGATTGAAATACTCCTGGTACACGCGAGCAAAGCCACGGGCAAAAGCTATTTGTCAATAAATGAGTCTACGCGGACGAAGTCGCGGGCAAAAGCTAGTTGTGTACAAGGAATCAGCATTTTATTATTATGCGGGTGGTAGGGCCTTGTGCAAGGTCCGTCCAGATCGCTACCACCATCTTGCTCGCTAATCCTGCCGCTAAGCAGCAGTGCTTGCACTGCTGTGTTTCGGTGTGGAGAGTAAGACAGCCGGGGAAATTACGGGGTGCGTAACGATGGGTATAACAACATTTGCTATCATATTAGTCGCTATAACGCTCATTTGATATAATTATTAAATCATATAACAACATTTAATATAGGGTCGTTTCGCCAGTTTGCCGACCGTCGCCACTTTTCGACTTTTTTATCGACATGTTTGACTAATCGGTATAAAATAGCAATACTAACAAGATTAGAAACTTAACAAAAATATCGTGGTAAACCCAAATAGTTCGGTTATACGCACACATAGACAAAATGCACGTTTGTAAACAGCGTACGGAACAAAAAAACAAATCAATCTAGGTTCGCAACGAACACCTAACGACGCGTACTTCGTTGCGAAAAAAATTGTGAGGAGCCTCACGGTTCATGGTATGTTTTTAAATGTAATTTTATGTTTATTAATTTGTTTGTTATTTGTATTGATAGACAATGAGTCTTAGTATTTATTTAAAATAAGTATTATTTTAGATTTATTTGGAAAATGTATAAAATTTAATAATCGGTAACTGGTTAACTCGTTTTCGTAAACACCTACTTCTCGACCGTTGCGGTCGAAAACTGGCGCCGCAGAGTCCAGTAAGGTTGCATCTTTTTTGACATATTATTGAAGAAACTACTGAACCTAATTTTTTAATTTGAATCTTATTAACACCAGAATTGTGTCAGCTAGTTTTCGACCGGATTATTTCAAATGTCTTAAACATTCCGCGTGTCGTAAACATTTGGTCGAAATCGGGATTTGTAATAACTGTATGCCATATTCCGACTACTATATTCGAAAATATACAGTTTTTAAATTAAAATTATATCTTTTTTGAACAACACACACACGTCACATATATCACATAACACGACACGTATTTTGTCCCGAAATCTATATTTTAGCTGATAAAATAGACAAAATACGAACGATTTTTAATATCCAGTAAATCCGTAATTAGAAAACTAAATAAATCCAAGATTGATCTTAGTTACACGTTTCATTTTGTTGTCATAATGTTGTATATGATTTTTATTTTAAGAATATGCGGGTTTTTATATTTAAAACATATTTTGTGCTTCATGTATTTGTCTTCACACCATAGTCGAAAACTGGCGAATATACAGTCGGAAATTGGAAATTTCGGTCGAAAACTGGTAAAACTGGCATTTTCGGCTTTATTGATTATTATTTAATTATTTCTAGGTCTTACTTGAAAATAAACGGCATTCAATGATAGTAGACTATATTCACTATGTGCATTATTTTTCTCGTTTATTTGTTCATATTAATTCAATTTTTTTTTTCATTCTGAATTTGCCAACTCCACTAATCGGTCGAAAACTGGCGAACTGACCCTATTTAAATATAATATAATTATGATTTTCTATAACGATCATTTAATCTAAAAATATTTCATATAACATACATTTACTATAATGCATATTTTCTATAATAAACTTATGATATTAAGTTGGTTTCATATAAAGTACTGTTAGAATAACAATTTTTGGTATAATGTATGTATGTACATCTCTAGATGTAATCCCAAATTTAATACCCCGCAAAACTTACTTAGGCAGCAGGGTAAAGGGGGGACGGGGGGGGGGCGAAGACGCTCACAAGGGGGGCTCGGGGGGCGGAGCCCCCCGCATTGAAAAAACCGCTTACACCAACTCGTACAACCACTTGGGTAGGTTCGTTAGTTACCTTGTGACCCTCAGAGCAGAAATAGAAGCCCCGCATCAGCGGGGCTTCGTCGACTCGCTCTTGAACCTCTTGCACGTGCATAAAACTAAGTGCTACCAGATATGTAGGTTAGGTTAGGTTAGAATATTACGTGCTACTTTAAAAAAATATACCACATGATAGTTATACAATATGAGTTTTATATGAAATCACGATTATCACAAAAGATTATTATATGAAATCAATGTTATACCAAATGATCGTTATATGAAATAAAAATAGACATTTTGATATTATACCAAACGCTTATTATATGAAATGACTGATTATATCATTTGAAATTATATCAAATGTTTTTTTATTTAATGAAAATATATCAATTGTTGTTATACCGATCATTACACACCCCATTTTTTTTATCTGAATAGGAAGGCAAACGAGCAAGTGGGTCACCTGATGGTAAGCGATCACCACTGCCCATAGACACCCGCAACCTCGGAGAGATTGCAGATGCGTTGCCAACCTAGAGGACTTAGATGAAATGCCTCTTGTGCCCGTAATTTCGGGTGTGAATGATCGGTATAACAACAATTGATATATTTTCATTCAGATAAAAAAAAATGCCTAGGCTGTTAGGCTGTTTATTAAGTTAGGTTTGAATAAATACTTTTATAATATTATTCATTTTAGTATTAATTTATTCATTGATTAGTTCGCAATCAGTAACTCCGACATTTCTACATTGACACACTACCGTTTCCTACTCCCAAGATGAAATGAAGACCAACAGTTCTGCCGAGTGCTTTTTCTCTTCAGAAATCGTATTTAATTTTTCAATTTTATCATGTACTAGCTTCTGCCCGCGACTTCGTCTGCATAGAATTAGCAATTGACATGTATATCGCTAGCCCGCGGGAAGTGTGCAATTTTCCGGGATAAAAAGTAGCCTATGTTTCAATCTAGGGTACCAGCTATCTTCGTTCCAAATTTTATCCAAATCCGTTCAGTCGTTTTAGCGTGAAGAAGGAACAAACATACACACTCACTCACTCACATCATCACATCGTCACAACGTCACATCGTCACATCGTCACAAACTTTCGCATTTATAATATTAGTAGGATAGGATTTTAAGATTTGTGTGTTTGTGAATATTATTTTATTTATTAATTTTATTTAAATGACCTCCACAGTCTATTTGCGTAACATTTCCATTTTAAAGTGCAATAAAAAGTTGACACATGTGTCGTCTACGTAGAGTTCTTTCAACCAATTATTTCAGATTTGAATTACGCGTTGATAATCAGATTGCAAAGTAACTATCTAAATTAAAAAGCTTCCACCGTATCGTGCATTGCTTATAAACAGTAAACTAAAGGCTTAGCGCTTGTCACATAGCCCAGGAAAGCACGCCAAGCGAATATGAGTCAACCCACGGGCACGGCTCCCCCTTCGGGAAATGCTATGCACCCCTGTGAGTTATGTTGTCTTGGTGACTCATTGGTGACTACGCATTCTCTGTCTGGCTTAACGGATTCCCATTTTAGTAAAGGAAATTGTAACGTATAGGGACCGACTATGGAATTAAAACAACGATTTTAGCCAAAAATTGAGAAGGCTCGCATCCGCGTGTCTAGATAACAAAGGAACAGCTTAATCATTTTTAGTTTTAAGGTAAATTATAAAACCACGAAGACACGAGCGCCCCCTTGCGTCTTTATTTGCAACGTTTACACAGGGAAATCACAGATGGCGTTACTATGTGCGAAATTGGCTTAATACTACGTAAAAATAACATGTGTTTAGCTGTATATGTAGCTAAACGACCTACTTTTCAAATGGGATGGATAGAATCTAGGCTAAATAGTTTTTTGCGAATAAACTTAAGTATAACAAACAACATAGTAAATGAAATAGAAAACTTAACAAAATAACAAAAAATAAGTGCAAGCTACATGCGTCGTCTACAATCCGCCCCCTTAGTGCTGACAAAGCACTAATTAGCTACTGGGGACAGTAAGGCGACGCGTGTGGCTGGCCGTCGCAGCAGCCCTGAGCTCGTGCGCACGTCTACCACTCGAACGCGCCCATCACGCCCTGGGTGTGCCGCGCTCACTACACCATGTCGCCAAGAACCACGCTCTAAATTGGGATCGATCAATACTACGTAATCACCTGCCTGCAAAGACCTACTTTCTTTTGTCCACTTTTGTCTAGGGAGCAGAGTAGGTAAGTATTCTTTAGTCCACCTAGCCCAAAACATATCCGTAAGCCGTTGAGCTACGCGCCATTTTTTTCGTAGGCATAAGTCCATGTCGTCATATTTTCCATACGAGGTACCTGACGATGAACTGCCGATTAAAAAATGGTTAGGAGTGAGTGCTTCAGGATAGCTTGGGTCCATCGATACGTACGTGATGGGGCGACTGTTTATCAGGGCTTCTACTTCCGCCATTAATGTTGACAAAGTTTCAGGATGTGGGGCACGTTCTTTCAGTACGACCTTCAGTGCTGCCTTTACCGACCGAATAAGTCGCTCCCACGCCCCAGCCATCTCAGGGCTTGCAGGAGGTATAAATCGCCATTCGATCCCATGCACAGTCCCATCCTCCTGTAACTTGTCCGCATTAAGTTCCATCAGGCTCTTCTTAAGCTCATTGCTCGCTCCTCGTAGGTTTGTTCCGTTATCGGAGAGTATTACTTTAGGCGTACCACGTCGGGCGGACATTCGTCGGAGCGCCATTATCGCAGAATCCGTACTAAGCGACTCAGTAATCTCAATATGGACAGCACGTACAGTCAGACATGTAAACAGCATGCCGTACCTTTTCTTCCTTGCGCGACCGATTGTTGTCTCCATCGGGCCGAAGAAGTCAACTCCGGTGTAAGAAAATGGTCGTCGGTTGCGCTGTAAGCGTTCAGCAGGTAGATCGCCCATGCGTTGGGGCTGTGGCTTAGCCCGACGGTAACGGCAAAACAAGCATCGCGCCGCGACGCCACGTACCGTCGGCCGCAGGTTCACAATCCAATATAATTGTCTCAATTCATTGATCACATGCTCGTGTGCCATATGTAATGCTCGACGGTGATAATACTCGACCAACAATTGAGTGATTTTGTGTTTACCGTCTAATATTATTGGCCGCCTTGCAGAATATTCGATACCAACAGTCCTGTCTATACGCCCACCCACACGCAACACGGAGTCGTCGTCCAGATATGGCGAGAGCTTCAGCAGGCGACTATTTGAGGGCAAAGGTCGGCCATGTCTCAAACAATCAATCTCTATAGCAAAGGTATTGCTTTGACACTTTTTAATAATATTCTTCTCAGCAATCTTCATCATTTCCGTGTTTACTTGTATCGAAACGTTATCATTTTTCTTTCTACGTTCTTTATTTTGTTTACATTTTAGTTTGCACCTTTCTATAAATAGCATTACTGTTGCAGCGGTACGCACGAGCCGGATCCAGGAGGAGAAACGTTCTTCGTCAGGTATGGGTAAGTACACTTTTTCTTTAGTTAATAAGTTAACATGTCTTACTTCGCAGGTTGCCTCCTTAGCCAGTTTCACGTTCTTCAATTCCACCGGCCACTGTTCTTCAGGTTGGCGTAAGAATGCCGGTCCCTGAAACCACACGTCATCGTAGGTAAGTGGGGGAGATTCAGTTTTCGTTGCTACATCTGCTACGTTTAAACGGGATGGCACGTAACGCCATTCATTGATATTTGTGAGTTCGTCAATCTCACCTAATCTATGGGCAACGTAAGCTTTATAGCTTCTAGGGTCACTTCTAATCCATTGTAAAACCGTACTCGAGTCCGTCCAAAAGAAGCGCTTACCTGGCTTTAGATCCTTTTGTTCCGCAACGATAGTTTTAGCTAGGCGGGAGCCCAGCAGCGCGCCTTGCAGTTCCAGCCTCGGAACTGACACCGGCCGAAGCGGGGTTACGCGGCTTTTGCTGGCAGCCAAGCACACAAGAACACTGCCGTCTGCACGAGTAAGTCGCCAATACACTGCCGCAGCAAATGCTTTTAAAGATGAGTCACTAAATACGTGAAGTTGAATATCCACAACTTTGTCACATGTAGATGTCGAGGGCATAGAATAGCACGGTGTCCAAGCGCCGGCGCGCAGGTACCAGCGTGGAATGCGCAGCGCTTCCAACTGTTTTAACTCGGCGAGCCATTGCACCCAGCGAGTATGCTCTTCGGATTGGATGCGGCACTTCCAATCGATACCGCTCCGATGCACATCTTGTAATAAGATTTTACTTTTAATTGTAAATGGTGATAAAAAACCATGTATATCATAAACTGACATTATTATACTGAGCATTTTGGCTTTCGTCGGCGGTACGCTACCATTTAAAATATCAATAGGAATTTGATCAACGGACACTTTTATACTAAATGTATCATCGGCGGGATGCCACATCAAACCGAGAGTGCGCTCAGCCATGTTCGTAGCTCCGTCCTTAAACCGTACTGCTGACTGCGCGAGCGCGTCGGCCGGGATCGCTTGCAAGACGTGTTTACTATTACTTGACCAATTGCGAATCTCAAAACCGCCTTGTTTATGTATGTATGTTATGTCTTTAATTAATTTGATTGCGTTTTGCTCACTTGATGTGGAATAATAGCAGTCGTCCATGTAGTGAGAATTAACTATAGCTTGAACGGCTTCCGGATATTGGTCGTCATACTTTAGCGCGTTCTTATTTTTAATATGCTGTGCCACAAACGGAGAACAAGTGGCACCGAAAATCAGGCTTTGCATGACATAGGTTTTAAGGGGCGACTTTGAAGATTGTTGCCATAAAAATCTAAACACATGTTGATCTTCCGGACGAATTTTAATGCGCAAAAACATGTCTTTAATGTCGCCTATAATAACGAATTCGTTCTCACGAAACCTAAGCATGATACCTAATAATGAGTTGTACAAGTCGGGCCCAGTAAGTAAATAATCATTTAAACATTTGTTATTAACTTTAGCCGCAGCGTCAAATACCAATCGTAATTTACCTGGCTTATTTGGATTTTGAACCCCAAAGTGCGGAATGTACCATATGTGTTTACTGTAAGGTTCATTTTCCTGCAACTCTCGCGCATAGCCCTCGGCTAATAATTTATTTATTTCCGTGTTGTACCTATCGGCGTAAATGCAATCTTTCTCGAATTTATTTAATAATGTTTGCATCCGAGATATCGCATAGTTATACGTATTAGGCATATCAAAACAATCCTGTTTAAAAGGTAATCCTACTTCCCACCGATTACCCACTAGACGTGCAGATTCATCTAAAACTTCGATAGCGCGTGAATGCGCCGTATTCTCTCGGCATAAGGTCGAGATTCCTATTGACTCCAAAGAAAAGGAATGTTTAATTAATTCATTTAGTGCATCCATATCAATAGCAGTACTGTCGATCCCATTATAATTAGAGTGAGCGAGATGGCAAACTTGGTGACTTACGTGCGACGCGGCGGAGCGAGCGCGACCACAGTAGCCGTGTATTGTCCACCCCAGGCGACAGCGGGTTGCATATGGAGAATTTTTGTTGCCGTGGATCACTTCAAGCGGCGCTAAAATAAAATAATTATCCTCACCGATTAGCAGGCGTGGAACGACACGCTGTTTACAAACAAATTCCTTAACTTTAGATAAGTTTGTACATTGTATTTTATTAACTAAAGACAAGTTTTGTGCAGGCAAATTTAACTTAGATACTTTACGTAAATTTATGTCGTAAAATATGTTATCATTTCCGGCTATATTAGCGCGCACCTTCGGGGCGTCGGATTGAAATATTTCAAGGCCAAATGCGTCTATAAACTTTATCGCACTAGAACTTTCACACTTCAGACCTAATTCGTCGGCTAAGTCGGAGTCTATAATTGAAACGGATGCGCCATCGTCAAGCAATGCGTGGGTTTGAACTTCACCAGCGGGTCCGCGTAACTTCACAGAAACTACTTTTAGCATAACACCACCGTCGGGTGTTGCGACGTGAGCCACCGTAGCGTCGGCGTCGGCGGCGCGCGATGTGCTGGCTGGCGGGCTCGGCGGCCGCGCCGGCTCGCCTGGCGGGACCGACGGCCTCGGCTGACTCATTGTATTGTCACGTGCTGCGCGTGATGAGTGCGGTGTTTGGGGCGCTTTCCAATGTAGTAGGTAATGATGCGCTAGGCCACAATTGTCTATATCACACATGGGTGCCGCGCACGTTTCTTGATCATGGCGCGCGATTAGGCATCTGTAACACAGTTTTTGGGTTTTCACATGCCTCCACCTATCCTTACGCATCGCGCGTTTGAAGATACGGCACTCTGGTAATGGGTGTTCACCTTTACGGCAAAACTTACACATATTTGATTCAGTGTGCATTGTAGTAAACATGGGCCGAGAATGGCGAGTTTTATCATCAGGTCGCCTTAAAGGCGGCTCGCTCGGCAACGGCTTTTTGAACTCTCGCGGTTGGACTACTCCTGCAAGCGAAACCATCTCCGCTTCTTTCTTGAGAAATTGTCCCAGCAGTTGCAGCTTCGACTCGCCTGCTTTTAGCTTGTCATAAGCGAAATCAGTCCATTTCCCCAGGAGTGTGCTCGGTAGTTTTGATACAACAGCTGACGCGAGTTCGGGGTTGCGCAAATGCTCATGCTGGTTCAGAGCACGGATAGTTGCTATGCTATTGTTCACTTTCATAGCAAAATTAATTAAGTCGTGCTGATAATAAGTTGGTAAAGGTGGTAACTTACGTAATTGCGTTGTGATATTGATTATAATTGTTTCGGCTCGGCCAAACTTTAATTCGAGGGCTTCCATGACAGTTTTAGGTGAAGTGTTACCTATCAACAAGTCCATCACACACTCTCGGGCGTCGCCTCGTAATGCTCGTCTTAACCTGGAGAGGTTTTCATGATCTGTGAACGTACATGCAGATGTCGCCTCTTCGTAAGCATTTTTAAAATGCAACCACTCTATGCAGTCACCACTAAACACTGGCAAATCGCGTGGTGTCGCGAGCCGGCTTAGCAAGCGGTCCTCGCGATGAGATGTCGACTGGTCCATCATATGCTTCAACGTGCTGGCTAGCTGCAGGATGCTGTCAGCTGTGTCCGTTGGCTGCGCTGGTGCTGCACGATCGAAAAGAGGTGCGATCGGCTCAGGTTGCGCAGGCGGACGGTGTTCATCATCCTGATGTTGATTTTGGAATTTGCTAAACCATTCCGAGACTCGATCAGACGCGTCGATTTGGCTCTTGACTTCGGATTGGGCGTCCTCGCCAGCTTCAATGAAAGCGAGGTCAGCTGCAAGACGCTTGTCTATGAGCTCTATTTGAATCCGAGCCTTAGCCTCGGCTGCTTCGAGTTCCAATTGTTTGCGTCTTGCCGTCGATGATGCCGTCGACCGCTTTGATTTATGTGTGCTACCGACGGACATCGTGGGCTGGGCGTTAAAATTTGGATCTGGGTTTGCCTTTGGAACTTTTGGCTCGCTGATTGGTTCGACGATCGGTGGTGGATCTGCTACTATGTTGTTCAGCTCCGATTCTGACTTCGATACCACCTGGCCGGCCAAGTCGCGGTACCGTTTTCGGGTTAACACCATTTTCGTCGGCGTGTGGAACATTAACGCGCACTGATTATTGTTATTCGGTTCGAAGACCAGCTTAATGTAACGTATAGGGACCGACTATGGAATTAAAACAACGATTTTAGCCAAAAATTGAGAAGGCTCGCATCCGCGTGTCTAGATAACAAAGGAACAGCTTAATCATTTTTAGTTTTAAGGTAAATTATAAAACCACGAAGACACGAGCGCCCCCTTGCGTCTTTATTTGCAACGTTTACACAGGGAAATCACAGATGGCGTTACTATGTGCGAAATTGGCTTAATACTACGTAAAAATAACATGTGTTTAGCTGTATATGTAGCTAAACGACCTACTTTTCAAATGGGATGGATAGAATCTAGGCTAAATAGTTTTTTGCGAATAAACTTAAGTATAACAAACAACATAGTAAATGAAATAGAAAACTTAACAAAATAACAAAAAATAAGTGCAAGCTACATGCGTCGTCTACAGAAATAATTCAAAAGATGAAACAGTCCAGAAGCCGTCATAATCCCGTTTTGATCCCCAAAAGTTACACTTTCCGTTCGGACACTTCCGTCTGGAGCGGGATTAAGGTTCATTAGCGAGTCCTTTGGACCGAGAAATGGTATTAAGCTGTCGTTTAAACATTTACCAGTCTCTTTCATAGCAGTTAAGATTTGTTTGCGTATAAAATGTTAATATTGTATTCACTCAAAGTTTGAAAGTGGTTTTCTACCAAAACATTGAACCAAGCGCAGACTTCGATACATATCTGTTTCGTTTGGAGTTGGGGTAAAGAAAAATTGGGAACGTTCGCTCATTGGTATAGCTCTCAAAATTGAAAGCAATTACTGTACAAGCTGGCTGTTACGAGTAGAAATAATTTCCGATGGTTTATCCTGTAGTTACAGACTATAGCAGAGCTACAGCTACAGCCCTATGGGAACTACCCAAATAGAAACACCATTTTTTAAAAATAATATTGCAGAAATAGGAGCACTCCGGTCACATGATGGAAAACAATTACGGTCGCTAATGGACACTCATACCATAACTCTAGCCTTATGAAAAGAGAAGAGGCTCGTTTCTTGAAGATCCTTAAGTTGCATCGGTCCGGAAATATTGGCATTGCGAGCTGACTCCAGAGTTTCACCGTGCACAGCAAGAAACGAATTGTGGTAGACTGCCAATGATTAAGTTAGGGGTTTCCAATCGGATGTTGATAAAATTACCTTAAATTATCGCCGGGTTGAAAGTAAACTGTAACACGCTTTCAAGCTTTTAGTAAACACAAAACCCTCTTATCTGTGCAGCTTGTGCATGCCCAGATGATTGTTTATACGTCACGAGAGTCACGAGACCGATCTAATCGGGGACAATGGGCGAGCTAAAAGCTCAGCCGCGCTCTAATGGTTCCCTTTGTCGCATTGTAACCTATACGAGCAACACCAATAATCGCCGGAACACATCAGCCTACGTCAGCAGAATCAAAAAACGTGCACTGAATGCCTATTATAGAAAAAGCTAC
This sequence comes from Pandemis heparana, assembly GCA_963854515.1. Classification (NCBI taxonomy): domain Eukaryota; kingdom Metazoa; phylum Arthropoda; class Insecta; order Lepidoptera; family Tortricidae; genus Pandemis; species Pandemis heparana. The sequence goes on along the minus strand of OY978014.1, from coordinate 15,322,654 downwards.
TGATACTAAAAAATAAAAGAGTGGAACTATTTAAGTCTCTCGGGTTAGAGAGTGACAAAATTACGTACTTATTGAAGTTATTAACACTAATAAATATACGATTTTATGTGTGGTAAATACGTGTTTGTGTTCTTATCAAATTTATAGTTCATTACCCTAAAAATTTGTATCTAAATATTCCCTGTGTAATGAGCTACTCTTGGACACCGATTACTCCCAAACAACGCACGGAAGAAGCACACGAATCCAGTCTTAGTTTCGGCAGATTTTTGTCTAAAGCGAAAATCAAGTTTAAAGCAGAATCTCGGCGAAACTGAAAGTTAAGTCGGACTCCAAAAACGAAATTGGTTTCACGAAAAAGATGGACACAAAGGAATAAATAAATTCTGCCATTCCACGCCACGAGTTGGGAGCACTTTTGGCTGAACATTCGCAACTGAAGAATGTGTATCTGAAATGAAAGCGATCGTAGATGAATGACAGTTGAGACAAGCCCTTCGTTTTCGCAAATCCCTATCTAGAGCTCACGTAACGTCATTCCACGTTTTCAATCGACGTCGCATCCCGCGAGACTCAAGGCATAATGAATAATTTGATGATGCGAATGTAGAACGTTTAAACGCAATGCATTGTGAATGTGTTCATGTTCAACAAGTAGGTATCCTTTTAATCAGTTCGTTGCCCGCGCTGCAAATTGCAATCATTCATCTCTAGATCCCGTCCCGTCGCTCCTAACCGGAGTAAACAAACGGACGGTTCGAGTTAAAACATTTGACCTTTGCATGAGAAAAAATGCTTAACGAGCTGATTATACTAAGCCGTTGCTCTGAAGGGAGATTCTGGGGTTTTATTTATACATCCCCTTAAAAAGTAATGGAAGGCGTTTGACCTGAATCGGGCGTGGGTTTTATTTTTGTTCAGGTGTTTGCATAAAATAGACATCAACTAATGGATTGTCAAGATAAGTTAGATAAAGCGAATGGAGCGCGGGGAGTTTTAAACGAAAACTTATTATCATCTTTCAGAATTTTCGCAGGAAAATCTATATTTACGAGTTTGGAGCACACCATACCTCGTATACTTTTTGTTTTGCTAGTGGATATAGAAACGAGTATGCTAAATGGCACGTATTTTTACGAAATGCGGTTTATACAGTAAACCACAAACCCAAACAGTCTGATTGCCTTTGTAAGAGCCGGGTAATAAATATTAATGATCCGCACTTGCGGTCTGCGGCAGGTGTTGAAATCATAACGACAGGATTTTAATACGCTTAGATTCCTCTTTGTTCGCACGTTATAAATTCAAACAGAATTACTTTGGATCTCCCTTTATTATATTCGCGCCTCTAGTAACCTTTGCCTATGTTAATTTCATGATTACGTAATTAGACTTCTCTTATGTAATCACGAATCTTTGACATTTCAATTGTGCTCCCACAAACATAACGTCGATTTGGTGGTCATAGATCTTTGATACTAGGCGTAATAATTGTATTTTTCTAAAATTTCCACAGTTGTGGCCCCACGTGGGTGGCATTTGAGAAGTGTGTGTAAAGTATGTCTTGACGTTTAGAAAATTGATACAAAAATCCTTCCTACTACGAGTATTTTCTCATATGCTGGTTTCATAAATATTGTTTTATATCTCGCCGTTAAATTCAAAGCGTTAAAAGCAAATGTGCCACAGTTAACATTTTAACAAAATTATCAGATTTCTCATTTTTAACGCACCTCTTTGGCAAAAATTCTTGATTGATTATTGCATTGTCATCGAAGCTCCGTACATTGTAATGAATTTAAAGTCAATAGGACCATTGGAAGTGGGTTAAATCGAGTTTAAAGATTTAATAACATTGTTTGTTACTTCTTTTATTAAGCAGTTAGTCACAAACGAAGTTACCAGTATGCTTAGTGTAGGTTTTTCGATTCAACAAACGTTTTGAAGTCTTGAACGTATTAAATTAACGTTGAAGTGCCAAAATATGAATAGTATGATGATGCCGCTAGACGGCTGTCAATTTTCGCATAGGTACTAATTAATTGAGAAGTCTATACGCGAACGCATTTGTGACATCTCTTGTTTTAAAAACTTACAATAGAGGTTCATGAGGAATATGGTTTCGGGCGGTTGCATTGTCCAGTTCGCACGGGTAAGCTGCGTCCGCTGATTATCTCTGATGAATACCGGTTGCGACCAGATAGTGCGAGGCCAGAGCTAACGACACAGCGAACCTCCTCGAGGGTAATAAAAAAATTGACGGGACAATTGGTCACAAATTGATGACGTTTTCGGGTCTATTGTAAACTAAGGCAAATTTTAGGCACCCTTAAACAATTTTACTTAAGTATGTCGTTTATGTACATAATTAGAGGATATTTGTCTCAATTTAGGTGCTAATTGAATATTATTTTCATCACGAAGAAAACTAAGTTTAACAATAGAAGAACGTACACTAATTCCATTCCACATATACGCAACTAATACAGGTGTTTGTGTGCTGAATCAATAATAAGTTTTCCCTTCGAGAATTCTCTTTCTGCTTCAGTTTAGCACGATAATTTACTTTCTTAATAACCCTACGTAGGGTAGAGACGTGCTCAGGGACCAGTGAGAAAACTCCAAGTACGCTAGTTGTTAATCGTTAGAACTAAACCTTTCTGGGGCAGGCTCATTAGAACAAATTGCCAAAACACAGACGATAGTTTACTGAGCAATTAGCCAATCTATATGGGGAGTTGTACACACTAAACGGCGTCAGAACATAGAGCCATGAAGACACTGTTAACTGCGCCGCAAAACAACGAAGACATAAAAAAACACCTCCATTAACTACCCACGTTTGGCGAAATTACTGAATCGAGAACCGCAGCTTATGGCTGCCGGCAGTCGTAAAATAAATTGGCCAATGTCTTCATTTGGACGTCGCCTATTTATAGGCGGCAGATGGTTAGGCGATTTTACCTTCGTCCGATTGGAATTAAACGTTCGGGGAAATAGATTGGATTTAATTGGCATTAGTCATGCAGAGACTAAGCTTAGCACATTATTCCGTCCCTGTACCTACCCGGTTCCATCTTTACCGAGAGAACGGGAGCACGACTTAGCGTCCCGCTATGTAAGGATATACCTACCGGAACTACTCAGTTCAGATTGTTTCTATCAACGATTTCTTTGCTTAGTGCCAACGAATTTTGCGTAGTCGAGTTCGCCGATATCTATAGGTACAGCTGACAGTTCAAAAACATCTACACATAGACCTTATTTTCAGTTTTATAAGAAGCGTGTTTAGAGTTTAGATATTTTTGAACAGTTGGCTGCATAGGTAGATATTGGAGAACACGACTGTACATTTCCCAAGTCCCGTGTTAAAACCAACTAAAAATTTCGCAGAACTCCGTCTTTAATTCTGCGAACGGCAAAGTGAGGCCGGTTTGAACTGCGCCTCGTTGTCGGCATACAGTCGTACGTAGGTATACGTATATGTTAAAACTGGTTGAAGAATTCTGGGTCTTTGAAATCCTAATGAATTTATTTATGTAGGTACTTGTCTTATTGAAAATACCACAATTGGTGGTCCTCAGAGGTGGTTGCTGAGCTATGGTATTTCACTGATCTATTTAATTAGATGTCATTGACAATTCATATGATGAGTAAATAAGTAAGTAAATGCTTTATTGTACAAAAATAAAGAAACAAACACAATTAACAAAACATATAAGAACTGATATTTGAATCCATTTTTTATATTGCTGGGCAAAGGCCCCTCCACCATTCATCTGGAGGGTATGCTTCATTAATTGCGTTTCAAACCAGTAATCCTACATTTTATGAATAACTAATGGGTCTTCTACAAGTTTGTATACTTGCTGAACAGCTGCCAAAATACCGGTAACAACATAGGATGTGCCAAAGTCACGTTTAACATATTTCTTTCATGGTATGAATGAGAATGCTTGTACAGTATACATTACCTACTTGTAAACAGAAATTTGAAGTTAGTATTTACATGCTGGGTTTACACAACTGATTAAATATGGGATAGCCATTCATGACTGTGGAATAAGAATTATAATCTTGGCACTTTTATTTGTTAGATTTTAAGAAAAAGCAGCTGTAGCGATACTGGTATTTCATTTTATACCTACCACCTCTGTTTAATAGAACAAAATAAATAGAGAAAGTATAGTAGGTACCTAGGTAGGGAAGAATTTATAACAGAGTGGTGAGACTGGCCTTCAGTATTATTAATATATCAGTATTAGGTAGGTACATCAATGTTAATTTAAATGAAGGCCTACAATGCATCATCACAAATTAAAGTTTTGAAAATTTTAACTTACTTGAGTTTTTAGGTATTTAATTCAAAAAATGGTTTCAGGATTTTTATGCCCAGTTTTGGATATTAGGAATATAAAGTTAATGACGCCAAACAATGAGAATTTGTGTTTTTATTATTTAATGGAAAAAACTAAAGTATACATGGATACATGGTTATACAAAATAGCCAAAGTAAGTTATAAAATAAATACTGATAGTATAAAAATTAAACACACAACATTGTTAATGGTATCGATTAGTGCGATAGATATAATTCTGTGTATAAATAAAGTGTAAGTATTGAGAAAAAAAATAAATGGTGTAGTTCTTATAAGATTCTTACATAATAAGCAGTTTGGGTTGAGGGCTTACCAGGACTTCATGGTGTGTTCGGTTCCCTTTGTGGACCCACTGGACATTAGGTGTAGGCAACGAGAGCAGCCCGCCGCACGGTATAGTCACGTTGGTGCCCTTATCCACCGCCACCTCGCGCAGCGCCGCTTCCTCGGCCAGCGCTCGGACCACCACTTCACAAAACAACACTCGTTACAAAAAAAAAACAATTCATCTTTCTCTTTAATTTACTCCTAATCCTAATAGACCATAGTTACCTTCTATTCCAAGGCAGAACACGCAAAACAGTATGCGCTCGAGAAACATTCTACTAAGCCTACATCTAGTTACCTAACAAAAATAAATATTCAGGCTCTACCTATTGTAAAGTAAAAAATATTTTTAAATCTATCTAATTATTTACATTACACAGAATTTAATTAAACGACGGAAGGCGAAAATAGGAAATAAATCTCACAACAAACGTCCTCACTTCATTGATGAAAGTCATAGACTAAAAAAATAAATAATCCCAAACATAGACTAATTTCATTTGACAGCTCAGCCTATAACTTTCAGCGTCATCTAGGATGCATGTCTAGAAAATAGGATGTTTCTCTCCTTAGCGTTCAAAAAATTTAAACCAAAGGTCAATAGATTTAAAAAAATTGCTGTAAATGATAATAGGAAGATCAACAAAACAAATTAAAATTTGCCACAGTGGGATGACAACTGTCAAAACTTTCAGCCCGTGATTTGACACTTGACAGCGCATAGACTAAAATATAGATTTTCTACAGATATGGCCGCGTATCGGCAATACAACACTGCAATGTTTTCTATAATCATTTTTTAAAATGTATAAAGTGTTTTTTTTATTGTAAGTAGTGACTAGTAGATCGTGCATAGTGCTGTGATATTTGTAATGGAAGCAGAGAGCGGGTGCGAAATAAAGAGAGCTCGTGATGCAGTCGAGATGGTAGAGACTATCCAGTCCATGATCGACGTTTCAGCTGATAGACTGGAGGGTTTGAGGACGCAATGCTCGACGAGCGCGGAGCTGACGCAGCAGGAGATCCGAACGCTGGAGGTGGGTGGCGCGCGGCGCTCGGTGTTACGGGGGCCCTGCCCTTGAGCGTAATAAGGGACCCGGGACTCAAGGACGTCGCCTCTCAAGGCCTAGAGTGTAAAGTTCAATGCCGACATAGAAAGAGGCCGCACCGCGCAGTCCCGGTTGCCTTGAGCGTAGCCCTGACCTGTTTGTAATCTACTAAGCACTACAGTTCCCTGAAAATAAATAATAAAATAAACTCCCAGGTTACTGAACACATGATAACTATAGTTGATTCTGACAATACTGAGTACATATTTTAAAATTGTTAAATCAAAAGTAAGGAATGCAATGACCTACCTCTAGAGTTGCTGATAAGATTATTTAGGCATTACATCTCTCAGATGTGATAACACATATCACTTATTTGTAGAACTATAGTTTTTCAGTTTGGTTTTACATGATAGTTATGAATTATGTAGAGAATCAACTAAATAATCTCCAATTATTTAAAAGAAATCACTTAAAATAAATTGCTTTCACTGAAAATTCATATTCTTGACTATGAAGTTTTTATATCAAGAGTATATAGCATTCTGACTTGGAGTTTTTCTGGCAAGCAGTTTTTGTGTTAGTGTCCATGTTGTTGATATTTTTAACAGGGACTTATTGCATACTTCAAGGCAAAGGATATGACTGTGTATTAGAAGTATGTTAGTAACATCTACAATTATGCAGAAGCAATTCAATGCTAATGCAATTATAGAAGACAAAGAAATAAATAATTCAGTTTCATGTCAACCATTTGGTTTTGTTTGACTAATGCGAAGGTGTTTGTGTGTGCGTGTGATTTTCACTGTTATTAAAATGGTGGTACAGATTTTATTTATGTATGTAAACTCTTTATTGTGCAAAATAAACAAAACAAATAGCTTCAATTGACAAACGCTCACGGAGTTTCATGGAGTTTGGCGCATATATATTTTTTAACCTAGATTTATAACATATGCTATAATTCTAAATATCCTGGAAACTTTCATATTTACTATAGGATCTCAATAATATACTTCTTTGCAGGTGATCTTTTTGTACAATTTTGTATAGGCAACTAAAAAATTTCTTTACCACCTGACGGTTCAATCAATTCAATTCAAATTAAGGAAAAGAAGGTTCAATCAGTTGTACGCCATAAAGGCATATAAAATTAACAATTACAAGTCAATGTGACTGCATAATTTTTTTTTGGAACTGTCATAACAAATGGTAAAGGACTTGTCAGTTATACAAGTAGGGCTCTATTTGGCGAGGAGCTTCAATTTTTGTAGAGCATTTTGCTTCAGAAGATAATTTACAGTTATCCACTTTCTCTGTGATGAATAATGCAGCATTATGTTCTGCTTCAGTTCATGAGCAGCTTGCTGCTTTCTAATTCATGACAATTAGGTTTTTTTTTTTTGGAATCTTATGGCCTGGTTGACAATTAGGTTTTATTTCAGTTGGTGTTGCCATGGCAAATAATTTTGAAAAATTTACAGTGTTATGATTATTTTACTATAAAACTTTTTGTATCAAGATTTGTTAATGCATTAAATTTTGATATATTTAATGATGTTTCTGAGCAAAAAATCATGTTTATCCTGAGACCAAGTAATATTTTAAAAGTTGATCCAGACTGGTACAGTTTTCAAATTTTGCATTTAACAATACAACATGTTACAAAATACCCCGTAAAATATCAAAGCCAAAAATAGTGTCAACCCTAGTAAACTGTCATTTCAGGAAACCATACTGGGGTTCTTTAATATTGTAAATGGACTTGTTATAAGGTTTGCCAGTCGGCAAAGGCCTCCTCCAACCTTTTCCATTCTTTTCTATCTTGTGCTACTCTGTTCCACATGACTCCTGCCACTTGTCTGATGTCGTCATCCCACCTTTTATGCGGTCTGCCTCTCTTCCTTTTGCCTTCTCTGGGGTACCATCGTGTCACTCTTTTACTCCATTTTTCGTGTCCTCTTATTACGTGGCCAGCCCATCTCCATTTAAGTCTTTTGATTTTTATTGTTACATCTGTAGTTTTCGTTTTGATTCTAATAACCAGGTTTTTCAATCTATCTGACTTTTTGACATTTAGCATGCACCTTTCCATTGCATATTGGCAAGTTGCTAGTTTATTCAAAGTATCTTGATTTAAAGCCCATGATTGGCAGCCGTATGTAAGAACGGGCAATATGCAGGTGTTGAACAATTTACTTTTTATGTTTATATGGAGCTTTTTGTCTTTCATGGCTTCTCTCAAGCTCCAGTATCTCTTCCAACTATTTGCAAACAGATCTAGGAAAGATAACAAAACAACAGATATTAGTATAATTATGATAATATCTGTTATTCTGTTATCTTATAAGTCCAGCGTTAAATTTTTTGTTAATTTTCAAGTTAAAACTAGTGTAAAGATCTGAATAAAAGGCTATATTATTATTATTATTATTATTGTTATTAGGTCACATTTAACCTCCTTTTAGCTTTACGGGAAGTTTTGTAACGGACAGACTATCGTCTCAATAACATTAGTATGGATTATTAACCTTATCTCTTTGCTCTTGTCCAGGGCAAACTCCTGAAGCACTTCTCACGGCAGCTGGTGATCAAAGCTCGCTTCGAGGATGAGTTGCAACGGGCTCTGGGCGACGTGCCGTGCCTGCCGCAGTGGCTGCGCGTCGTCGGGCTCAGCGCTGAGGCTATACAGGTATGTCTAGACTGATCTAGCCTCCCAGGCCTAGAGCCCCAGCTCTTACACCCTTATTACTGATGAATAAATATCTTTTATTATTATTATTCATAAACGCTTTATAGGCTCTACTAACTTAGTAATCGTTTGTCCTTATCTGTGAAAGGTAAATGTTAAAGTGACAGATAAGGATTACTAAGTTAGCAGAGGCCTATGGAGCGTTTAGAAATAAGGGGGTTAGAGTCAAATCAAAGAGAGAGAGGCAAATTTGAACATTCTGTGTGAATATTTATAGTTCAACAGCTGCTCGGGAAGAAGCAGCTGGTGCTGGTGGTGCTATCAATATATCGTAGCGGGCGAGGTCCTCGAATATTTCGGAACGGCATTAAATTGCAATAAATTCGTTACACTAGATAAGGTTAATAACATCAGAACACGCTTTTCGTCATAAATATAAGAGCAGTTTTCAATAAATTCAGCAGTTTCAATAAATTCGGCAGTTTTCAATAAATTCGGAACGTTCAGTGAGTGATATTAGGAATCGTCAAAGTTATCGACGCAGTCAGGCTTGTCATAAAGATCCGAACATTTGTGGAAAATAAACCTTCAATTTGTAACAAACAGTTCATCCAAATCGAGTACTATAGGTGACATCTTTCATTTTGGCATGAAATGAAATGAAAATGAAATGAAATGAATGAAATCCATAGACACCCGCAGCGCTTTACGCGATGCCAGTGCGTTGTCGGCCATATTTTAGTTTTCGCCCGTTACGATGTACCAGGTGGTGATTGTGCCTAAATTCTGTTTTTTCTTTGATCCCTGATTATCATGGCAAAAATATATAAAGCTGATATAGTTTGATCTTAAGGGCGTTATTCCCCAGGCGGTGTGTAACCGCGTGTCGACGCTGGAGTCGCTGCGCGAGCGCTCCGACCACGAGCTGCGCGCGTTCCTGGCCAACGCGCGCGACGAGGAGGTCAAGCGGCTCTGCCGCGCCATGCATCGCCTGCGCACCTACACCGGTCAGTATAGCATCAGCGTGCCACTGCGGAAGCTGTGGGGAGAGGGTATAAAGAGATCTATCTCCAGGCAGATGTTTAAGCCTGGGGACCGAAGTCTGAAGGAAGAGAGTTGGAAGTTGTATTTATGCGTCCGCGTCATTGACTTCAATAAACAACTAGACTCCCAATCGCAAACAAAAGTTCCTCAAGAAACGTCCGAGCGGCGTTGTCTATGTGTTGTGTGTGTCAACGTCAACACATCAATTTATACAGTTAACATTAACATATTCGTTCAAATTAACACCTTATTTCGTGGCAGTAATGTTTAATGTCAATTGCATACGATCGCGAGAAGTAATGACACGATGTCACGCGCTGGAAACCTGTCTGTCACTTTTGTTCTCAAGTGTTTGAGGTTGCGGTGCGAAAGAGTCATATAAGTACCGGCACGTAAGTCTAATCTGACCTTGTATGCGCAGAAGTATAAAATACGCTATCCGTGAGTGCGCAGATCCCCTCCACGTGACTCATCATCATTAGTCTTACGTGCCGGCTGACACGTATAATATACATTGTTATCAAAGTGCGGTCGAAACACGACTGAACCAAAACTCTGCACGATAGACGCGTCGTGCAGACTTTCGCTTCCGACAGTTTTTGAGCGTGATTGGGAGTCTAGTTGTTTATTATAAGTCTATGATCCTCGTCAAGAAACTTCGCTGTGATTGATTGTGACGTCATTGTAAAATGTTGTCGCGTTTCAGACGCGCTGGCGCGCGGCGAGGCGGCGGCGGAGATGCAGCTGTACTGGGACTCGTGGGAGCGGCACGCGCGCGGCTCGCCGCGGGGACGCGCGCGGCATCCGCGCGGCTCCGTGCCCAACGACTCCGAACACGCCACGCCCAGGAAGAGTAAGGAAACAGTGCTCTATTGCCACTAGTTGCGCTTTGGGCTTAAAACCACAAAATTTCATAAGACCTTATTCACTAATACGGCTAATTTTCAAATTGCCATGGGCACATAATACGCGTATACGTATTTTCATTCTTAACTGTCCTATTTGGTAAACAAAATTCTAACCTCAAAATGTCTCATTTTTGTTATTTTTTTAACTAATTCGTCGTAAATAAAGGAACTGGAGATAAAATATCAGCAAAATTATTTACAAAATACTGTCTCAGGTTTATTTGATAACATAATACACCTTATTCTTTACAAAAATTTGCACATTGAGGTTTGAATTTTGTTTAACAAATAGGACAGTTAAGAATAAAAAGACCTTAAGGCGCTGTCAACAGTAAATGACCTTGAGCAGCGCCACTCTTCACACATACGGTTCGCGTGCCTGTGAGTGAACGAGAAGAAACTATTCCGGCAGCTTGGCGCGCGTCTAAAATCTTGCAAATAAGACACAAATAAGAAGAAATAAAAAAAAGTATGGATTATTTGTAAAATATGACTCGGTAGCCGTGTAGGTATGAATATGTTGACTTCATGTTTTTAATTGCAGACCCATACGTCGAAAAAATAAAGACATAGAACCGTTAAATGATGATTTTAAGACCAATCATTGCAATTATTTTGTATCGAGCCGATTTTGTTCAATTATGTATCGAGTCCGTCTAGCGTGTTTGAAATATGATGAAAATTATCATTATATTTTTTTTGTATTTTTTTTGTGTGTAGTTTTTCTTAAAAAAGTGCTTAAATAACATCAATTTCAACAAAATTAGGTGTTGTCAGCCTCTTAAGACTGTTTGTACGCGCTGCCTGGCGACCCCCAATGCTAGGCCTAGTAGTGTTCTTTCAAACCGACTGAAAGAAATTTTATGTTAGAAAAATGGATGCAATCCTTGCTTCTGAGCCTTATGAGGACAATTTCGTTAATTTCTGACGGGTAAAACCGTAAAAAAATCAAGAAGTAAAATTCTTGACTCATTTGATAGTACCATCAGCCAAATATGCGGTCTACCACCCTAAGGTTAAAATTCTTTTGCACGTCACAATACATAACGTCGATAAGACAGGCTGTCAACTTGAAAGTTCGACTTGAGCGACATTTTCATTTGATAGGAAGTTGGATGAAAAGTGGTAGACCACTTATTTGGGCGACCGTACCTAGCGACAAGGTTGTTAATCGCTACGCATTGTATTTGTTCCAGGCGGCAAATCCCCCACCACGCCGGTAAGCAAGCGCAAACAAAACTCGCACTTGCCTGCGCCGGCGTCTCTCACCAAGTCGCGCTCTCACGAGTCGCAGCTATCCGTCAAACCCGATGCATCCGATCTGAGGTATAGTATGAATCTTCCCAGGTGAATTTTCGCTTCGAGCCCTTATCTTTCAAACAAAGGCCATTGTCTCTATTATCGCAAAATCGCAAGCTACCGAGACGCACGTGACACTACAACATTCATATTGAAAAAAAAAAACGGTTTAGTCATAGTATTAAGGTTCAAATTAAAAATAATATCTAGAATATCAGTGACATCGTTTCATATGCGGTGAACGTCTGGTAAGATGCAAAGGCGATCGATGAAGACATATTGGAAGCGGTAAACGCAAATAAAACTTGACGATTTCGTCATTATAGCTACATACTTTTTAAAGTCTTCCCGGTTCACGGTATTTTTAAATTACGCTGACACACATGCGTGTCACTCGCTTAGTGATGGGCCGACTACAGGTTTTGCCGAGTACCCGACTACCGGACTAGTCGGTTCCAAAAATGCCGAACAGTCGGCCGACTATTCGGCATTGCCGATCATTGTGTGCGCTCGTCAACTCGCTTTATTTCTGCAGCCGTTCCCATAAAATTGTACGCCTTCGGATAATAATTCAGTAAAAATAGCTCTAAACATGGCAAAATATATGGAGAACATTTATCTATTGGGATGGATACCTTATGGGGTGAAGTCAAAATTTATCAACTCTCCCCCCTCCTCCGGGGGGCGCGTCCCCCCACCACGCCCCCCAAAGTATCCCGAAACACGGTTTTTTGAAGTTTTTGAGAAAACTGTTCGCGATACAGAAAAAGTGCGTAGGAATGAAATAATATACAATAAATTTACTATAAATCTACCATACACATAAAAACGGTATCTCTTATGGTTTTGACGCAATAAGACGCTGAAAATCATAATTTTTTGTTTTTTTACAATAAATTTTATTAAAACTTCAGTTTTCTCAGAAAATACTCATTTTACAACTAAAAAATGTATCACTTAAATAAACAATGGAATATTCCCTTTAAAAATAGGTATAATTTATTAATATATTAGTTAAATTGACCATTTTATGATAGTTTAAATATTTAATTTGTCATGAACAATTTTTTTTACTTGAAGATTAGGTATGTTTAAAATGTTTTTTATATAGTTTAGAGTTAATTATAAACCACGCTTGTGTAATTTTGTTTATTTTTTTCTCAGTTATCCGCAAATAATAAGTATATTCATTCATTTCCAAAAAGGTACTAAGATGTTTATATAATATAATCAACTTTTATTTAAGTATACACTTTTATTTAAGTAACTTACATTGAAATTGAAGAGAGACATTGAAATAAACAATTGTTAACACTCTTATTATCTAGGGGCACGGCAGTGCCCCAGCTAAGATAGCCAAGGGAAGCGCAAGAAGGGCACTAGTTACCTTTTCTCGAACCGCTTTGTCGTTATTTTGTACCCTCATAACTTGGTTTTGGATTGTACGAGATAACTAAAATTCTCGGGATATGATGTGAATAGTGGACTTATTACAAGTGTAAAGTTTCAATTGCATACCTCTTATATTTAAAATTTTATTGATATCTAAAAACTAGTGGTCGTCATATTAAATTCCTTTTCCTAGAATGCTCAAATTTGGTTTGTAAGCTAGATTAGTATACAATCAACAGCAAAAATCTAAAATTTGGAACTTTAACTCTTCCTTCAATCGGTCAAACAAACTAGCGAATGGATATTTTGTACGAAACTTCGCAAATTTTGATGCCAGCGGTCTGAAAGTTGATAAAGGGAGTTGTTAAAAATAATAAACTGTATATTTCAGAATTTTCAGTAAATTAAACTGAATTAGTGGATAAAATTAAGCGCGTGCAAATGTGGTGTTTTCTGAAGGCACTTGTCATAAGCAACAAGTTACAAACTTTTTACGTTCTAACTCTACAAGTGTTTAAGAGTTTGTGAAGTCTACAATTTAGTAAAAATAATGTCGTTGGCCGTTTTGCTACCGTCATTATAGGCGTAAGGTAAAAAAATCACTGTTCATTACTTTCCTGTTAATTACAATAGTTGTTTAAACATGAAATTACCGTGAGACTCAATCAATAATATGTGACAACAAATAATAATAATAAAATAATAATACTTTATTTACTTTATTTGTAATATGTGATCGTTTCGCTGCCGCCGGGGCAAGCGGTCCAGGAATAAGGACTACGAACTAGTCTGGAATATGTCGAGCATCACTCGACTTTTATACGTGAGTTATTCGTTTGTGTGATTATAATTGTAATTATCATTACAATAGTTCTTATAGTTATGAATTTCAACTTTCTAGGACGTAAATTTGTTGACCACCAGTGAGTGAGTCAGTGACGAAATCAGAGTTTTTTAGATATCTATAAAATTTAAAATATAAGAGCTTGTAATAAATCCACTATTCACATCATATCCCGAGAATTTTAGTTATCTGGTACAGTCCTAAACCAAGTTATGAGAGTACAAAATAACGACAGAGCGGTTCGAAGAAAGGTAACTAGTGCACTTCTTGCGCTTCACTTGGCTATCTTAGCTGGGGCACTACCGTGCCCCCAGATAATAAGAATGTTAACATTGTTTATTTTAATGTAAGTACTTAAATAAAAGGGTATACTTAAATAAATAGTTGATTATATTAAATAAACATCTTAGTACCTTTTTGGAAATGAATGAATTTATTCACACTAATTATTTGCGGAATAACTGAGAATAAATAAACAAAATTACACTAGCATGGTTTATAATTAACTCTAAACTATATAAAAAACATTTTAAACATACCTAATCTTCAAGTAAAAAAAATTGATCATGACATATTAAATATTTAAACTATCATAAAATGGTCAACTTAACTAATATATAAATAAGTGATACCTCTTTTTAAAGGAAATATTCCATTGTTTATTTAACTATTTATTTAAATATGATTTTCAGCGTCTTCTTGCGTCAAAACCATAAGAGATACCGTTTTTATGTGTATGGAAGATTTATAGTAAATTTATTGTATATTATTTCATTCCTACGCACTTTTTCTGTATCGCGAACAGTTTTCTCAAAAACTTCAAAAAACCGTGTTTCGGGACACTTTGGGGGGCGCGGTGGGGGGACGCGCCCCCCGGAGGAGGGGGGAGAGTTGATAAATTTTGACTTCACCCCATAAGGTATCCATCCCAATAGATAAATGTTCTCCATATATTTTGCCAGATTTCCCATACAATGGATTCTTATTTGCTTGAGCTATAATTCATAGCACTCGCGCATACTTGTGGGTCAATGTAACTCGTTTTGCTACATTTGATTTCAACTTACCATGTTTTTGCAAATTTTTTCAAGTATTTTTTTTACCTTGCTTACAATAATTGCTTTAGAAGACATTTGATTTAGTCATCGTGGTTTTATTATGCGCCCTTTTTTAAAAAATAAATAACAAACGACTAGTCGTCATTTTTTGCCGAATAGTCGGTTTCCCCGACTAGTCGGAAGCAGTCGGCCCATCTCTAGTCATAATGCCTTGGCGGCCTATTTGCAAAATAAACTTTAGACTTTTGAGACGTGCCAGTGTCACGTTGCGTGTATGTTTGTGTGTGCGTGCAGCGACAACAGCCAGTCGTCGGCGGCGGGCGGCGCGGCCGAGTCCCCCCCCGCGTCCCCGCGCGACCCGCCCCCGCACACGCCGCGCGCCGACGCCATCAACAACCATACCGTATGTATCATTCATTCATCAGTCTAGCATTAGCGTGGATAAGACCGTCGAGGGTATGGCCGAAAATGGCGATGCGGCTAGCAACGCATCACTATTTTGATTCCCCTTTCCAGCTATACGCCCACAATAATGCTAAACGTGGTCTTCAGGTCGTTACCTTAGGCTCTGTCTACCCCGTAAGGGATAAAGACGTGATTTATGTATGTATATTTGTATGTAATATTTTTGATTAAAAATTTTGTCCAACGCGGTTCACTTTGAACATTGATTAATGTATGAAAATGAAATGAAAAATGAAAATGTATTTATTGACCATTCAGGAGTACATAATGAGAAGGTTAGGGACCTCCTAGTAGGTATGCAAGATACCTGTAGCAGAATACCCCACTTCTCCAATAAAATGCAACAAGGTAGGTAATCAGACAATATTTTCTAAGATATACCTATCCAATTTCTAATTTCAATTTATTTTACTTTATTTACTTTTATAAAGCAAAATCAGAAGTAATTAAACGGTGAGAAAACGTGACGCCTACGACTCTCCCCGTTTCTTCATACATTTTGTTGCTATTTCGTAACGTAACCGTTTTTAAGCGGCGGTGTGGTCGCACCTTTATTTAATGCGCGAATCCGACTCGGAGTTTTTTTTTGGAGTACCTACACACCGGAGGTGACGTTTGCGCAGGCGGCGCTAGGCGCGGCGCCGCGCTCGCCACGCACTCCGGTCGGCCGCTGCATGGCGCACGACATCGCGCACCGCTTCGCGAAGACGTTCAACATGATCGCCACCTGCGACTACTGCGACAAGCAGATGCTCTTCGGCTCGGGGCTCAAGTGCAAAGAGTGCAAGTTCAAGTGCCACAGGTTAGTGACCTTTATCACACGACCGGGTACCTGAGTCCTCGCGGGCGCGGCTGCGGGGCGCGGGGTGGGACGACCGCGGGGAGCTCTCTCGGTGCGAGCTGTAGTGCGCCAAATTTAGTTACTGTTTTTAGGGAATAAAAAAAAAGACGCGATTTTTTTTGTCTGTTTTTCTCAATTTAGTATTTTAACTCAGAATCAACAACACAAAAAAAAAGAAAAAATATTGCGACATTTCTCTTGAAACCCCATTTGTGACTGCTTTTTCATTTAATACAATTCTGTAGATATAGTAAAATTGTCTATGCCCGGCAAAGTTGCAGTTTAGAAAAATGATTGTCGAGTTAAAAGTTGTTGTTTTTTTTATTGCAGAGACTGCGAAAGTAAAGTTCCTCCGTCGTGCGGTCTGCCGCCCGAGTTCGTAAATGCTTTTAAAGAGAAGGTTCACAAAGATGGTGAGGACTTTTTTGTATATTTTAAAACTTTTTTTTTTTAAGTGTCATTTGCTAAAGAAGAGTTTGCAGATAGCCCGGCTGTACGCATTGGCCTCACCATGACACTCGGCATCGGATTGAAATGACAGCTAGCTGATTCCGATGCCAATTGTCAGCCCATACATGAACTGTCAAAATGAACACGGTGGCGATTGCGAGCGAGTTAGACAATAAAGGGTATATTACAGTTGGCTAAATTTAGGATGCTAAATGATTTAGAAACTTAATTTAGTAAAGTGTAATCGCATTTAGTAAGTATCCTAATTAGAAACAAGGATGGTTTCTGACAAGCTGACTGGTTTAGCAATCCTAGTTAGGAACGTGTTTTAATAATATTTAGTGCAGTTATTCGCCCTCGCCACGTACGTGGACGTTCTGATTCAGTGATTAAATTCAGGAATAGTGTAATCAGAAGCGTTCTAATTTTTTTTTATGTGTATAGGAAGGCAAACGAGCAAGTGGGTCACCTGATGGTAAGCGATCACCACTGCCCATAGACACCCGCAACCCCGGAGGGATTGCAGATGCGTTGCCAACCTAGAGGACTTTTTTTATGCGAATAGGAAGGCAAACGAGCAAGTGGGTCATCTGATGGTAAGCGATCACCACTGCCCATAGACACCCGCAACCCCGGAGGGATTGCAGATGCGTTGCCAACCTAGAGGACTTAGATGAAATGCCTTTTGTACCCGTAATTTTCCCGCTGTCTTACTCTCCACACCGGAACACACCAGTGCAAGCACTGCTGCTTAGCGGCAGGATTAGCGAGTAAGATGGTGGTAGCTATCCGGACGGACCTTGCACAAGGCCCTACCACCCGCAAGCGGCGGGATTAGCGAGTAAGAGGAGTTAGCGTTCAAAGTCAGAAGCGTATCCTAATTAGGATGACTAAATTTAGCCATGTGTAATAGGCCGGAGCCCCTCTTTTGCCCGAATTTCATATGCCATAATGTAATGTTTGCCATAATGATCATTTGCCATAACCCTTTTTTTCTCTGAAACTGTAATTTTTTCAGGAGCATTGTAATGGCAATCCTGTAGAACTCTATAGGTTAGGTTAGGTTTGTTTCATAACAATCCTGAATAATTAACAAATAAAGAGAAAATAGGGTTATGGCAAATGATCATTATGGCAAACAATACATTTATGGCATATGAAATTCGGGCAAACGATAGAGACCCGTAATAGGCGCTTAAGCCTACTGAGTCTGAATCGAATCGCATTAAGATGTAGTGTGCCACACTCACACTCTCCCAGTATGTAACTATATAAGCTTAAGTCTATTATATTAAAGTGAGTATTTACTCTAAACTCGGCCTATTCAGTTGCCTCTTAACGCCCATCCTCACAAAGACGTGCCGGTAAGGCCCCAGCAGTGACGTGTGTTTGGCGCAGGCGGCTACATCGGCTGCGGCTCCCCGGGCGGCGGCGCGGGGCGCGGCTCGTTCCTGTCGTCGCTGGCGCAGCGCCCGCGCCGCCGGCACGCGCCGCCCATGCCCGCGCCATACCCGGTCAGTACCTACTGAAAGAGGGAGGGACATGTAGGGAGAGAGGGAAAAAGGGACCAACTTACAGTACGATTACTTACGATTACACTTTGACAGATGGGTGTGCCTTTAGTCAATTTTCAACTTGGACATCATATAAATAAAATAGTTCTTACATAATCTGTAAACTTGGGTAGCGGTATACTAAAAATGGCCTTATTTGTATGACGTCATAGTTGAAAATTGACTGAAGACGCGCCCATCTGTCAAGTGTTAAGTAAGTAAGTAAATAAGTGAGTAAGTAATGCTTTATTGTACAAATATAAAGAAACAGATACAATTCACAAAATAATACAAATAACAATGCCCGCTGACGATATTTCGCATTTTTAATTATAGGTGAAAGACTTATGTGAACGACCTGTTGTATGTAGTAGTGTACAGAACTGATATGGGACTTGAGTCATTTTTCTAATTTGGAACGTCGAGTTTTCTATTCGCACACATTACTCACACATACAACAGATAACTACTACTAGGTACTTAAGTTTTTCACCTATATTACCACATATATTACTGCTGTTCTCTATACGGGTATTCGGACTGATTTGTGAGAACCGTCGATGCTCTTCGAGACATCTGTTACATTAGAGCGGTGTTTCTTGAAATTTTTGTGGTTACGGAACACTTTCAAAATTTGAAGAAGTCCATGGACCCCTGTCAATGCTCCTTACCGAAAATTAATTAATTTAAGTAGGTACATACATATGTTAATGGTTAACCGAGTTACTGTGGGACCCCTGGCACACGTTACGGATCCATGGACCCCACTAAACAACCCTGCGCGTCTAGCAAGCGCACAAGAATCGCGTCGCGCGTGAGATAGGTTGCCCGTCTTTTTCTTGCTGTTCGTTTTAGAAAAATACGGGTAGGTAGTCCTAACTCTAGCCGGGCTGCATTAGGGCCTGTTACACCACTCTCTGTTAAGTTCTAGTTATCTTAACTGTCGGTTATCTATGATGACGTCTCTGTCTGTTTCGTAGTAATAAATAGAGACGGAATTATTGATAACTGGAACTTAACAGAGAGTGGTGAAACAGGCCCTTAGAGTGATAATAGTCTTACGAGTATAATGTAACTGTACAGGGTGGTGTGGACTCGTCGTCGAACACGTCGTCGTGCAACAGCTCGACGCCGTCGTCGCCGGCGCCGAGCGCGCCGCACGCGCACGTTCCGCACGCGCCGCACGCCCCGCACGCGCACGTGACGCACGCGACGCACGCGCCGCACGCCTCGCACACGCCGCATGCGCCGCATCACGCGCTCAAACAACAGTTTCATTTTCCAGGTTAATTTGTGCTGTAGCCTTTTATGGAATAGATTAGACGGTCAATGTTATCGTGTGAGCAATGCGTATCGTGATCTATATCACGAAATATTGATGCGTATCGCAGCGAATCCGCTTGTTTTGAAATCCACGAATCTACAGGGTGTTTGGTAGCTAGGTGCAAAGTTTTAAGGGGGTGATAGCCGAGGTATTTTTGAGCATTTTTAGCCATATATGTCTTTGCCGAAATTTGATAGGTATATTTTTTTAATTGAAAATTTAGAAATTTTATGAAAATACCCAGAATTTGTTAGTCACGAGTCAGTATGCCCCAATGAAATGAAATTATTTATTTCGCAAGAACATACAGGTAATTACAACAAAACGGATAACTCACGTATAAAAAGACGGAAGAATGCTCCGACAATTGTATCGGACTAATCCGTAGTCCTTCATCAGAGAGCGGTCGCCCCGCCGGCAGGGAAACGAACATACAGGTGTTACAGATATTATAATAAGTAAGTATACCTACTATTCTACAGGAATTTGATCCATGTCATGTATGCCACAATTTGGCATGCAAAAATCTAAAATTAATTTGTAACATGAAAAATTTCCGACGAACTTATTTAATTAAATTATTAACTATTAATATACAATTTTAAATAATGGCAGACATATACGGCTAAAAATGTTCAAAAATACCTCGGCTCTTAAAGCTTTGCACCTGGCTACCAAACCCCCTGTATAAATTTCACTAAAAGCGTATTGTAGTGTAGCGCCTTCTCTCGTCCCTGGTGAGCAGTACATGTTCCACGGGAGTTTGTAATTGTGTCGTACAGACACATCATTCAAATAGATGACGCTTAGCGACAAAATATTCGCATAGTAACAAGGTCACGTGACAGTTGGTAACAGATAGAAAAATTCGGAGGCTTACACACCTGCTATGGGTGGTGTAGGGGTATAGCACGCGTCACGGAATGACGAGGACCCGGGTTCGATTCCCGGCCATAGCTTTACTTTTCGGATTTTTCTATGTGTTCTAATTTTCAGTGTCGTTTAGAAATTATTGTTTGTGTGACAGAAGTGAAGACGCCTGTATCGAGTCCCAATCACGTCGTGGCCTCGTCGCCCGCGCGCGGCCACGACCGCAAGGATGACCTCACCTCTAGCGTCAAAAGCGGTAACTAACTTGATAGATTTCGTATCGTACTATCTCGTTCACGCTAGTATAGATGTGGTGCGAAATGATTTTCCATGACATTTCGATGAATCCCATCCAGTTTTCAACTTTAACGACTTTTGAATAAGGTTCTTATTAATAAAACAGTTTAATCTGACGTTTGTATTGTATACACGACTTTAATAACATGTTACTAAAGTTGAAAACCGGATAAAATTTAACGAAATGTCATGGAAAATCATTTTGCACTACACCTATAAGTGTAGAGACTGAGAGGGACGGCGTGATACGGTATTCAAATTTTGCATTTAGGATAGGATCCCCCTTTTGCTTTTTGAATATGGTGTAAGTCTGTGAGCTTTTAGTATGCCATTCGGGTTTGTCTTGCTCTCCTCTCACTTAGCCAATACAAGTATCAAAGCTACACTCTTATGGAGTGAGTGAGACAGCAAGATAATCCCGAATGGCTTCTATAGTCTGGCAGCTAAACCACTGCAACCAGATGACACTTCCAAATGTCATTTTACGAAATAATGATACCACATTTATTTCACTAGTGCTCGACTAAGGTCACGTAATGAATGATTTGATTATTGAACGAACGAAATATTTTATGAATGTCACATTAGTAGTTTAGTATATTTCAAAATAAGCGCGATACTTTTGAGGCATTCAAGGTTCATATTAACATAGTAGATAAAATGTGCGATGACTTTGTAATACACGTAAATAGTGACAGCAGCAGTGAAACTGATTCGGAATAATTTAAGTTTTTAAGTAAAAGTACAAAGGTAGAAAAAATATTAATGTGATAATTGCTGTTTTATTTATGGCAAAATGGGGAATGAGTTGAAAACTGGTAACTGATTTGACATGCTTCCGCACATTTCCAAATCGCGCTCTTACACTACTAACTAGAAAACATCCAAAAAAACCTTATTGAACAAACCATTTTAATAAAATACGCTTTGAAAATTCTCATTTATGACGCAAATTAATTTCATTACATCGTTCATTCTTTCATTCACTCACTAAGTCACATCACTATTTAATATTTGCCAAAAACTGACAACACTGAAAGTGTCATCTGGCTGCAGTGGTTTATCTGCCAGACTATAGAGCACACGGATTGTACAGATATTTTATTTTTGGCTGAAACGTCGTTAGCTGGCTGAATGGAAAATTTCTATCGAAAATCTCAGGAATCATGTTATTGGCGATGCGGCTAGCAAGCCATCACTATTTGAATTCCCATTTCCACCTCAACGCCCACAATTATGCTAAACGTTTCCTTTAAGTCTTCCTGCTTCCTTTAGACCTTCGGTTCTGTCTACCGTCTACCGTAAGGTATATATATATATATATATATATATATATATATATATATATATATATATACGTTCTTAGCTGTCTTATTTGGTAAACAAAATTCTAACCTCAATATACAAATTTTTGTAAAGAATAAGGTGTATTATGTTATCAAATAAACCAGAGGCAGTATTTTGTACATAAGTTTGCTGATATTTTATCTCCAGTTCCTTTATTTACGATGAAATAGTTAGAAAATAACAAAAATTAGACGTTTTGAGGTTAGAATTTTGTTTACCAAATAGGACAGTTAAGAATGAAATGACCTTATGTGTATGTATGGTAACGATGGAGCGTGTGGTGTGCGCAGAGGGCTCGCGGGTGTCTCTGAGCGGGTCGGGCTCCACGGACAGCGGCGGCGTCGCGCGCGCAGACTCGCTCGACGCCGCCAAGCACGACGACAACCGCTGGCCGAGGCAGAACAGCGTGAGTAGTAGTAACACTGCAATAACATTGCATTAGTCCAATTTCTTAACCATTCACAGCGACCCCTAGGAAAAGTAGCAAAATTTTTAAAGACCCCCTAGTTAAAAAAGCGACGGGTAGCACTCAAGGAGTGCCGGCAGAAGTGAAACAGCAGCTTAGATTAGTTTTTGATTTTGTAAAATCCATGACGCACAAGACGCGTACCGTACTGGCCGCTTACAAAAAAAAACGTATTATTTATATTGACTGACCTTTAACAATGTGCTCACGCCCTAGTACTTTTGCTCCTCAACAAACGCTTCAAAAATCGAACGCGATTCATTTGTATTTCAAAATAAGCTCTTAGAGAATGTGATATCCTGGTACTTAAACTCTCCCTCCGTCTTACGCCTGACGCGAGTTTAACATTTTTTACCCATCCCAAAAAGTGCTCAACGCCGCTAAAGTTTTCACTTCAAAATATATCGACGTGTAGCTGTTACGATTTATTTATTGTTGTCAAGTGGTCCAAAGACTGCGGACCCCCATACGGGCCATACAGAGGTCCTGTGGTCCGCACCACAGGTTAAGAAACACTGGTATACTCTAATCGTTTTCTACGGAGCTCATCCAATCACCCGTTTTCACGGTACCTAGGGATTGAGACAGCCAAAGAGTTTATAAGATGGATTTAAGAAGATATTTGTCGCTGGAACCTTGTTTATGATGTTTCCACTGTCATTCCTTTATTTCCCATGGTTTCATTTGACATAATTGTCACTCGGTATACTCTTCACTTGCCCTCATATCACATAACATAATTTTTGAGTGCCATAATACTCAAGTGTCATAACGTTCAATACCTATCTCACACGGGCGAGCGAGTGAAATGGAACTTAAAATTATGACAAACGATCATTATGAATTATGGCATATGTTTCGTTATGGTATACATTATATAAATATGGCATGAGGTTACTTATTCCTTTTTTGATTCCCCTTCTTTCTATACGCCCACAATCGTGCTAAACGTGGCCTTTCGGTCTTGTTACCTTAGGCTCTGTCTACCCCGTAAGGGAAGGGATATAGGTGTGATTTGTATGTGTGTGTGTTTGTGTGAGAGAGAGATTATTGCATATAAAATTCTTGCAAATAGAACCGTTTCCTCTTGCAAATAAAAAAGCAACTAGTACAACCACGCTAACCCGCACCGCTAAAACGTATAGTCGGTAAATAAACGTCAATCACGCGGCCTTGGCAGTATTCAACTCAAACGAAATAACAAATAAAGTTCAACTCAGTTTATAAATACTCGGAAGCGCTATCACTGGCCGGTCAGTTCAGTACCTAAAGTTGATAACTGTGTGATTCAGCAGGAACATTACTAAACTAAACGGCATATGAGATATGAGTAATAGTGTGATATAACAATTTGAACTTTCAGTAGTTTGATTGAGAGTTGGAAATCGTAGTGAGCTGTATGCTACTTACATTTTTTTTAATATTGGACTGCTCGGGGCTGCGACTATAAAGCTATGTTTACGATGGAATACTTTTTGAAGTGAAAACTTCTTTGCTGAGCATTTTTTGGGATGGGTAAAAAATATTAAACTCGCGTCAGGCGTAAGACGGAGGGAGAGTTTAAGTACCAGGATATCAGGATCCTCTAAGAGCTTATTTTGAAATACGAATGAAACTAAAGTCGCGTTCGGTTTTTGAAGTTTAGGTTGATTTCGTCGCTTTAACGTATGTGCGTTTGGCCTAATGGTATAAGGTGTGGAATAACAGCGTGTTCTCTCAGGTACCGCAGTTCAAATCTCGTGTATTTTTTTTTCTTTTTGCGCATGTGTGCGTGTGTAGTTTTCACTACTGCCGGCACTCCCGGAGTGATACCCGGTGTTTTTTTACTGATCGTCTGAACAAACGAACTTTAAGTGTAAAAGTCGTAAGTGAC
Source organism: Pandemis heparana (assembly GCA_963854515.1). Classification (NCBI taxonomy): domain Eukaryota; kingdom Metazoa; phylum Arthropoda; class Insecta; order Lepidoptera; family Tortricidae; genus Pandemis; species Pandemis heparana. The sequence goes on along the minus strand of OY978014.1, from coordinate 15,298,176 downwards.
GCATGCTTGTCGCAGTTAATTAAACTCAGAGTGGGCCCTTATAATTGAGGGACGGTTAAATAGCCGTTTGGTTAGTGGACGCTGCGGTGTGATCATGAACGCGTTTGTGTACCGACGCCAGCTGTTTGAGGAAGTGCGTGCTTTTGTTACTTTTGAGCCAAACGTGATGAATCGCGACGAAATAGTTATTGATTTTTTAACGACTTTGTCTCGTCTGGGTGTTTACTTGTTGTATTTTAGATGTGGGAAAATGGAGCTATTTGATGTGTAGTAGTAGTAGTAGTAGATTAGATGGCAATAATGTTACAATACAATACAATACAATACAAATACTCTTTATTGAACACCACAAATCAGTACAAAACAATACAGAACATAGAACAAAGTATACAATAGGCGGTCTTATCGCTTAATAGCGAATGTAAAAATGTTAATGTTAATGTTAATGTTAATGTGTGAATGTGAATGTTAGTTTGTAACTCGATTTTGATATTTGATAATAGCCATTTTAATTTTATGGTTGTAAAAATAGTGTCAATGTTAAGTTTAGAATCCAAATGTCAAGAGTACCCGAAACCGACGAGCATGTATGAAGAGATTGATGAATGTGGATGAAGCGAAAGAGGTATGTCAGGATCGTAGCAAGTGGAACAAAGTAGTTACTGCCTACCCCTGTGGGAAAGAGGCGTTACGGTATGTGTATGTTAAGTATAGTCTCTTAGTTTTTCTGTTATTCCCGAAATAAATCTTAAAATGATAGTGTTCATTGAGTTTTGTGTAAAAACAAAACATATTTTTTTATTTATTTCTTTGTTCAATTTGTATTATATCGGAGGTGGTCCCATATAATTTTTATCCAAGATGGATAATTATATCTTTTTTATTGTTATAAAAATGAATCCCTATTTCCCTTGGCCACGGCATCATGCGGGAACGGCTGGACCGATTTCGCAAATTCATTTTTCGTTGTGTTTGTTATTGTCAGGAAAAGGTTCTTATGGAACAATATTGAAAAAAATTGGAATGAGGCCGAAGCCGCGGGCAACAGCTAGTTGTTTTGCATATAAATGGTTATAATAATAATAATAATAATAATAATAATAAAGATTTATTGTACAATCAAAACACAAGCAAGTTACAGTACTTAGTGACTATCAGATGTACCGAAAAGTCATATGAAGTGACAAAAGCTCCGACCCCCAAACTAGGTAAAGACCTTTTTTTTTTTTTTTTGCGGTGGGAAAATGCGTTACGCATACGACCGCGCCGTGGGGACGGCGCGGAGGTTATGTGGGACTCTCCTCCCCGGCCCCTCCCGAGCGGGGGGAGGCGGGGGAGCCATACCCACTAAAAACCCACCGGTATTCCCTCTCTGCCATTTGGGGGGGCGCAGCGGGAGCATATTACATTGTCTACCGCGTACGCCCCACCGGCCGCCCCAGCCTATGTGCCGGGGCTCCTGCGCCAAGAGGGGGGGACCGGGAATACCTGGTCCCCCCCTAGACTCCTGGGCCTTTGAAGGCTAGCGAGGGATCCGCATCACTGCCGCCTTCTCCTCCCCGTCCGTCTGCGCCGGAGCGGGGGCGCGAGGGGGTCGTTCTCGCGCTCCCGCTCCCTAAACTAGGCAAAGACCTGTGTCTTGGGGGACTGAGATTGAGTTTCTTCGACTTCGGCGATCTGCATATAAAAAGGCGCAGTGAAGAATGATTAACAAACTCGCTTAGCAATACAAAGAGATTAAAACAAAGTAAAATACTAAAAACAGAAATCGATCATGCAACAACAGTCAAAATAAGCAATCGTATCCATGGGAGCATTGTCGGTAATACTAGAAAGCTTTTTAGCCACATCTGTGCATCACTTGGAATATTTGGGGATTGAGGGTTGCAAAATGTTTGCATATAAAATCGGTTAATCCTGTTCTATCTGTGTTCTATCTGTCTCCTTTCAGTTGTCTATGAAAGAATGGGACATCCCGTACGACGAGCTGAAGCTGTTCGAGGTGATCGGCACGGGCCGGTTCGGCACGGTGTACCGCGGCAGCTGGCACGGCGCCGTCGCGGTCAAGCTGCTGCACGTGCAGGCGCTCAGCGACCACGCCAAGCCGCTAGACACCTTCAAGCACGAGGTACAGGCTGAAGCTGGCTCTCAGCCCGGCCAGCACGACGGCGCACAAGAGTCGCGCCGCGCGCGTGATACATTACCCGTCTCTTTCTAGAACGGACAGTTTTGCGGGAGGTAGGGCCTTGTGCAAGGTCCGTCCGGATCGCTACCACCATCTTACTCGCTAATCCTGCCGCTAAGCAGCAGTGCTTGCATTGCACTGTTGTGTTCCGGTGTGGAGAGTAAGACAGCCAGGGAAATTACGGGCACAAGAGGCATTTCATCTAAGTCCTCTAGGTTGGCAACGCATCTGCAATCCCTCCGGGGTTGCGGGTGTCTATGGGCAGTGGTGATCGCTTACCATCAGGTGACCCACTTGCTCTTTTGCCTTCCTATTCACATAAAAAAAAGTAAGAAAAAGACGGGCAATCTATTTCGCGCGCGACGCGACTCTAGTGCGCTGCCGTGTTGGACATGCAGGACAGTGTACAGAGGTGCTACTCCGGAATTCTGTTTACGTTCGTATGATACTACCTCTCTCTCTAATTGATGAGTCAGTATGAGCGGAATGGCACGAAATAAACTTCGAAAATAATTTCCTTATAACCTGTCAACGAAGAGCGAAGCGTAGCCTTCTGAACCTAACCTATCTGAGTCGGTTTTGCCCCGAAAAGCCTTGCTCGCTCGCTTCGCTAGCTCGCTGCTTTATGTAATGATTAGGAGGAGAAAACAAATGTTAGTATAAACATGGTGTATGACTAGTGATAATTATGAATTTCGATGATTATGGGCTTCGATCGTTAGTATTAAAAATATAGGAAGGCAGCCATTTTACCTCCGATTTGGAACCTTCTGTCACACAAGATCATTCGGCCTTGCTTAGTGAGGAACCGGCTTTACCCCCTTATTCATAAACTCTATAGGCATCAGCTAACTTAACAATCGTTTGTCCTTATCTGTGAAAGGTAAATGTCAAAGTGACGGATAAGGACAGACGATTACTAAGTTAGCAGAAGCCTATGGAGCGTTTATGAATAAGGGGGTAAGCCTTCTATTATGTAATTATATTCTATGCAAATAAATATATTATCATTATCATTATAATATCACGATCCTTGCTGCTAACGACCGTACTGCTGTGTGTTCACTCGAAAGTATAGGGCGCCACAATTTGTTGTGGGTACTTAAAACAACATACCTTTTATTATTTCAAGGTGGCAACATTCCGTAAAACCCGTCACGAGAATCTGGTGCTGTTCATGGGTGCGTGCATGAAGCCGCCGCGGCTGGCGATCGTGACGTCACTCTGCAAGGGCATGACGCTGCACACGCACATCCACCTGCGCAAGGACAAGTTCAACGCGAACAAGAGCGTGCTCGTCGCGCAGCAGATCTCACAGGTATGACGCGTGTGGCAAACAAGGTCGCGTGATAGATAATATGTCGTGTGTACGCAAGTATGTCGCGTGTATGAAAGTACTAGCGACCCGCCCCGGCTCCGCACGGTATATTATGCATGTATTATACATATATAAACCTTCCTCTTGATTCACTCTATCTATTAAAAAAAAATCGCATCAAAATTCGTTGCGTAGTTTTAAAGATTTAAGCATACATAGGGACATAGGGACAGGGATAGAGACTTTGTTTTATACTATGTAGTAATGTTGTATGTATGAAAGTATGATGCATGTATGAAAGTGTGTCGCATGTATGAAAGTGTGTTGTAAGTATGAAAATGCGTTACGTTTACGAAAATGTGATGCATGTGTGCAAGTACCTATGTTGCTTGTTATGATAGTTTGTTGCATCTACGTAGGTCGCGTCGCGTATATGAAAGTATGTTGTATGTATGAAAGTATGTGGCGTGCACGAAAGTATATTGCGTATATGAAAGTGTGTCGCATGTATGAACGTGTGTTGCATGTAAGAAAGTTTGTTGCGTGTATGAAAGTGTGTCGCATGTATCAAAGTATGTTGCATGTAAGTGCGTGTATGAAAGTACCTATGGGGTATGTGTGAAAGTATATTGCGTGTATGTAAATGTGTCAGAGTAAAATAATGATGGCTAACATTTATTTTTATTTTTTATTTAGTGTTGAGTACTTGTTAATTTTTCAATGTGATTCCAGGGTATGGGCTACTTGCATGCGCGCGGCATCGTGCACAAGGACCTCAAGACTAAGAACATATTCCTCGAGAACGGGAAGGTCGTCATCACCGACTTCGGCCTGTTCAGCGTCACCAAACTCTGCTTCGGAAACAAGTTAGTAGTTATTCACTTGTAACAATAGAAACACCGACATTTAGTCAAATATTACGAATTACGAATGATTTTAAAACGTTAAGAAATATGGAAGGTGTATCACTGAAAGATAGAATAAGGAATAGTGTGATAAGGGAACGTGCTGGTGTGAAAGAGGATATAGTGACTAGGATAGAAAAAGGTATGCTTAGTTGGTTTGGTCACGTAGAGAGGATGGATGAAAGAAGATTAACTAAACAGATTTATATGGGAAGTGTGAATGGGTACGTTGGGAGGGGAAGGCCTAGGTGGACGTTCCGTGATCATATTGGGGACGTTTTGGAAAAAGGTCAGGTCAAGAATACCCAAAACCGACGAGCATGTATGAAGAGATTGAAGAACAGATATACCTGTGATGACGAAATAAATGAATTTGTATTGTATTGTCTTTTAATGTGGATGAAGCGAAAGAGGTATGTCAGGATCGTAGCAAGTGGAACAAAGTAGTCTCTGCCTACCCCTGTGGGAAAGAGGCGTGACGGTATATATGTACGTATTTTTAATTCAAAATATGGACTACAAATGTCTGAAATAAAGTCAATTGAATTGAATTGGAGGTATGGAATAGCACGGTAACGTAGTGGTTGTGCCGGCAGCGCGCGAGGCGACAGCCTGGGCATCCCGCCGGGCTGGCTGTGCTACCTGGCGCCCGAGCTGGTGCGCGCGCTGCGGCCGCACGCCTCGCTGCACCTGCCCTTCAGCAAGCCCACCGACGTCTACGCCTTCGGGTGAGTACTGGCCTTGCCGTGACGTTTTCATCATCAGACGTCCACTGCTGAACATAAACCTCCCCCAAGGGGCTATTCAAGTGTTACGTAAGCAGATTTTTTACAATTATTTACCCCCCCCCCCCCCCTTCCCCTTGTCAGCGAAAGTAAGCAAACCTCTTTCCCCCCTCCCATGCTTACGTAATCATTGGTACCTGTATGCATTTTTCTAAATCTGTTTTTTATAAGTTTGCGAGTTGCCATTTGTGTAAAAAAGTAAATAATAAGTGCTGACGTAATCACGTTATTGTATTGTATTGTTACGTAAGTAATGTAGACAATTGTATATTTTTCATCATACTTGCTCGTAAACGGTATCAAAACATACAGGTTAACTTGGCCGCAACGCCCCATATAAAACCCTCGGGCTTTTTTTATTACCATGAAACCCTCGGGCGGTAAGTATTTTTTTTTTAATTTCTTGCACTGCCTTACTATTCAGGTTCAAGTACAACCAAAGAGGTGCATTAGCTCGAAATTAAAACTTTATCTAAAAAAAAATATCTAAACAAGAATTTAATTGAAATCTCGCTAGATAAATACAATACTAATATTTATGATAAAAATTTGAATACTTTTTTGTATAAAACGTTGAATTTTCTTTTATTATATGCCATGGTTGTAAACGTCATGGCTTTTGACTTAACGTTCTTGAACGCAACATTTGTATTATCTGTGGCTGAAAGCGCGCCATCCGCTTAAAAAAAAACATTCCCGAACTTGTACAAATTGTTGTGTTGACTTGTTGAGTTATTTAATACCTAATAAAAGTAATTAAAAATGTCGTCGTCGTCTGAAGGATTTAAATGAAACACCAAATACAAAACATTGTATGTTTCACGGGCGGTACGGGAATTACGAACCTCGACTCAAAAAGCTTATACTAGAGCCTCGATCGTAATTCCTTACTTACCGCCCTTAATACACAATGTACTATTATGGGCTAACTGGCCTGAAATAAATAATTTTCTCTGTAGTATTAAGAACCACGCGTGGGCGTCATCCATGAATAATAATAATTGATGTATGTTTTTGTGTGTCAGCACGGTGTGGTACGAGCTGCTGTGCGGCGACTACCCGTTCAAGGGGCAACCGCCGGAGGCCGTCATCTGGCAGGTGGGCCGCGGCGTCAAGCAGACGCTCAGCAACATGCACGCCTCCAAAGACATCAAGGTCTGTCTAACCACTTTTTTTTTATTTTATTTATAAGCCTTTTTATTCCGAATTCGCTATAATTTCAGTAAGTACATGTTGTTGTTATTGTCGTTTATTTATTAAATTGTCGCGTAATTCGGCGTGCCTCATGGCATAGGCCTCCTCCGTGTATTGGAGGGTTTGGGCTATAGTTCCCACGCGCGCCCAGTGCGGATTGGAAACTTAACACACACCATTGAATTTCTTCGCAGATGTGTGCAGGTTTCCTCACGATGTTTTCCTTCACCGAAAAGCTCATGACAAATTACAAATGTAATTTTCGCACATAAATTCCGAAAAACTCAGAGGTGCGAGCCCGGGATTTGAACCCACGACGTTCTGCTTGAGAGGCCACAGGTCAAACCACTAGGCTACCACGGCTTTTTATTATTAGCCCGTAATATTGTCCCACTGCTGGGCAAAGGCCAATGTCTGGCCAATCGCTCGAGAACGTGTCTAGCCCCCTTATTCATAAACGCTCTATAGGCCTCTGCTAACTTAGTAATCGTTTGTCCTTATCTGTGAAAGGTAAATGTCAAAGTGACAGATAAAGACAAACGACTACTAAATTAGCAGAAGCTTATAGAGCGTTTATGAATAAGGGGGAAGGTCATCTCTGCCTCGGCCTGCCGCGGTGCCGGTAGCCATCCTACCATTGCAAAGATTTATTTTATACGTCGGGTCTGAATCTGAAATAGCTGGCGCGGAATGTCAAAAGAATATAGAGTAATTTGATGAACGTTGAACGAACGCTGAAAACAATTTAGTTTATTAATTAAATATTAATCTTATTGGATTAATCTAAATAAAAACTCAAGTTTTTTTTATTACGTAAGATAATGTGAAATTAAAGTTTAGAAAAAAAAGACTAAAAATGAATTTTAACACAGAGCTACCTAAAACGTTGGACGTGGTGATTTCTATGTTATCTGTATCTGAGCAATGACGTCACTTACATGTTATAAGTCATTAGAGAGGATAGAGTTTTTGACGTCTGAAAATAGAATTAAAATAAGTTCTTTTTAAATTACATCTCTGAAATCATGCTTACACTTTTATACACTAAATTCTACGTACCTATTTATGTGCCTTGAGCCAAATGAAATAAATATATTTTTGGTAACTTTTCTTACGAGTAACTAGCCTATAGTACAGTTGGTAAAACAAATAATTCGGCTACAGGACATCCTTATGGTCTGCTGGGCGTACCGACCGCAAGAGCGGCCCGACTTTGCGTCGCTACTGGCAACACTGGAGAAGCTGCCGCGCAAGCGTCTCGCTCGCTCCCCCTCCCACCCCGTGCACCTGTCCCGCTCTGCCGACTCCGTGTTCTGAGGACGACAGTCGAGCCCCCGCGCTGGGGAGTCGAAGCTCTGTGTAGCCGTCAACACATGAAACTGACGAATTTTTTTCATCAAATCATTAAGGCCGCTGCCCATTGACTTACGATAAACAACTAGACTCCCAATCACGCTTAAAAACTGTCGGAAGCAAAAGTCTGCACGACGCGCCGATTGTGCAGTTTTGGTTCAGTCGTGTTTCGACCGCGCTTCGATAACAATGTACATGTCTCTTTCGCACCGTAATCTCAAACGCTTGGGAACAAGAGACAGACAGGTTTTCAGCGCGTGGCGTCGTGTTATTACTTCTCACGATCGTATGCAGTTGACGTTAAACATTACTGCCACGAAATAAGGTGTTAATTGGAATGAATATGTTAATGTTATCTGTGTAAGTTGATGTGTTGACACACACAATACATAGACAACGCCGCTCGGACGTTTCTTGAGGCATTTTTGTTTGCAATTGGGAGTCTAGTTGTTTATCGTAAGTCAATGCCGCTGCCCCACCGACGGTGAAACTAGCTATCAGTGGCGTGGCGACCTAACAACTCGATTCCCACCGAGTTCCTTTACCAAACCTCTCGCTCTTTCACGGAAGGGAAGACTAAGATGAAGGTAGGTATTTTTTTTTTCGAAACGCCATTGCGAGCTATTGACTATTTAATCACTCGAGCCGTGCAATATGTGTAAATACCGAGTCAATAAAAGAATACAGTCATGTAATCGTCGTTAGGCTAGAATTCTCTCCGCTAGCTTTTCAAGAGTTATCAAAGAATGACACGTTCTGGGACAAAACTACACGTGTCTCGCCTAACTGTTTCTAATTATAGCTCTGCTCGCTTCTGGTTCGTCGTCGGTGGAACAACTGCCTGACTTTAAAAGTCAATGTATTATAAATGGGACAAACCGCACTGTAAGTGATCTATATGCGCATGCATAAGTTTTGCTCGTATCGGTGGTAAGGTTTTAAAGATTGCAACACGAATAGATTTTTTACGGACATTACATTGAATAATTCAAAATATACTCAGCGGCGAAAAATGTGGCCCTCAAGTATGCATACATACATACATAAATAAATCACGTCTTTATCCCTTACGGAGTAGACAGGGCCTAAGGTAACAAGACCTAAAGGCCACGTTTAGCATGATGGAATCAAAATAGTGATGGATTGCTAGCCGTATGGAGACTAGACCGAAGTTTTGTGCCGCTGCGAATATGATGAATTCAGGGGAAAATGATGACTCTATTTTTTCCATATTTTCTCTAAAAGGTCTCACGACCAACGAACGAGGAAGGAGGGTCTATTCAGTAGATAAACTGATTTTATCAACGCCTACTGTAATTTTATTATTTAAAAAGTTATGGCACAAACTAAAATTAATAGGTATATATTTGAATATAAAAATATACCTGCCTGTTTCACTAATGTCTCTTACAGTCAGATATGTTATGATATTTTCTCCGTTTATCTTATAAAAGAGTGTCATGGATACCTGATAAATAGACTGATCATTTCCCCTACGGTCTTCATTTTGGATGACATGTGTCAAATGTTTAGTTCTTTAATACTGGCACTCCACTTGGCGTTGCGTGTTCGCGTTGCGCTATTGGCATCTTCGTCGCATACGCTAGAAACAATATAGTGCATCCCCTTCACGCAAATATTTGGATAAAAACGCCAAGTGGAGTGCCAGTATAACAATCCCAGTGAAAACTTTGCCCGTTCCACACACTTATTTCAACGAGTGGTCTCTCTCTCTACGTAATCGAATTATTTTAAGACACTAAAACGAAGCAATGAACATCGGTGTACGTTAAGCAATTTAAATATAATTCAGGCAATAATTGAGACTAGATTTTAAACATGCTGCGTGGAATATGTCTGATAAGTGAACGGCTGTAATAAGTTCATGTGTTTGTTATATTTATATACGTTGTGGAGTCGTTATACTGATAAGTACCTAGTTGTAATTTTCATAAGACTCCTTTGCTACATATCATTGCGGTTTACCGGCTGTTCAACGATTTAGAACTTACCCTCTTATACACAAAAAGTTACAATTCTGTTACTGATGTAGATGGGTTTCCTGTCTGCTCCTCCCCCAAAATTAAAATTCTATAAACCGAACAATCTCGCGTGTGTAATGTCACTACGTCGACATTGGCGAAATACGCCTTGCTAAACTAAAGTAAGAGTGAAAGCTATAAAAAAAAAGATGTAGATGGAAATGTGGACGGTGGAGATGTATGTTTTGTCTCTGTCTTGCGAAATGCCGGATAATGACAAGCGAGTGTTAACACGTGCAGCAAGCGATTATAGAAGGCTTTAGTTAGTAGACACATAAAATTAGAGGGGCTTAAACCGATTGGGAATAAAAACTATCAAAAAAACATGAATAATCTACATAATACAATTTGATCAAATATTGTATTATTTATTGCATTGTTAGGGATCTTCAAAAAACGAGCCTATTCTTAAAGGGCCGGCAGCACACTCTTAACGCCCTATGTTATATTAAGAGTGTCTGGGCAGCGGTGATTGCTTTCCATCAAGTGACCCGCTTGCTCGTTTCCCCCCTATCATATAGGAAACAAAACCGCGTCACGCAAATTTCAGTGGGCATGTCATGTTTTTGTCAAGACGAAACTACTTTTTAATTGAATTTTGTAACTATACCGCGTTATAGTTTCAGTTATTTCAATGCAGACATTGACAATATTGTAACCTGCAATGTTCGTACGGAAGTTGTCCATTGCAGATCTTGCAAGTCACAAATTCCAGAGGTCGGATTGACTTGAAATTTGGTATTGGGTATAGTGGATGACAGATTTTACAATACAAGTATCTATTTACCAGTCAGCAATAAAGCTTAAATAAATAAATAAATATCATGGGACAAATTACACCAATTGACCCAGTCACAAACTAAGCAAAGCTTGTACTATATATAATGTAGATAAATACATACTTAAACACAACATCCATGACTCGGGCACAAACATCCGTATTCATCATACAAATGCCTGCCCCTGCCGGGATTCGAACCCGGGACCTCTAGCTTCATGGTCAGGGTCACTAACCACTAGGCTATCCGATCATTGATTGTAAGGCTTGTAGCATTAGCAGAGATATGTTGAAATTACATCAAAGACAGCTATTGCTAAGGGTCTATTTCGTCAATAGGGGCCCTAAGGCTAACTAGAGGTCGATGTCCCAACGAATTGACAAGATTAAGGACTGTTCAGTTAAGTATCTTAACTGTCAGTGATCTATGATTCCGTCTCTATTTAACAGACTTAAAGAAAGAGGTTCTCAATTCGGTTGTATTTCATAGATAACTGACACTTAACATAACTGGTACTTAACAGAGAGTGATGGAACAGGTCCTTGGTCTACATTTGTGGCATCACTCCACTTTTCCTTTAACACTGTGTTATAACAATTATAAAAACTAGTATACAATGTGGAGTTCAGTTGGGTGTGTGTCTAAACTCTAAAGGTATCTCGCCCGCGAAGTTACCGCTGCGCTTGGCATGCAAAATTAACTTGAGTCGTTCTCTGGCAGACATTATACAGAGTCAGGAGTCTTGTTGTTGGACCAGACACATGACTCCGTGTAATACGTACGAAAGAATGGATCAAGTTACGATGTTTGATATTGGAAACTGAGCAATCATTGAGTAACAGAGTTGAGACATTTTGTACGAGCTTCAGAAATCGCTTGGAACAAATTTATGAATTACCCTTCAGTCGCAGGATGGCCGTCGAACTTTAAAAACGTGTCTCCAATAATGTTACGCTTACTAGAATTTAAACAGGGCCGCTATGGTTATTTCTCTGTATCGGTCGTCCTTTCTATCTGATACTGTAGGATAGAGATATACTGAGCGACAAGAGACGAGACGCCCGCGCTACCATTACAGATTGCAATAGATTTTCTGTCTTCCCAATGAATGTACGTCAAGGATTTTAATTCCTAACCCGTCATGGAACCTTTTTATAGTAAACGTTGTAACGATTTTCCTTGTTAAGTAATGCATGAATGTCACTATGACGTTTTATGTTAAGAGGTTCCTCAATGAGTCAGGAATTAGCTCCCTGTATATGTACAGCCTTATCATCGATGTTATTCCACAATTTAGAGGGTCAAAGTTATTTACAGTAAATATAAGTATATTTTAAATTTTATGTTGAAACATTGTTGACTGTAAAGGTTCTTGATCTCCAAGTAAACGGTAGCGTAAATTATATTTTCATATCGAACTGGAAGATGTATAGCTTTGTTGAGGTTGTAAATATTGTACAGTGTTAAGAGGTGCGCGTGAGTTGTCAGATGTTACTAAGCTTGTACTGCGGCATGCATTCATGACGTTTACCATATGTCGGACCGGATCATAGCGCAGTGCAAGTAAACGAGATAAAATTAATGTCGATTGAATTAAATAATTCTTGAGACCGTGAGTGTCCTTAACTTTGCAACATGATAGTATTGAGAAATCCTTATTAATATAGAGTAAAATTAGTTAATACCTTTGATCATATCTACGAAGCTAATACACGCACATGGGATATGCATGTATGCGCCTGTAAATAGTGTTTGCGACACATCTTATTAAACTTCGTGATTAATTAAATGACAGACCGATTGTTCTAAATTATATTCTGGAATCAGCTAGATAGCTTTTGTCTTGGTGAGGGCGATGAGGTTGTAAAAGAGGTTCTATACGTATACGTTAGTGCTTCTAGTTACTTAATGTATTTGATAGTTGCCGTGTTCTGAATAAACATTAATGAAAAAAAAATATGTTAAGATCGAGAGTGAGTGCAACTGCTGCATCGAGCATCACTCTGTCCAAACTACTCGCTCTCATCCTCAATTATGTACTTTTTCATTCGTTTCTTCGAAACACTGCAACAGTCAAACACAGAAACTAGAAGCGCTGTAAATTTCTATCGCATTTTGCTTTACCGCAACGAGTAGGGTAAGGGAATCGATAAACTTATTCTGATTCGTGGTTTTACTGTTCATTGAGAAATAAAATAATGCCCATCAGTATTTTAAGTTGTAATATTTGTTTTTTACTGTATGATATTGACAATGTTGGTTTATTTACAAAATTCATTGATGCTTGTTATTTGCACCTTTGAATTTATAGTTGAGCATGGCAGCAAAGATGTTACTAAAATACTTAATCTAAATTAATGAACTTGTCAATGAAAACAGTAATTTTGATTTGCTTTAAGTATTGAATAGTACCAAGTTTCTCGGGCTTGAGATCCTGGGATCCTGGCTCTTTTGCTGCAGTTTAATCTCAATATTAGTCTTCCCTCTTTTCTAATTTCGTTTTGACTCAAATAACAGGGTATATGAGACAAGTTAGTGATGAGTAACTTAATAATCTCTAGACCGGACTTGTAGTTTTATTTTCTACATAATTTAATTTATTTTGTAATGTTTGGTTGCAGTTTTTGCAACTTCCACAATCGTGTATACAGTCATGTAAGTAAATATCCTACTTTAAGCTTCAAATTTTGTATTTCATGCTAAGACATTGTTTGAATTGTAAAATGCAGCAAGCTTCATTAAATCATGTTCTTTAATCAGTTGTTAAATTCACTAACATATTGTGCAAGGGCTCAAAGTGATTGTATTGGAAGTGACACATACTGTGTTATTACAAAAAAGTTAGACTGACGTTGAATGCGTGTCTAAAAAAATAATCCATTGATTTAAGGTTGATTTTGCAATAGATTGTTTTTTAGACACATGTTTAACTTTTTTGTAATAACACTGATATTGTTTAACTTTGAAATGTTATTAGATATTCAAATTCAAGGTTGTTGATGCCGGACATTTTAGGCTAATTGATTAAAGCCAATTTTTCTTTCAAGTTCACAAAACTTTATTGTGTCAAGCCAAACTTTTGTGGTTAAATGGCTAAAGGAGCCCGAATTTTTGACTTTTGACAGCATTTGATCATGTAATGTGCAGAGTATTGATAGCAAGACAACTGCTGTAATAAATTAACGCAAGATGAACAATTTTCATTTCTCCATGCCCCAGACATGTCTAAATATCTATTCTTGACACTGGAATATAAACTCATCATTGTTTTTACTAAATTTAATTACTAATTAAAAATAATAAAGAGAATTATTCTGGTCACTCCACTCCTATTATAATAGTTGTAAATTAAGAAGCAACAGCCACAGTGTTTTGTATATAGATGGATGTGGTGTGGCTGACAGTTGTATGATATATTTATTGCTAGACGCAAGCAGGCTGGTCTGCGACCTTAGTTTTACATAATGCAATGAGATTTTGAATGATTAGGATAGTCGCATTTGCCAAAATAAATCTCCCATCACTGTTTTCTGTGGTTTTATTAACCTTAACATGTAAAACAAAGTTCTTCATACTTAATAATAATAAAAATTAAAAGATTATTTATTATGAAATGTGTCCAGCTAGAATACTAGTTATATTACTGCATAAGCTCTTGATTTCCTGGTTGTCCAAGTATTCACAGCCCAGAATCGCGTTTCCTACTGCGATCGTCTCTCTCATAGTGTTAGCTTTTATCCAGATCCTCCCGTTCATCCCAGCAGCCAATTCAAAGGGCCATTCATTTTTTATTGATTCCAAAAGTGGACAGTTAGGGTTTAAAATTTTTCGCACAAGATTAAGCGAGCATTTGAAGACGAAGCCGTCTGTGAGGACACCCATGCGCCCTTTAGTCCCGTGCGAGTCGACGCAAACGAGTTCAGGTTCCATATCTTTACTAGCAACTAATGTTTTTGCATACACGATGTCCCCGACTTGCACTTCGGGACGGTTTTTCTTTGTCGCACCTTCAAATGATAAGTAAGAGAGGGAGGCGGCACAGCTACCTCCGACATCTACTCTGAAAATGTCTCCAGCCTTCTGAATGACGACGCCTATAACGTTTTCGCCTCTCGCCGGAACATATCGCTTCTGATGACTATCAACCCAGTAAGTATTAGGATTTCGTTTTTTGAGCACGCCGGCTTTCGTCATGTAAACTTTGTTAAGTTCTCGCCCGAGACCGGGGCCGAGTATAACCTTGCTTTTCTCACCTACAGTTGTGATTTCTTCACAGTAGTCACCTGGTAAAACTACGTCTCCTACAGACACTTTCATTTTGATTCAAGAATGTTCAGAATAATGAAAATTACTTAGGTTAAATTCGAGAAAAACACGTGAAAAGTTTTTGTTTTGACGAAAGTTTTCACTCGCTCAGAAGAATGACAGTAGTCAAGTCAATAGTTCTTTGTCATTGTCATACATTGTCAAGAATTATGTTTGAGTCTAAATAATAAACGCTGTGTATAACGTAAAGAAGCACGCTATAAAATAGTTGCATCCCATCTTATTTCTAAACGTGCAGAATACGTCATGTCAAAAATGACATGTGACTTTGACATTGACAATGACTGACAGCAACACACAACACGTGTATTTAGTTTGCGGCATGCAGTTTGTTTATTAATAATTTTATTAATTTTATAATTATAAACTTGTAATGAAATAGTGCAATAACTTAGCAAAAATGCCTGCTACTGTACAAAACGATGCTCTTGTCTACAAAGGGAGCAATTGTTTTAGACAACGATTGCTACTCTCTACTCTAAGTGGTCGTTCACTGAAGATCGAAGAAATTCGGAGTACACATGATGACCCAGGCCTGCGAGAGTACGAAGTGAGCTTGATACGACTTCTAGATAAAGTAACGAATGGTACAAGAGTGGAGCTAAGCGAGACGGGCACTTCTATGTTTTACCAGCCGGGTATTTTGATCGGCGGACAGGTCACCCACAGTTGCAGTACACAGAGAGGCATAGGTCAGTAGTTTACGATAAATATATATCTTAGTCGTATTTACAGTTAAACAAAATTCAAAATTCAAAAGTTTATTCTGCAAATAGGCAGCCAGGGGCTCTTTTACATGTCTCGACCCCAACATAATATAATATAATAATAACTATAGTATTTATAACTGAGACTCATTGTTAGTTAAAATAGCAAGTCTTATTTAGGCAATGTGCAATGTTATAATTTGTCACAAGTTCTGTTTTTCATTTGGCTTTTTCTCTGCAGCTATTCTTATTATAATGACAATTCCAGTACCAACAGTATTTTAAATCCAGATTTATTCTTCATTATTTTGTTTTATTTTCATATAAATTTGTTCATAGAAAGAAACTTGCAACTCACTACAATGGTCAAATGTATTGTATTGTTGCAGGGTATTACTTGGAAATACTGCTAGCCCTGGGTCCATTCTGCAAGGAGCCACTTAATGTGGTGCTCCAAGGAGTGACACACCACAACTTAGACGTGTCGGTGGACAAAGTGAAGACGGCAGCGCTGCCGGTGTTGCTCAAATTCATACTAGTTGATGATGGACTGGAACTGAAGGTGGTCCGTAGAGGTAGGTTAATTTGTATAATAAACAAGTCATTGCTAAAAAAATTTTTGTTATTAGAAGTTTTTTTGCTGAAATTTTCTGCTTCTTACTCCATATAATAATGTTCATTTTCAAAGCTACAAAATAAATGGGACGTGGTTACTGAGACTCCACAGTCTGTCTGTCTATCTGTCACAAGGCTGTATCTCATGAATCGTGACAGATAGACAGTTGAAATTTTCACAGAATGTATTTCTGTTGCTGCTACAACAGCTAATACTAAAAACAATATTTTTATGTCTGTGTCTACCATCACCAATATAAAATGACCTCACACTGCCTTCATTTTGCTTAGAGCTCTGGTAACACTGGATTTTATTACTTTCTGGAATCCTATGGAACCCACAGTGCGCGTGGCCGACTCCCACTTGGTCGGTTTTTTCTGATTTTCGCAATGCTTCCACAGGAGCGCCCCCCCTGGGTGGGGGGGAGGTGGTATTCCGCTGCCCGGTGCGGCGCCACCTGCGGCCGCTGCAGTGGGCGGGCTGGGGGCTCGTCAAACGCGTCCGGGGCGTCGTGTACGCGCTCAGAGTCTCGCCCACCATGGCCAACAGGGTCGTAGAAGCCGCTAAAGGGGTAAGCTTGTGTTCTATGTTGTTTCCTGTTGCTCTCTGCATTCACAAGTTTAAATAATAAAAAATAAAAATAGAAGAGGTTTATTCAATAGTTTGTTTACAGTTTGAAAACTATAGATAAGTTTTGTATTGTGTGTATTAGTACTAAAATTTAATATACATTATCTATACTGAAAAATGATGTGTCTCCTATATCATATTGGGTAACAATGCATAATTTTAAGAATATTTCGCTGTTTTTGTTCTTTAATTAAAATGTTTTATACATTTTAATAAATATGGTTTTTTTATGTTGCATTGTGCACATTTTGGGTATATCAACAGTTTTTAGTGCATATTTCGGCCTTTGTCGTGCATATTCGCATGCATATTTTGGCACTTTGTTACTTCATATAGTCCAATGTCAACTCAACAGATGAGTGCCCGGCATAAGATTACATACATACATACAGTCACGCCTCTTTCCCATAGGGGTAGGCAGAGACTACTTTGTTCCACTTGCTACGATTTTGACATAAGATTGTTACCAAATAAAACATCTGTTATCATGTAGGTGATGCTCAAGTTTCTCCCGGACGTTTACATCAACACGGACCAGTGCCGCGGCCCCAACGCCGGCAAGAGCCCCGGGTATGGCATCAGCCTCGTCGCCGAGACCACAGAGAAGACCTTCTACTGCTCTGAAGCGGTAAGTGTATCTGGGGCGCGAGGTAGGACGACAAAGGGAACCGGGAGCGGTGCGGGCGGGGAGTGCGCCAAACGCCCGCACCTCTCTCGGCCCTCGCGGTATTCTATGCATTACTTATATTGTTCTTGCAGTAACCAACTTATTTCTTTTTTGTCTGATAAGAGTTAGAGATCGCTATTAAGCGATAAGACCGCCTGTTGTCTGCCTTGTTCTTTATTTCTGTAATGTTTGTACCTACTAATTTGTGATGTTCAATAAAATATATTTGTATTTTATTGTATTGTAACCAAGAACTGTGTTAGGGTTTCAAAGACTAGTCACAAGCTTATCAAACGGAACACAGACGACCAGAATGGGAGGGCTTGGGCTATAGTTCCCACGCAGGCCCAGTGCGGATTGGGAACTTAACACACACCATTGAATTGCTTCGCAGATGTGTACAGGGCCCTTACTCCTTACCATGACGTCTTAATGCGATTCAGTTTAGGTTTGCTCGCTGTCAGATTCATACTAAAAGTGACAGCTAAGACTTGAACTAAGTCGGAATTAGGACGTCATGGTAAAGCCCTTGGTCTCACGATGTAACTGTGCAATTCACGCTAAATGGAACAGTTGACAGCATCTATTGAGATGTATGTTCAGAAATCGCCAGAAGCGGGCAGTGGGGAGTCGACGCTGCCAGAGGAGATAGGGCGGGAGTGTGCGCAGCGGCTGCTGGACGAGGTGTACCGCGGCGGCTGCGTCGACTCCAGCTGCCAGTGGCTGGTCGCGCTGTGGATGGCGCTCGGGCAGAAGGACGTCAGCGAGTGCGTGGTCAGTCTCATACTATACTTCATTTAATTTAGAATGAGAAACCACAATAACATTATATTGCGTTTGGTCAACTATATCTTACCTAGAAAATAGTACAGTGCTATAGTTTGGCAGCCGCAAAATAAAATTGTTTTAATGTCACTTTATTTGCGTGTCGTCAATTGTTATTCTAGTACAAATTGTAAAGAGATTACAGTTCACGGGTCGCAATATAATGTTGTTGTGGTTTTTCATCCTAAATTAAACGAAGTATACACTGTTACAATCTAAATAGATTAGGTACTGTCAAATGAATCAAGAATTTGACTTCTTGATTTTTTTTATGTTTTATGTGTTATGTCTGCTAGTAATAGATAGAAAAATTCGAAGGCTTACTCACCTGCTACCTTATCGCCCCCGAAAGCCTCTGCATACCAAATTTCATGAAAATTGTTGGAGTCGTTTCCGAATCACCACAGCAGCGCACAGCAGGTGTCTCGTTCTGCTTCATACTGTTTTGACCCACCAAAAGGGGTTTTACATATATATATAATTTGGCACTAACATTGCTTATCAATTGCATTGCATTCTTGCATTGTATATCCTGGATCCGCCCTTGTAACAGCTCCGCCCCTTTTTTAGTTAGCAAATTGGCCATTAAATAATAATTTTTCACACCTCTCATTCAAAAAAGTAAGCTTTGCTCCCCTGTCGAGATGGATCAAAGTGCAACTTTTCTGTTCAAAACTAAGTGTTTTTTTTGCAAATACAATTTTTTGAAGTTGATAATTATACTCTTTAATTATATTTAAAATAAACAAATATCTTGGGACAATTTACACCAATTGACCTAGCCCCAAACTAAGCAAAGCTTGTAATATGGGCACTAGACAAAGGATAAACATACATATATAGATAAATACATACTAAACATCCAAGACTCGAGAACAAACATTCGTATTTTCATACAAATATCTGCCCCGACCGGGGATCGAACCCGGGACCTCAAGATTCACAGTCAGGTTCTCTAACCACTAGGCCATTCGGTCGTCAAATATTTATTTATTAATATTTATGTATTTAGAATTTTTTTCAAGTTTCTTAATGTTAGGGGTGTAGTCGTATGGGAAGTTGTCTGGATTCAATGTAGCGCCCTCGCCGTAAATAAATCATTTTGCTCCCTTGTGACACAAATAACTAAATGATTATACTCCCTCATCCCAGGTGGGTCCCCTCTCCGACTACACCATCAGCTTCCTGCAGCACCTAAAAGACTTCTTCGGCGTGATGTTCAAGCTGGAAGTCCTCCGGTCCGATGATGATGACTCTGATGATGAGGACGCCCCGACGGCGCAGCGAGTCAAGATGACTTGCGTGGGCATAGGATACGTCAATATGAGTAAGAGGACTATGTGAATATACGACTTACAAGTACAACTTTTGTTTTTATTACTTTAACTAAGTATTAACCTCGTAAGACCTAACGTCTTTTTAAATATTAGGGAACAAGTAAGATATCGTCGCTACTTTGAAAACATCTCGTATCTCGAAATCCCTAATCTTACGAAGTGAAATTTATTTACTGTATTTCAAGGTTCAGTTTTGTTTGAATATTCATTTAAGATACGAGATTTTTTCAAATTACTTTCGAGTGGAAATTTGTGTACACAACTCGGGCGGTGATAAAGAAAGCCTCAGGTCGCATGTTTATGCCTCTGGCTCGTGCGACAAGCTCCTGCGATCTGAGACCAATGACATATTACTAATAGACGCGTTATAGCTGAACAAAACTCCTTTCGGACATAGCAACGTTATTGCCGTTATTTGACATATAAGGACCTCTGCGCGCGCCGACAGCGACTAAACACAAGTCAGGCAATTACCTTACTTTTCGCTTGCCACGGGGAGATCGCCTATGACGTATCTACCTCAGTTTTATATATAGTATATCATAGTCTGAGACGTTCTTTATTTTATCACCCTCTGGGTGTAAGCTGTTATTATTTTTTTCTACTCTTGGTCGACCCAAAAAGAGGGTTATTGAAAATATTCGTCAAAGTCCGAAGGTTCTTAAATATAAAAATTGCCCAGAAAAACATAAATGTTTAGGCAGAACGCCATCTGTCGGGCGGGATAGCTAGTGAAAAATCAAAAGCAATTTATTATTTTATTTTTATTCCTTAAACAGTTACTTTACAAAAATATCTTACAGCTAATATTGTAAAAACAATTAAGGCACGTTCTGATCATTTCATTTATATCCTCGCCTGCTTGGTAGGTACATGATATGCGAGTAAAATTCTTAGCTAATTATTACAGAAATACTAATTCATTATTAATATTTAAATTCAAACGCTCTGATAAAACCACTGAGGAACAATTTAGTAAAAAAATAATGTTTTTGAAGCCTCATAAAAAGTGTGAGTATTTTTGGCAGTGATAATAATTTTCACGTTGAAATAAAAAATACAATGTTTGACTTAGAACAACTTCTAGATAAGTTAAATATTTTCAGTCACTTCAATCTAACTTATCACATACATTTTTCAGACTAATATGTATATCCAGGTCTGACCTACTACAAACTACTTTCGTGAAATTTCCATCTACTTATAGAGAATTTTGTGACAAATATTTTTATTTTAATAGTACTTATTGCAGTTTATTTATGGGGTATGATATTTTCATTGGTAAATTGGACATCATTATCAAAGATCTTTACATAAAATGATTTCTTTATATTGCTATAATGGTATCTACAGTTTAACATAGTCATACCTAGTCGTTATCACCCTTCAAGTTATGATATTTTTAATATCTTGCAGATGTCGCTACTTGAAAATGAACCATCAAAAAGTAGACTAGACAATAGAAGAACGATAAAAAGCAATATTATTGTAGTTATCGAAAATTTTACTTACCGATTTTCTTTAAATTTTTACGTAAAACCATTAGAAACTAAATTTCTAAACGTTACTGAAAACAATAACGTATAAAAAAAAAACAAAAAGTAAAGCTGTGGTTGGGATTCGAACCCGGGTCCTCATCGATCTGTGATGCGTGGTTTACTACACCACCTTTAGCCGGTAGGTAGCAGGCCGAAATTTTTCTGCGATCTAACAGTTATATCAAACTAAGCAAATAACGAGGCCATAATGAACTAAAATGTGTTCTAGTTTTCAGTATAGTTTCGAAATAATGATAATTACTCTGTTAACCATCCCGCTATTCTCTAGTCTTAAGTCTTGTTTACCTTGTTACTGACAGAAAACCAAACGTTTCACGAGGAAATACTAACAGTCAAAAAATCGCTAAACGTAATTTTAGCTCAATCTGACGTGTTGTTTCATGTTATAATCCTTATAATAACCCTTCGCAGTCGGGTAAAAAAGGCAGTTACAAACCAAGTCCTGGGGGGATACCACAATCGCGTAATGCCTGCCAAGTGCTATTCGGCGTAAGGGATAGAGCTATATGCCTGTATAACTGTGCCCCTTACGCTGAATAGACCTTGGCTCGCATTAAGCGATTGTGGTATCCCCTCTGATATATCTGTCGTATCGAAACCACACATCAATTACAAATTGAGCGATGTCATATCAGCCTGTCTTAAAAGCGAGATGAAGAAATTAAACTAAGTCCGAAATTCGTAATCTTACCATCCCTTTTACTCTTTCTATTTTACACTACGCGTGAGTGGGAGTGAGTGTGAGGGTTCCACATCGTTTGCCATAATTTCATTTGCCATAAATATATTGTTTGCCATAACGATCATTTATCAAAAATCGTTTCTCCTAAACTTTTGTTCAGGATTGTTAAAAAAGGAACCTAACCTAACCTACAGAGTTCTACGTGGTCATAACAAATCAGAAAAAAAAGAATTATCAGCTTATGAGAAAATAAACGATCATTATGGCAAACATTAATATGACATATGAAACTCGGGCAAATGAAAGGACTTTTCAGTGTGAGTGGGACGGCACGATACGACATTCAATTAAAAAAAATACGAGCTTCCTGACATCACTCATCTGACATCGTCAATCTTAAAGCTCTCAATCCACGTAGCAACATCTGCTGTTTCACTTCACTCCAAGTCTTTGTCGTTGCACCCTAAACCAGCGGACCAATTGCAGATGCCCCCCACCGGGTCGAAGCTGAGACCTTTCGGGCATATGTACTCCCAGCCCAGTAGTGAACCGTTGTCAATGCGCGCGCAGGATATAAACTTCTTACACGACGATGGGTGGGGGAAGTTGCCGATGTCCAAGCACTCGATCACACCTGAAAAGAGGTTAAGCTACACTACCGTGCAAAATAACGGGTCGTTTTCATACAAAGCTCTATGAAAGGATTAGTCGGCCGACTATTCGGCACTGCCGATCATTGTGTGCGTTTGTCAAATCGCTTTATTTCTGCAACCGTTCCGATAAAATTGTCCGCCTTCGGCTAATTGACAACAGTTGCGCATGCTTTTGGGACAAATGTAACTCATTTTGCTACATTTGATTTCAACTAAAAAAAACTTACCATGTTTTTGCAAATTTTGTAAGTATTTTTTTACTTTGCTTACAGTCATTGCTTTAGAAGACATTTAATTTAGTCACCGTGGTTTTATTTATGCAACCTTTTTTAAAAAATAAATACCTACCGACTAGTCGTCATATTTTGCCGAATAGTCGCCGAATATTCGCCGACTACAAATAATGCCGAATAGTCGGTTTCCCCGACTAGTCGGCAAGTAGTCGGCCCATCTCTAATCAAAAGCGACCCGGTATTTTTGCTCGTCAGTATATTAGTCCAGTAAATTTTGGAATCTAATAAATATATTGGGACAATTGACACCAATTGATCTAGTCCCAAACTAAGCAAAGCTTGTGATATGGGCACTAGACAACGGATAAACATACTTTATAGATAAATATAAATACTTAAATATACATATATTAAACATCCAAGACTCGAGAACAAACATTCCTCTAAAATTCCTCTATCATGTTATTATACTTCATTTAATTTAGAATGAGAAAGCACAATAACATTATATTGCGGCTGGTCAACTATTTCTTACCTAGCAAACAGTACAGTGCAATAGTTTGGCAGCCGCAAAATAAAATTGTTTTAATGCCACTTTATTTGCGTGGCGTCAATTGTTACTCTAGTACAAATCGTAGAGAGAATTCACGAGCCGCAATATAACATTATTGTGGTTTTTCATCCTTAATTAAATGAAGTATAGGCGATGCGGCTAGCAAACTATCACTATTTCGATTCCCCTTTCCACCCAAATACACGCCCAAATCACGCTATACGTGGCCTTCAGGTCTAACCTTAGGCTCTGTCTACCCCGTAAGGGATAAAGGCGTGATCTATGCGTTACGGCTTGCCGCAACATTATGCTGAGTGAGGCCCATTTTACACCATATCGGTGCTATTCTTAAGTATATCGTATTTCTTCATATTTTAAATCTACGTGTATCGAATGTCTCTCTCTCTCATTTATGTATGAATGTATTCGCATACAAAGTTGCGAGCAGCAATATCACCTTACCTTTGTCATGCAGCACGACTTTAGACTCTTCAGGGAATGTCTTCCTGTCTTCTTCATCATCGTAGTAGTCGTAATTCTCTATGGGCTTGTTCGGCCTGGGGGAGACAGGTTTGGCTATCTTCGCGAAGGGTTTCACGAAGTTTCTGGAAGGCACCCGGCGCGGGACGGGGGACGTGGCGGGGGGCAGGGTGGGGCGGAGGGTAGTGGAGATCTTCCGCTGGATGGTCTGGCGAGGCGGCGGCCTCGGCGTCTGCGGTGTCGTTACTGGCGCGAGGTATTGGTATTCATCTTAAAAAAAAAGGTCCCATTATTGGGGATCCGTGTAGTTGAATATTACATTTGGAAGGTACGGTCGCGTTCATTAAATTAAGTAAGTACTGAATTAAAAACGTGACTGTACTTCAGAGACGTGTGATTTAGAAGTGGCTAGTGAATAATAGGTAGATAGATCCTTTTGGCTTCGCCGTAGTCGAGTGTATAAAAAGACAGACTGACTGACTGACTCATCAATGCCCCGCCCAACTCTTGGATCTATGAAGCTAAAATTTGGCATAGAAGTTCCATTTATGCTGTACACACAAAGGAATTGCGCTGAAACTAATCCTTTATTGACGAGCATAACTCGATAATTGGGTGGCCTGTTTTAAAATTAAAAGGAGGTACATTCATTATTAT
Source organism: Pandemis heparana (assembly GCA_963854515.1). Taxonomy (NCBI): domain Eukaryota; kingdom Metazoa; phylum Arthropoda; class Insecta; order Lepidoptera; family Tortricidae; genus Pandemis; species Pandemis heparana. The sequence continues at coordinate 15,273,690 of OY978014.1, read as the reverse complement.
CCATTCTTCCAAATTCCAAATTGTTTTGTGACAATTTATTTATTTATCTGCTGTTTTATGTTTGATGTGTTGTGATTGTCATAAATAAACTTTTTTCTTTCTTTCTTTCTTTCAAATCAATGCGACTACCAAAAGTGGTTAAATTGGAATCGGAAGATTTGACCACAACACACGCAAATATATTTAATAATTAGTTTAGCACTCACCATCGTAAGTCTTCGTAACAGGCGACTCCAGCAAATATTCCCTCGTGAAATACGAAGGTTCCTGTCCATTATATCCCTCCGACGAGTACCTATAGTCTTCTACTGGTACGGTTATAAATTTATCGCCACCTCTAGCGTACTGAGCAGTCGATGGGCCCAAGCTAGGAGCTCCGGAGATCCCTTGACTTACTGCCGAAGGAGTCGTCAGCGGTGACCTTGATAGAGTCAGGTATACCGGCGTAGTGATAGCTTTCGGGGTGTATGTGGTTCTGGGTACGAACGTAGTAGTATCCACGTAAGCTCCAGTCGACGTTGAGATGTAATTCTTCAATGAGCTGGACTCGAAGTTGGTCGTGCTGGGGAATTCTTCTGCGTAAACTGTTTTGCTGTCAGTGAAGTCAGTGTAACGGGGGCTGGTGTAGGAGTAGTCGGTTATGGCTTGTCCGGTGGATTTCTTCGTTGGTTGCGGCTCGTCGTCGTAGTTAGGTATGTTTGGGACAGGCGCGGCCAGGAGTTGGTGCGCTGCGATGGCTAACGCTGTTTCTGGGCTGTAATCTGGAGCAAGAGGATCGGATTTAGTATGATACTGATTCTGTAAAGGCTGGATTAGAAAGGTGTTTTTTAATGTAGGTAGTCGATCATATTTAGCACAAATTTTCAACATTTTCAGACTCTCACATATTCAATTGGATGTGTGCATAAAAAACACGTACCTACTGCCAAATGAGTCAGTAGGTACCTAGTTGCCATCACGTGCAGTTTTAAAGAGACAGTGGAATCTAAGACCCCATTCTTTAATAATCTCCTTGAAATCAATTAGAAAATTGTAAGGTGTGTCGAATCGTTTTTTATAATAATTATGTAGTATACTGAGAATGATAGCGGAGAGGTTTGATTCTGCCATTCTCGCTCGTTTTACCGATCTCCATGTCAGGGGGCGTGTAGAATAAGTTGTACCTATGACATTAAAAAATGTATGTTAACTTTTGTGTAGTACTAACATAGGTTTTTAAGATCGTAATACTAACACTAGACTTTTTGTTGTCTGATAATATTTTTTTTATTATTCCCCTCACATTTGAATTTCACAATTTTCAAATGATATTTACACAGGTGTGCTTTCTAAAAGACAGCTCTCAACTTAAAACTAAACCTCACCTTCTGCCGTGGTGCTGCCAACTGTAGTAGTCTCCTGGCCCTTGCTCTTCAGCTCCTCCAGCTGGTTCTGTCTGATGCTGCTGCTGTACTTCTTGCTCTGCCGCTTCCGTTCCTCCTCATTCGTGGCCGACGGGTTCTGGTCGCGTGCCTCGTCTTTCAGGGAAACCAGGGGTCGACGTTGGATCTTGACCGTCGTTTTTGGAGCTCCTCGAGAAACAAGGGCTGGGTCTTCGATTGAATCTGCATTTGAAAATATTGTTAAGTTATTTAAATGTTGAGATGTTCTATGTAATCTAGGTCTTCGCCTTGCTCTTTTATCTTCAATCTTCTGTTCAAAAAATTGGTAAAAATGCGGAATCATAGAAGAGGCTTGCGATTAAAGCAAGTGCCAATAGGTTTAATAGTAGTAATTAGAAGTTTCGTGTTAAGATATTAAGCAAAAGAGGGTAGGACTCCTGTTTTGTTCCTGTACCTTTCTAAATACTTGCGGTGCTGCGTTCCGGCGTAGAGAGTAAGACAACCGTTGAAATTACCGGCACATGCCATGAGGAAAGTATTCTATCCTAGCCCTCTAAGCTGGCTAGGCATATCCTCTTGTATTGCTTCCAAGGGTAGTGGTATAAATTACCATCAGGTGACCCTTCTGCTTCTGTCTTCCTGGTCGTACCTATAAAAATAATTCAACCCGTGGCGCAGCTGTCACTCACCAGTGTCCCCTATGTCTTGTAACGACTCCTCGCTGGCCAGGCCCGCTGTGGAGGCCTGCGTGGTGCTGGTGGTGCTGGTGGTGCTGGTGGCTGCCGGGCGGCGGCGACTGGCGACGCGGAAGGGCCGGCGGGAGCTCGCAGGGGCCGCTGTTGATGACGCTGATGATGGCGACGGTAGCGGGGTCGTTGCTGTGTACAATTAATTTTGTTGTTGAAATAAGTACCTAGCTAAATATCATGGGACCAATTACACTAATTGACGTAGTCAAGCTGCCTGGGATATAAATCTTAATTTCGCGCGTACGAAGTCGCGGGCAACAGCTAATAACAATAAACACGAGTAATAAGCAACGACAAGCTCTAAGCTTTACCTAAAGACATTAATAATGACGCTAAGCTTACTCGTATGACTCACAAACCATATTTATTGCGTGATGCATCTCACACTTGACATTGAAAGCTTGCTCTGAATACCCGCTGTTTATTATACGGCATTAACCCACATGTTAATTGTGCTGTCAGGCTGTACAAATATCACGTCGGATTAAAAGATGTCTGAATAGCCAACTCTGCTACATTCATAAATCCCGTCTTGATACCTTGCGGGGTAGACAGAGCCTAAGGTATTTATTACACATGCTAACAACGACGTACGTACTAGGTACCTTGGTTGGTTGCTATAATATTACATTCATATATAATTATAATCACATCTTGATCCCTCACGGGTTAGGCAGAGCTTAGGGTAGCGAGACCTAAAGGCTCCCCTTTCCCCCTATACGCCCACAATACTATACGGCCTTTAGGTCTTGCTTATAATTTAAGGATTAAGCATATATAATATGCTGTAAGGTATACATACCTACTTAGGTGAAATCAAGAAGATTGCACACAAGTAAGTCATTAAATCAAGCGTATTCCTTAGTGCCACGAATTGATACACAAACGTTGAGCAAGCTTTGTGCAAATATCGACAAATACAAATTGTGCCGACAGTCGCTTTGATTGATGATATAACGAAGACAATGACAGCCATAAACGAGTGCTGACAGCTGTTGTGTGGCGTTGAACGAAAGATTACTGCGCTTTCTATTTTGACCAGTTGTAAACATCAATTATGTAGTTCAATGGAATTCTGAAACACTGGTATTCATTTATGATGACTACGATTAAGTTTTCTTCCATTATAGGTTTGACGCAAACATTTTGAAGGATGACTGCGACTGTCATTTCTTAAACTAGCTCTATTCTGAAAAAAGTTAGATTTTTGTTGACTGTACCAGCATTATGCGTCCTACATAATGGATACGGAATTTCATGTCAATCGGATCAACCGTTGAAGAGATTCATCCAGCTGAGACGATCGTGGCCGGACCACCAGAATTTCATTTACTACCAAATTATTGTATTGTCATTGGATTCTTATAGCTATAGCCATCATCATCATCATCAGCATATGTTCGTCCATGACTGCTAGACATAGGCCTCTCCCATGGCACCCCACTGAGCACGATCCTCAGCCACTCTCATCCAGCTCTTGCCAGCCGCCTATAACTAGCCAAAAAGCTATAGACAAATTTCACGTAAATCTGACCACTGGAAGCTAGTTAAAGACTTACATGATTTGACCCCTACATAAATACATACCTACTAACTTACAAATTAAATAACTTAAAAGCTTATAAAATGGTGTGTTCTCGCTACCAACTAAGTAAATAAGAACTTCTGTTGAAGAGGCTATCAAGGCCACAGTGATCTTTTTTGTGTTGCTAATTGTATTAGAAACAGAGACGATAGGTATAGTCCGCCATTGTAAGCAAACCACTTAAGTATCGATTCATAACCAAGCCATACGTACCACCTAGAAGGTAGGCACAGAAAAGGCCCACTTACTATTGTATACTGTCTATCAAGCGTGAAATAACCGGAAGGCGGCATTGTATCAATGTATCATTACATTAAACAAGTGGCAATTATGAAGGTAAACAAAGGTCCATAGCGAAGTGTTAGTCATATTGTAGTGATACCATTGTTTAAAAATGCATTGGTTTTAATCAGATGCGGATTAACGGATGTTTGACCTGCTAATATGAAACAGTTTGCTAGGCACTCCTGACGTTATACTTCGTGGATAAAATTCAGTCTTAGTATGCAGCCAGGAGTAAAGAAAAAACATGGAATGTACCAGTTGCTTCTCTTCCCGCGCAGATGGTAAAAACCCATCGAGGGAATGGGCGAAAATCTTAGGAATCATGTTATAGGCGTTGCGGCTAGCAACCCATCACTATTTTGATTCCCCTTTCCACCTTTACGCCCACAATCATGCTAAACGTGACCTTTAGGTCTTGTTACCTTAGGCTGTCTACCCCGTAAGGGATAAAAACGTGATTTATGTATGTACTTACCTCTCTATTAGGTACATTATTAATCTTCTATTGTACTCGCTAGAAATACACATCAGTCTTCAAACGATAATTCAAAACAAATCAAAACGTCAATGAGCAATAAATCAAGATACTAATCAAACTACAATCTTTATAGATCAGTGTTTGTACGATATAAAAACCTTACATAAAGTGCCAAGGAACCTAGCATAGCGCGCTAGAGTTTCTCGTGAACATGGAGCAGGGTTATCCATAGAATAGCCCAGTAACCAGTGTTCCATGAAAACAAAAATTTAGAAATATTGTTACAATTCGCGCTTATTTTGTCAATTACCAAAATATCGAACATAAAATTGCAAGACTGTTTACATTTGCATTAAGTTCAATTCAAATAAATTATTTCAGACTGAGCCCATAAAATGGTTACCTACCTAGTAGTATTTTTCGCTTGCTTTATTTATGAAAAAAGTGGTATTTATAAAATTATTGAAGCTTACTCTTCTACGCCAGGGAGGTCCCGAGACGTAGCATTAATTTATTTCGCACTCCTCTTACTGACTAAAAACCTAAAAAATACACGCTCATTGTATTTTTGTTAACTGTACTTACTATGTCATCCATTTTACATAATATTAATTATACATTATGTATACTAAGTTTCAAGATAAAGCAGCAACTAGAAGAAACTAAAACTTCATTAGCAAGTTTTGTTGACAGACACACAGGTGAATACAGCAGGTGAAGCTAAATAAACATGCATTAACTCAAGTGTTAGTGCTAGGCCCGCAGTTGCCACAGACGCGAGAACAAGGGCGCATGCGCAACGAGCACAGTAATCGAATCAATGGTGTTCTCAGCGACGCCGATTAATCGGAGCATTTCTCCATCGTTTCGCAATCATCGATTTGTTTTGACGTGTGAACTAATCGTTTGGCATGTGGAGCAAACATTGGAACTAGAATAACTAGATATGCAATATAAAGTACGTAGTAGAATAGGTAGGTAGGTATGTTACGTTTATTAACGTAAAAAGTGCTCACTAACTTATGATAATAATTAAATTGTAGCTATACTCGTATTCCAGTTATACTTATTTAATATTTGTGTTAGATGTAGCATCGATCAAAGTAATTTCTGACCCACTATCTATTTCCATATATTCACAGTAAATGCCATAGTGAAGTTACAAGGAAAATCATGTGACGTTTTCTGAGATATCCTACGGTGAGTCACCCGTTAGGTTCCTCAAGCAGGAAGAGTAAGCGGACCGAAGAGAGATGGCGGGATGACTTGGACGGATTTCAGTTAGAGTGGCAGGAGTGTGTCCTCGATTGAGACGAGTGGCAAAAAAAAGGGGAGGCCTTTACCCAGTAGTGGGACTCTCCAGTAGGCTAACGTAATAATTATAACTGAAGGACATTTAGTCTGCATCGTAACTCAACTGCTCTATACTTCTCATTCCACCTTATTCTACAAGATAGTCTCGTAGGTGTCAGTCGTAACGATAGTGATCACCAATTAGAACCAAACGTGAGACCCATTGTAAATAAGCGCCATCTTTATTTAAGTTTAGGAAACACAAAGCGTCGATCTAACATCCGTTTCCCATCAAATTCACATTCAAGAATGGCGTTACAACAACGCGTGAGACGGCATATTAGGGCTTATTTCAGTTAGGAAATGGGTCAATTTCCCACGCACAGGGCGGGTGGCGAAATTTCGCGTATTGCCCAATGCTCGGAATTATGATGACCGCAGTGCTGCGACATAATCGTGGGAATATTTTTATATGACGAATAATGAACGCTAGATTTAATACGTCGTTAGGTACTGGTGTGGCCCAATTAAAATTAATGCGCTCCTACACTACTTCTAGTTTCAAGTTTCAACTGTCAAAAAATGGCGTTTGAGAGGTGAGGGAGGATTAGAAGATAAGCCTAGGTACCGGGAGTGACTTTTTGACACTTGACAACTGGTGGAGGAGCGTCGTGATGACGTGAATACGTGATGTCCTGGGGCCTTACCATGACGTCCTAATTCCGACTCAGTTTAAGTTTTAGCTGTCACTTTTAGTATGGATCTGACAGCTTGCGAACCTAAACTGAAACGCATTAAGACGTCATGGTACGGCCCCTGTGCTGAGTAGTGACCCGATTTTTGAAAAAGAACGCAATGTAAAAATGCCACTCGAGTGGTGAAAAAAATGAATTTGAAATAATAGTAGGTAGGTATAAAAAAGAAGAAAAAAATACCACTCTAAATTAATCTAGTTGATTAGTCGAAAATGTAATTTGAGCCATATTTGAGCTGTAGTTCCGGGTGATAGATGAGTCTTCAAAAATCTGTGCTCTGTTTTAGAACAGGATGAACCCATCTCTTCCCAAGGGTGTCTTAAAAGGCGACTAAGGCATATAAGGCCTAATTTTAGAAAGCATAGCATTTTAGAAACTAACTGGTGAAAAATTATCCTGATTTTGTAATATAATTATTATGAACCGTTGAAGAAAATAGCAGCTCTATTTAATCTTATTCGTTGTTGATGTCATTTTGAGCTTGGCTTTGTTTGTAACTAGGTATGGTAATTGGTGTCACTTGTGTCCCAAGATATTTATGAAGATTTAAAAGCAAGCCTGCGTTTCGCTACATCTCCGGCGACGAAAGTGCAGCCGCAGCCTCCGGTACACTTGACCGCGGCTTTCTCCACAAAGTCCACTGCAGGACTGGTTCCGTACCATCCTGATCTAACTGCAGATAAATAAAGCAGGAGAGTTCTGGCTTGTATACTGTTATAAGTCTGTCGCTTATATTGAAGAAATGAGCCAAGCTCGTTCAATTTAGCAAAATGTTTAAAATGCCAGTAAAACATGTTGCATTTCTTATTTTTTGAACTGTCGCTTGATTAAGAGTTTTTAATGATTCACGGTTAAGTTCATTCGAAATATCCACCCGCAATTTCTTCAGTCTACCCGTGATCATGATGCATGCAACTGTATCGAAATATCGGGAGCTCAATAAAGGTAATCGCGGTTCACATCCCGTTTATAATATTTCGAATGTCGCTTGATTGATATCCCTTTTGGCTCTGTTTTTTGTACTGTATTCAAAGATTATTTTATTACTAGCTGTTGCCAGCGACTTCGTCTGCAAATAATTCGTTTATCGCTATCCCGCGGGAACTACGCAATTTTCCGGGATAAAAAGTAGTCTATGTGCTATTCCAGACTTTTCACTATCTATGTGCCGAATTTCATCCAGATCCGTTGGGCCGTTCTGGCGTGATTGAGTAACAAACAAACATCCATCCATCCATCCATCCATCCATACTACAATTTTATAATATTTATAATATTAGTTAGATTTTTTGAAGAGGCCTTTCTTTTTAATTTTTAAAATTACATTTTTACACTAAAGTCAAATATTAAGGTTAAAAAGATGCATCATAGGGACCGACGGACAAATGGATGGATGAGCCAGAGCCTCATAAAAAGGAAACAATAAAAATTTGGACACACACACACATACAAATCACGTCGTAGACAGAGCCTAAGGCAACAAGACCTACAGGCCACGTTTAGCAAGACAGGGCGTATAGGTAGAAAGTAGAATCAAAATAGGGTTGCTAGCCGCATCGCCTATAACATGTTTCCTATGACGTTCGTCCATGATTACCTATGTTTTTTAGCTAATTACCAGCTAATCAAATTACCGTCTCCCGACATTTCTCCGCAGCCAACAATAGCGTATTTGCGCGTTCCCACGATTGCGCAACCTGCGCGTACGCAGTGGCAGTGATTGTTGACCCAGAACTTTCTCCGAGATGCGAAGCACCGCGAGTAACTCACCGTTCTACTATGATTAAGATTACGTGCGTGAATGTAAACGTAGTATTGAATGTTATACAGTCGCTACTTAATGTCGGATATTTTTGAGCTGATACAAAGGTTAAAGAAAGAAAGAAAGAAAAAGGTTTATTTGGTGCAATATATTTAAAACAAAAACCGTACAAAAATAACCATGAAATGAAAACACACACCAAAAAGGAAAGATATGTGAATGTTTTTTTTTTACTTCACAGGTATGGGTAAAGGCAAAGCTGCTGGCCCTTTAAGCTCTCTAAGTACCTAAGTAGGGTCGTTCTTTAACTCCCGACGCAAAAGAGGGGTGTTATAAGTTTGGCGTCAATATCTCTGTGTGTGTGGACTGGACCGATTTCGGTGCGGTTTTTTCATTCGAAAGCAGTGCGGCGGCTCGTAGCCATGTTTGGTGAAAACTGGTTCAGCAGTTTGAAGAGTATTAGCTCTTTTCCAAAATGATTTACATTCGTCGTGGGTTTTTGCAAAATTGTAAATTTTTCCTTTTTTTAAGATGAATAATAAGTTGTGCCTACCGATCCGGAAATACGGGCGTTGCAAGCTGATTGTACAGTTTGAAATTTAAAATAAGTATGAAATTGGTTAACATTCTTAATTCCTTTAAGGTTCCGTCCTGTTTTGTGCCTCACTGTCTGTATGAAACAATGCGAGGAAACGTTTGAAATAACTTTATTGAAAGTTAAAACAATATTATTAGTGTAAAAACTAAATACATACAATATTTTGTACAGCCAGCGTATTGGAAGGCTGAAGAAGAACCATAGACAACACAGTATTTCTTACAATTCTAAATGTTGCCATTTTATTATTTTAGTCTATGTTTCCATGTTTGGATGAAATTAATTGTATTTCTTTAAATCAATTAATTATATTTGTCGGGGAAAGAGTTAAATACGCGGATATTGACCTTAGAAGTATTAAATGAATAACAAAGAATGTCTTCAGAGTAAGACAATAATTAAGGAATCACTCAGTGTGCACGTCTGGCACGGGAGACTAATGTGAAGAGACTGCTCTCACTGGAGCGCGTCCCCCATCGTCCCACTACTGACTGACTTTTATAATCAAAACAATGCATGCCGTGGCTTCTCGCTCTCACACGGCCATACTGACATACAACGCGCTCTCGCGTTGACCATAATATGACATCCAGCTTCTGTACCCACAGTACAACCTGGGCTTCATCGTCAATTACGATTTAAACAAAGACAAAGCGTCTCGCTTTTTAATCATTTACACATAAACAAGCTTTTCACATAACAATAATACATAGGTAAAGCGTCCCGCTTTCAACCATCATTATACTCATCATTAAACAATGACAAAGCGTTCCACATTTCAGTCATTTACACATCAATAATCTATTAACATACCATCAATACATCGGTAAAGCGTTCTGCTTTCAACCATCATTATACTTTACAAAGTATTTTACTTTCAGCAAACAATACACCTGCAAAGCGTTCCGCTTTCAACAGTTAAAACTTAGGTAAACTGTTCTACCTTCAACCATCAATAGACCAGCAAAGCGTCTCGCTTTCAACTGTCTACGTAACAGTACACCAGCAAAACACATCAATAGACCAGCAAAGCGCCCGGCTTTCAACTGTCTGTGTCAAAACATCACCAAAGTGCATCAATAGACCAGCAAAGCATCTAGATTTTAACCATCCTCTAAATTTCATAACGCAATTTGGAACTTAAAAACAATTATCATCCGATACCAGGAATTATTTGTTACCCAAACATAATTAAACTTTGTACTGTATAGTTGTGGTGTTCATAATCACGTAATCACGAAGTCGCATAACAAGGTCCTTCGTTACTAAAAGTGAACCAATTGTTCCATGATCAAATTAACAGAGAACTCGTTCAGGAATCATAACAATATCATAGAAGGCAATAAATTTCGTTCGCCTTATAAACATAGGAGTGCGGTGTCACAAGGAACACATCTCAAAGAAAATCATTACAAACACATGACACCAAATAGTGTCACCTAATCCTATTGGATCATTGAATTCATAATAATAGTTCACGTCGGATGTTTAATGTTTACTATTTAAATTTAAGACCAAGTTAAAATATTGCTATCGTTATCGTGACTCATCTGACCAACTGTTCAGCTGTAAGGACGCAGAGGCGTTTAACATCAGGTAGAGGCATAAGAAAGCCGAAAGCCATAAGGATGAGCTCAAGAGAGCACGACGGCACGGTACCGGCTGACTGGGGTCTAAACGACCGCCTATTAGCTACCGGTACTACAACGTTGTGTACACTCGGGCAAACCCAAAACTTAAAGGCATCGTCTGCTTCGCTGACGTAGGCAACTGTACCTCCTGTCTGAGGCACCAGAGAGCCAAAGTTGTAGGATGGGCCGTGAGAATAAACTTCTCCAACAATATAGACTAGGCTACATTCAGTTATGACTAGTTTTCAACATAGCTTTTTATGACATAGGTACGTGCTGTTCTCAGTCACCTGACACTAGGTCCCACAACATAGCGTATTATTTCATGTATGGTAGCCTGCTCGTCCATCCTATCTATCGCATTTTTTTGCAATATAACTAGAGTACTTTTTCAAACTGCAGAAGTTCAGTCGAGGTTGACCTTTCACAATTTGTAAAGGTTTTTTTTTATTTTTACCTGTGGCTTTTGATACCGTACAATTTAAGGCTAACTGCACTTCACCTAGAACTGATTTCCATGATTTGTTATCGTGATTTTCAGCAATTGAGAAACAATTAGTTAGAACCGACACAACGCGTTCTATTAGTCCGTTAGCTCGGCTAATACCACTGACAATTTCGTGAAATTCTATGGACCATTTTTTTTTTGTCCGATTTATTTTCTTTAGGTGTCAAATTAGAAACTAGGTTAATCGCAAACCAATTCATCGTGAGGTTTAGTCCTTAACCTTTCATAGTAAGCGGTATTTCGCAAAAGGGTCTACAATTGCAACTACGCATCCTTCATAAAATCGTCTGTCTACCTGACAGTTTATTGCTTTAAACAATGTGAATTATGTGGAGAAGGTTCAGCGACCTTTTCAATGGGATGTAGTGCCGACTGTCCCTTTTTTTTTTTTTTGCTTGTTTTGCCAGATGGTTTTTATGATGTTCACAAGAGGCAGTGATCGATGTAATTTCTAACACGAAATTATGTTCAGGAACCAATTAGAACTCTGTTTAACTTTATTCAAAGTTTTCTCGTTTTTGTTGATAACTACAAAAAGTTTGACTGTCCACTTGAAAGTTTTTATGCTGAAGATTGTCCTTCAAACTGTAAAGAATTATATTCGAGTCCGTGGTCGTTTTCATCAGACCACGATTCAGTGGATATCATTCAATTCTTTATTAATTCCCAACACATTTACAGATTTGTCATTAATAGGATTGCGGCTGAGATAATCCACATGGGGCTGTCTATCACTCATTCAGTAATCTAATTCGAATTTATACGTTTGGATATTATACACCCACCAACGGTGAACTCTAGAGGTAAGAGTGTTAAGAGCTCTAAGAGCGTTACAATCAGTCACGACTTTAAATTCTAGCTCAAACAAATAATGTCTGAAGTGTTTCAGTGCTTTAAATTCTGCAAGGGTTTCGACGCTAAGCTAAGTAAGCTATGGTATCTACTTTCCACGTCTATCGTTCTTGGGCTAAAATTACCAACATCTCTCGCCTGATTTTTGTCCCTTTGAAACAAAATCTCTCCATAACTGTAGGACAGGCGTAAAAGTTAAATATCCAATCACAAGACAATGAGCTTTCGTGTGTTTGTCTGTCTAACACAATTTTTCATTTTTATTTTTTATTTTTACATCGTATAGCGGCGCTATCAGTATTGTAAAACTAGGCACAAATTTTCTAAAATAGCCACCTAGACTAGTGGTTCCCAAAGTAGTCTGGACTACCCATTTAATGCAAGTTTACATGGTCTAGCTGCTAAACCATTCTATCCGTCTATCTACATGCATTGTCCGTCCACTGTTGGACGTAGGCCTCCTTCATATTGCGCCCATTTTCGCGATCCTGGGCTAAAATTAAACTGTCGCTACTCTTTAGCGAGCTTAGCTTAGCTTTAGCAAGGGGCTTTAGCCAGGGCGTCAATCCTTTTAGGATTTATTCGAATGATGATGTCGCTAATAACATAGCCTAAACTCCACAGATATCTTTAGAAAAGATAATTTCTTCCAATTCAATTCAAACACACACACATCACACCTATACCCCCGCGGGGCAGACAGAGCCCAAGGCAACAAGACTCAAAGGCCACGCTCAGCATAACCGTGAGTGCACAGGTGGAAAGGGGAATCAAAACACTGTTGGGCTGCCAGCCGCATCGCCCACAACATGATTCCTATGCCCATTCCCTCATCATTTAAAGTGGTCAGCACCTGCTCTAGGTTGCGAAAAACTCTTTCTTTTGTTTATTACAAAAACTAATACGTAGTCCACGAGTTGTCGTCGTCAACGAGTGCGATCTCATCTCTCAAGTTCGCCCAAAGCTTTATTTATTGCTCTCTAACACACAAGAGCATTACAGTACATAAACCGAAAGGCATTTTGATACATTCACATGTACCGTCGGGGTAATAAATGCTCTTTTTTTATAAGCCACTGAGAGGCCATTTGTATCTGACGAAATCCGGAGGCCATGTCTAAACTGAAAAAATAACCTGCCTGTCCAAATTTGTCTTTTAAGTAACTATCAGGCACAGTGTTCGAATTTAGCTCTCTATAATCTATGCACAGTCGAACAGAGTCATATTTCTTTTAAATTATAAGACAGGACTTAGAGGAACTTTCACGAATAATATCTCTTTGATTCTAGATCGGCTATTACCGATTACAAAACTTTACACTCAGATAGCACTGAACGATATGGCTGTGTTTGCACAATAATTTTGTCCGGATTTTTAAGTTTAATATTTCATTTCACCGAGTTTAACGTTAGTTTAACGGTTCCGGTTCCAAAGTTACCACTATGGTTATTTAAGATGCATTTCAATTTATTTATTTTTTCTTTCTATTTATTTTTCACAATCAGCTGTCAAATCTGTATTGAAGCTTTAGGTCGGAATTATGCAATTAACAAATACTGATGTTGACATCACAGCTTATAATTGCCCCATCATTGTTAAAAGTAAGAACAAACTCAAGGGTTTTGAAAATGTCTCTCCTTAAGATAACGTCAAAGGGCAAAAGATAGTATTCCCCTAAAACAAAAGTAAGTTTTGCATGAATACCCTTAAGATCATCATTAGTTGCAAGTTTCCTTAACGAGTAACAAATCACAGCACTCATACCTGTTAAACAAGTAAAGAAATCTCCTTTTTATTTTTATTTCCAAACTATCGGCAATATTCTTTTTAATCAAGAACATTCCGCACGCTGTCAACTAACGCATGTAAATTAAAATCATAAAAGCACACTTCACTCAAGCAGCCGTTTGATTATGAACAAACATTAGCGGATTTGTTGAAAATATAAATTCCATGTCTATATTTTCTTCTTTTTTTTTTATAACATCTCACAAAATAATTCATTCCATAATAACCCACCTTGTATGAGTTTATTATTTAATTTCTCATTAAACACTTGAGATACTTGTGACTGAGCAAGCCGTTCAATTTTTAAGTGGCTTCGCGATAATAATGCGCAGCTTCGTGTTAAACGCCTGAGTTTACCGTAATTATGACAAAGGACATAATTTTAACACTAGATTTATGAAAGTAAACTCAAATAAAAAAAACCACCAAAAAGTCAAAGGTCTTAAAAGACAGATATTTCAAACACGTTCAAGCACTGCTAAGTCAGCGGGCATCGTTTATAACAATGCAGACAACATACCTGCGAGTCCATCATGCAAGAAACAGTTACCTCTATTTTTCAATCATGTCTAAAACAGGTCATGAAACCGCCTCACCACTGCAAACTGCTCTGCAGGCCGCTTTTTTTTAAATCACTTCACAATACACACATGGCTAAAATACGCCAACCACTTAAATCTCATCCCGTTAAATAGATGACTAAATGCCGCAATTTTCATTCCGTAACCCGGCCTTGGATTTATCACACAACTGCACCATCGTTAATATTCAACAGAACTCTAACATAAACAAAATATTATTTTTCTTGTGAAGTGGCCATTACGTTCGGAGTTAAAGGAAGCTTATTGAGCCGATCCCACCGCTGCTGTCGGGGAAAGAGTTAAATACGCGGATATTGACCTTAGAAGTATTAAATGAATAACAAAGAATGTCTTCAGAGTAAGACAATAATTAAGGAATCACTCAGTGTGCACGTCTGGCACGGGAGACTAATGTGGAGAGACTGCTCTCACTGGAGCGCGTCCCCCATCGTCCCACTACTGACTGACTTTTATAATCAAAACAATGCATGCCGTGGCTTCTCGCTCTCACATATTATTATTTATATATTTATGTTCATGTACTGAACACTGCCTGTCTAATCTGTCGTCTGTCAAGGGCTGTATCTTTTAAGGGGTACACCCGGAGTTGACCCATGAAATGAAAAAATAGGGGGTAGTTAGATGAAGAAATCATTGCCACCAAAAGGCAACTTTGCTCTACCCTGTCCTCCTCACTCTCGAATGACTATTATGTAGTATGAGCGGAACGGAACGAAACAAACTTCGAAAATCGAATTTCAGCATCATGGAGCAAAACCACGCGAGTGTGCTAGTTCCGCGTTTGTTAAGAGCAGTATGTACATACTTTGCACCGACCGTGAAAAAGTGCGTTATGTGTTGCGCACACGACCTGTATCAATTAAACAATTAAAATCACTACCTGAATGGCTTTATGTAATGCTTAACGGCTGTATTTACTTTCTTTGCGAAATATCGGCTTAATTGCATTTGGTCGAACGCACGCAAATTAAATTATCATATAAAGTGCACGAAATGCTAAACGTCATTCAAACTAAGCGGTTAGTGCAAGTTTTTTGTCGCAATAAACGACTAAATGTTAAAAGTGTGTAATCCTAGTGGTTTAAGCTATGCCTCTCAAGCAGAGGGTCGTGGTACGCATCCGTCTCTCAAGTTAACAAAATACGTAGAAATCGTACAATACGCACATTAACTGCATTTCTCATGGCGTAATTTCTTGCTGTATTCCATAAATCACAAATTACAACTGTGATACCTATAAAGTAACAATAAATACCTAAGCTGTCGAGTTAGACCAGCATGCCGCATGTCGCGCAAAAACCACGCTTCTCTTGTAGCTAAGCAAATCGCGTGAGAACGTTGCAAATATTGGAAATCCGTCGCTAGTGTCTTTACCTACCTATCACAGTACACGCACTTTTTATGAATACATCATCATCATCATCATCATCATCATCATCATCATCACAATAAGTAGCTGTCTATATTGAAGTTGATATAATAAAGAGGTAAGCTTTGTTTGTGGTCTGTCTTTCTTATTTCTTGCGGCGCATTCTTCTTAGCAATGATGGTCTTTCCGAATGCGCAGGTAGAGTCAAAAAAAGACATTGCAAAAAAGCCAATTGGCAGCGTATTTGTAAAATAAACGTTTAGATTTTTTTTCAAATTCACAAATTCCGCAAGTTTTTTGCATACAACCAATACGATGTCCTTCCCCTAGTTACGATATTTTTATTATTTTTGGTCATAACGAGCAATATTTCATACAAATCCGTGCAGCCAGTGAACCCCATGACTGACACAAAAGCTAGGCTTACACACTTTCACATTAAAAATATTAATATTAGGAGGTAAGAATACCTACTCGATAATATTAACATTGTTAATCGAAGATATTGACTATGATGTTATTAGCACGCGTGACCAGTTATGTACGCGCATTTTGTAATTTTAAGTCGAGTTAATTATGAAAACGGCATTATTTATTCATTGTCCGCTTTCAAATATTTTATGTACCTACCTATTACGGCCACTTTCGTGACGATTATAATTTCGTAACGCAACGGGACTTGAACGAGTTAAGATATTAAGGAAATTTTAATGCTGTCACAGTCATGATTGTACGCTTTCTACGTTGCTATATCTGCATATAATAATATTGTAATTAAATTGATTGTATTAGTATGTTTGCCTACAGTTTGACCCGGTAGATTAAAATTTTATAACAGACATATGTATATTTTATACATATATATACAATTTAGTCTCGTGGGTATTGTAAAAAGGGGCAACTACGGAACTTTATATGAAAGTGGGCAGCTGCTTTCTTTATTGCTAAACAGGAACTCCGGATTCCAGCACCGCGATGGAAGGCAAGGAAATACTACCAACCACACTACTTTCCCAAGAAATTTGTAATAAAGGCTCTGGGGCCCGATTTTCGAAAGCACATGTGTGAAAAACTCGAAAGTGGTGAAAAATTGTGCTGAATTCGAAATACGAGTAGCTTAGAAGATACTTACGGCTCTCATTAATCATGTGGACTAGTCAAAAATTTGATTAGAGCCGTAGTTTTGAAGATATAAACAGATTTATACCACTTTCGAGTGGTACCTACTTTCGAGTGATTCAAAAATCCAATTTTGCTAGAGCACAACACTCGAAAGTATCATTCTAAATTGCCAAAATCTGTGTATCACAAAACTTTAGGTCAACAGATTGCGATTAGTTGACAACTTATTAGAGCTCTAATTTTTTCTAGTCTTATTTTAAGCTTAGCCAACTACAGACTCCGGACTACCAATGCAGCTAATTAAGAGTGAAAAACATTAAGTACATATCTTGGTGTACAAGAATAAATTTTACACTTACCATTTGTTAGTTACATATTCATTTAAATTTGCCGGAAAAGCACGTAAACACACAATTAGTCAGGAAAAGACCCTGAGTAATAAAAAACAAAGTTCATTGCATATTGTTAGCAAAAATACGCGTCGTGCAGCTGCAATCATGTTTACTTACATGAAAGTGAAATTCGCCGTTAGTAAAATGATTGGCATTGCTAGACGTCAGTTATTTTACTCATTTACTCATTTATTTATTTAAGTATTACAGCCATGGTATTACAAAGATGGTAACTAATTCTAAAGAAGTCTCACATGGACCCCGGTGGGGTATAGCAATACAATAACAACTAAATGTTACAATTTATCATCTAAGAAATCAGATACGGAGTAATAGCATTTCTCTATTAGCATTTTTTTAATTTTATTATAGAAACAACTATCTTTTAATTCGTTTTTGAAACCTATTGGAATTTTATTAAATATTTTAATTGAGCAATAATAGGGTCCTTTTTTAAAAATGCTTAGTTTTGGATTGGGGAAGGTTAAAAGGTGATCGCGGCGGGAATTTAATGAATAATTGTATAGTTGAATGTTTTTTCTTACGAACATGACGACTTCCAATATGTATATAGATGGGAGGGTAAGTAACTGCAGTTTTTTGAAGTGTGGTTTGCAACTTTCAGTTTGATGAATATTGGCTAAGATTCGGATACATTTTTTTTGTATAATAAAGAGTTGGTGAGCGTCGACGCTATCACCCCAGAGCATCACGCCATAGCGCAGCCAGGCTGCGGCGTACGCGTGGTATGCAGTGAGCGCGCACTCCAGATGAGTATGGGCTTTAAGGATACTGAGAGCATATAGGAATGATGACATTTTATTTTTTATTTTAGATATGTGACTTTTCCAGTTAAAATGGGAATCAATTGTTAAACCTAATAGAGAAAATTCAGTAACTTCTTGGATATTTAGGGTTTTTGTCGCAGAAATTAAGTCGATTGGTCTTTTTTGGTGTGGTCTAAATTGGATGATTTTAGTTTTTTTATTATTAATTTCCATATTATGTTCTTTGAGCCAATTCGATATGGTGTGGTAAGCGGCCACAATTTGTAGCCAGCTGTCATTAGTGTTAGGGCATTTAAATAATAGGGAAACATCATCAGCAAATAAGATAGCCATGTGATTTGTTATTTTAGGCAGATCGTTTATATATATTACTAGCTGTTGCCAGCGACTTCGTCTGCAAAGAATTCGTTTATCGCTATCCCGCGGAACTACGCAATTTTCCGGGATAAAAAGTAGCCTATGTGCTATTCCAAACTTTTCTCTTTCTATGTGCCGAATTTCATTCAGATCCGTTGGGCTGTTCTGGCGCGATTGAGTAACAAACAAAACATCCATCCATCCATCCATCCATCCATCTATCCATCCATCCATACTTTCGCATTTATAATATTAGTTAGATAAATAAAATACATCCTAATACGCTTCCCTGTGGTATAGATTTTTCTACTGTTAGCATTTTAGATTTAAAAATTAGTTTTTCTGTTTTATTATTTAAGTGTTCAATTTGTACGTATTGTTTTCTTTGTGTTAAGTATGATTTTATCCAGTTATAAGCTTTACCCCGTATTCCTACACCATATAGTTTAGTCAATAGAGCGTCATGAGAGACTCTATCGTATGCTTTGGACATGTCCAAAAGCAGGCCTACAGAGTATTTCTTATCTATTATATTCTGCAGCGCTTCCTGTACATATTTATAAACAGCGAGTGTAGTTGAGCGTTTCTTCCTAAACCCAAATTGGTTCTCGTCTAATAATTGATATTTTTCCAAGAATTTATAGATGCGAGCAGCTACACACTTTTCGAAGATTTTTGAAATGACTGGGAGCAACGCTATGGGTCTATAGTGGTTGGGATCACGTGGGTTTCCACCTTTCTTTAATATAGGCTTTATTTTAGCTATTTTTAGTCTACTCGGGAAGCTTTATTGTCCTGACATGTGAAGAATTTTTGCCATTTATCAGGAATTAGACCGGAATACGAAAAATTCAAGATTTTCTGTAAAATGATATTTTCCAAATGGACTTTTTTTATTGATACAAATACAAAACAAATAAAAATACCAAACATTAGGAATTTTGTTACCTAATAATTTATGAATTTGCATCTGTTAAGGTGGAACTTGGCACTTAATTTTTGTTGCAACGAAATGACTATTATATTCATGACATATTACCTCTACTACGATACTTAAGATGGCATGTCGTCGACCTCCAGTTGCCATGTAAGGAGAGATGCGAAATGTCTAGGTCGCTGAAACAAGAGTCGCGGTCGACCACTCGCCATACTGATAATTATATAATTATAATTATGTATTTTTATTTGAACTTGACGATCTTTAAATATCTTCTCCCGCGGAGTTCCCTGCTATAGGCTCAGCCAGTTCAGGGCCCTGTAGAGCTAGGGCCCCCGGCATCTTGCTCTTCCTGCCGCCCTATTGTTACACTGCTTTGATTTGACTTTACATTTGAAAACAAGCTAATTTAATGATATGATGAAGTCTAATAATACCGTGCCAGTACAGAAATGGCTACAGTTTTATATAGTCACCTTGTATTAAAAAAAAACCGTCTCTGAATATATTTTAGAATCAATTAGAAACCAGAAAGATGCTCGGTAATCTGTCACATAACGGCTGCGGTCGCGACCGCGAGCTTTCATCTCGAGCCATCCTCTGCTTTACATCATACTTTGCAGTTTATTTACGGTTTTAAAACTTTCCGTGCAGAATGCAAGTTGTAGCAAGGTGCTTGTGTATTTCTGATAGTTCGTGTTAACTGGGGTTCCTACTTTAGCTAATTATGCACGGATGCTCTTTAAGTAGGTAGGTAATGTAAAGTGAAGATGTTTGGTATCCTCATGGATTTTTTGTAGGTTCCCAACGGTCAGTAAAACCACGGAATTTCAACAGCCATATTTAAAGGTTCACGTGGTATAGGTAATATAATTCGCTGACCAATCGGGAAGCGAATCCACCTGTAGGTATGTTTTCCTCTACTCACTCGTACAGGCTGCCATTTTTCAACGAATTCTTGTGAAATTTCGTGAGCAGGTTTGATAATTGTATGTATATTCTTTGTCGACTCAGTTATCGGAAGACCTGTATTTTTTTTGCAACGGGGTTGAAGATGTAAAAAATCATATATTTCAGCTATTTTGAAAACCAAACTCCGAATCGCGGGATCTACAGAGACACTATTTACACACGATTCAGTGGCAACTGAATTAGAAGTTATTGCGAAGGTGTGTAGAGACTTGCAAGTGACCACCGACCAGTCGTAGCACCGAGGCACCGACCTTCGCTCCGACAGCGTCACGAGTTCCATGGTAATAGCAAATCATAATCTTAGATCGATTCGTCACGTTGAAGGGTTCAACGTACAATGCCGTACCAATTTTATTCTTGTTTATGGTCGTTGCAAAAGTCGTGCTGTTATTATTTGTTTATGCGTGATTAATTAAACAATAAATTATTTTTCTTCGTAAATAATATGTGTACCTGTCTACTCGTGGATGAAATAATAAAAATCAGATTCCAAGTCCTGTAGTAAGATAAGATTATACATTTCCAAATAAGTATTGAATATTTGGTCCCTCGATTTGCAGGGAAAACCTAAATAAATATCCTGCCTAAGTGACTTAAAGAAAGAAAAACACTTCCCATTCTTTAAAGAAGTAAGGACATAATACATATAAAAGATCAATTATGACGGATGCTTCTTGTTCGGCAGGACAAGTATTGGATAATAGTGCTCTTGATTTGCAGAGTCAAGAAAAGTCGTAAGTAATACCTACCTATCCTAAAAGAATTAGGTGCAGAATATTTTCAGTTAGGCATTCCTTAAAAAGAGAGCACCCGTGATCCGCGGTTAGATAGTCTATTGACAAGATATGAATTAGAATCCCACGGAGCTCTGCAAATACTTGTGAAAAGCGAACGCAGAGAAACCGCGACCGCAAATATTACAGCCTCTCGTATAGTAAGAAACCGGACTCACCGTTCGCCCCTCCCGGCCGGCGGCGCGCGAATTGTCGCGTCGGGCGCTCACTGCGCGCCGTAGAGCTCAAAGATGGCCGACGTGTTCCAATTTCAATTTCATTTTTCTTCGTTTCTTTACGGCCAGCGTTCAGCGCCTCTTTGCGGGACTTGAATTTGTTATTGCCGCGCCTCGTGTATTTGTTGGTTGTTGTCTCCGTGTCTATGGGCTCTGTTTCCGTGTCTGTGGTGTCCGGGGGAGATGTGGCTTTGGTGCGGCGCTGGAACGGCTTCCGACGGTCCTTGGGAGCCTGTGGAGGGAAAAAAACGGTAAGTTTTCTTTTAAATATTTAAACTGTGACATTAAAAACAAAGACTATAAGGGTTATTGAATAACACAACAAAGTTTTAAAAACTCGCGGTAAATTGTGACTGCGTCATGCGATTTATCAAGGAAGTTAAAAATGTAAATAAATCGTAGGTTAATCGATTTAGTTGCTGTTTGTAACCCTGATAGTTTTTGTAGAGGTTTTTGTTAAGCTTTTAATTTTAGAATCTTA
This sequence comes from Pandemis heparana, assembly GCA_963854515.1. Classification (NCBI taxonomy): domain Eukaryota; kingdom Metazoa; phylum Arthropoda; class Insecta; order Lepidoptera; family Tortricidae; genus Pandemis; species Pandemis heparana. Next base: position 15,251,994 of record OY978014.1, on the reverse strand, counting down.
TCCAAAACTTAAACAATTGACAGTTTCATTGTAGTTAAGTACCTAAATGGAAAATAACAACTTAGCGGACGAATAACACAAGATGTAATTAAGTATCCTAAAAAATAAAACGTTTAATGTTAGTTACGTAGTACATTATAAAAATAAACACATTTAATATTTATTACTAATCATAAATATTATAATATATATAGGTTTTATTATAAGTTTTTGTTGGCGATACCTCAAACAAAACAAGTACTTAAATCTAATTCAAAACTACCTACTCAACCGTTAGGAATGTTGTCGTCATTAAAATTATATCTTTGTACACCTAAGCAGTTAGCTATTTGTTTCCTTAATTAAGTTAATTACTAGTGCCATTGCATCTGTATTCATTTTAAACAGTTATTTGTCTTTGCAACGGTTAAACGATAGCTCAAAAATTTTATTTCGTTGTCTTTAAATATAACAGCGTTTCTTAAAATTATTCCGGAATAATTCAGCAGGTGCTTGGGATAGTTTGACTAAAGAGCTCTGAAAATGTTTTTTAAGAATTTTTAATCACAGCTGCCAAACGTTTCCATACATTCATCGATGTTGTCAAGTCTTTGTAGAGGTTTTCAGTCGACCAACCGTCTGCTGAAATATAACGGAATCATTCTAAGATATTTTGTTTACACCATCCAATAATATACTCGGCGGCAAAAAATGTGGCCCTCATATATGCATGCCCAGTAGAGACTTTATACATCTCTACTATAGACTAATAATTTAAGCTACCTACTTAACTTTGGGACTCTATACTATACGTCTCTTTTATATAAATGTTCCTATTAGAAGTTAAGTAGAATGTAAGTGTTGTTGTAAATTTATTTTAATCTAAAAAAAATGTCTTCCTGTCAAGTTTCTTGCGGCGCATTCTTCTTGGCAATGATGGTCTTTCCGAATGCGCTGGTAGTTGTAAATGCTTTATTGTACAAATATTAAGAAACAGACACAAATCACAAAAAAGTCATTAAATATAATGCTCAAAGGCAAACTTATCCCTATAAGGGATCTCTACCAGTCAAGAGCAAGGCAGCCCTTGGCGGCCTATATTTGCAAAATAAACTTTTGAATTTTATGCAATACCTACTAGCTTCTGCCCGTGACTTCGTCTGCGTAGAATTAGCAATTAACATGTTTATGGCTATCCCCCGGGAACTATGCTATTTTCCGGGATAAAAAGTAGCCTATGTTTCAATCTAGGGTACCAGCTATCTTCGTTCCAAATTTTATTCAAATCCGTCCAGTCGTTTTAGCGTGAAGAAGGAACAAACATACACACTCACTCACATCGTCACATCGTCACAAACTTTCGCATTTATAATATTAGTAGGATTAGTAATTTTGTACGGAGACTGGGCCTAAATTTGTGCCACTGAGTATATCTTACACGTATAATAATACGTTGCATTTGACGAGATAGAGTTAAATTACAGTGACAGAAGCCAGCGGCTACGAACTGCGGTTAACTTTAACTGCGGTTGATAGTTACCGTTTAATGTTACTGTTTGCGTAAAGCTCGGTGTATATTATAATTATACGCATTATAATAATAATGCCTACATTTTGTACTGTTTAGTAAATTCTAATTATTACTACATGACAAGAATAAGTAGGTAGGCAAATTAGTAGAGCTATTTTCACTGTTCGTTCGAAGCATTTTTATTATAAGTATCTGTGGAATAAAATTAATGTTTAACAATTGAAATGGATAATATTCAATGTATTTTTTTTTTCTTTATTCGTCATGGTGTTATTAATTTTAAATATTTCAATAGTTAATAGGTTTTTATCGAAGGATAAACAATTTTTATGCGGCCTTGCCTGTATTGATGGAGTAGGAAGTATTCAGCTTGCCATGACTCTGCGTATATAATTATATTGATATAAGGCTATAATTTAAATAAAATGTTAGACCCTGATATTTTAAGTGTCGATTATGATGTCGTCTTTGTCTGTTTCGTAGTAAGAAATAGAGAGGGAATCATAGACACTTAAGATAACAGGAACTTTACAGGGAGTGGTGAGCTAGGTCCTAAGTATAATACATGTATCTACACAGAACATAAACAATTATACAACATTTGTTTAATTTAATTAGTATTTTTCGAAAACAATAATAGCAAGTATAAAAACGAACTAAGCAATTATTATAACAAAATAACTTAAGCATTTTCTTAGGAGTCTTTGAAGTCCGGGGTTTAATCTCCACCATATTGAATATACAAGTAATACTAATAGGTATTCAAATGAAATATCTTGGAGTGAAAGTAAAATAACGATCATTTCACACGGAGCTGACGGAATTTGCTCAAATTTTGCTGTATTTTAAATTATACCTAGTACTCCATAAAATATATTTTCCATAAATTATTCGTTAGATGATATCGTGGTCAATTACAATTAGTAATATTAAAAATAATGTAACTCAAAGCATCCGGATGTTATGAATTGCTTTCCGTCGCCCTGTAAATAATTAAATCGTCGTTTGGATCGTGCCCTTGAATCGACCGTCAAGTATGTTGTATAACTAATTATTTAATCGTTAATTAACTGTTACTCAACATGGCTTTATGTAATCGATGCTGGCTACGATTTAATCAGTGAGAGAAATCGGAACGTAATTAATTATGATATATTTTGGCTTCTCACGATTTTTGTCGTTCGTGGATGACTAGTTTAAGAAGAACGACATAGGAAATTGCATAGGTTAAAAGTTAAGATGTTTCCCTTTTTTTTTTTTAATAACGACATGCCGAATGTGGTTTAAAAAACTAGCTTGCTTACCGCACTTGGAGACGTCAATTATCTGAACACTAAAAGCATTCCTTGTTTACAAGTTTCCATATAATTTGCAGTGTTCTTATCTGTGGGTAAAATCTTGCATGACGACGAAATAATGATAATGAATGAAAAGTAAAGTCAGCAATAAAGCTTGTAAGTAAAACAAATGATTTTTTTTTGTCAAAATATTCTGCGATTAAAATGTATGACATCTCTGAGGGCAGCAGTTTGCCATTAATTAGGATAAACATGATCAAAATAAGAAATTGTTCAGTTAGACCAAAAAGTAAAAAAAAAAAAAACCATTTTCAAATTATGTATTTTACACACGTTAGACAGATCTCGTACAAGAGATCAGAGCTCGTACAAGTACATCGCAATATCTTTATTGCATTTAGACACTGGTTTCAAAACTGTGACAAATGAACGATGTAATTTGAGATAAGTGTGTTTGTATGAACGAGATTGCATCTCGCGTTGCGGTCGGTTAGGGCGTAAGTACGCGTGACGCGGGCGGGCGCGAGCGGAGCGGAAAGCGATTTTATACCGCTTGTGGTGAACACGCTAGCATTTTAAAAACTAAGTAGAGGAAGAGAGAAAGAGAGTGAGAGAGAAACATTTATTTACACACATTCGATACACGTAACTATAAAATAGGGAGAAATACAATATACTAAAGATTAGTACCATATGGTGTAAAATGGACCCCACTCAGCATAATGTTGCGGCAAGCCGCAACGCTGTTTTTCAGTGGGGCCCAGTAAGTATATTTAAGTACTCACTAAAATTAAGAAAAAACTGTCGTTTGTCGAGAGTCACGAGTAATTTTTGTTTTTGAATGATATTTCGAGAGGTAAAACCTGTCAAAAGGGCCTGTTTTTTTTAAAGCGTGTCACTCGAAAATACGATTCGAATGTGGTAAAGTCTATGGGTAAAGTGGTGTTCATTTCTACAAAGCTACTGCCGCTCAAATCAAATTTTTGAATAGTTGACAAGATTAATTACGGATGTTTTTTTTTCCATTTTGCTCATATTATTATTTCAAATTAAGCAGTTTTTCCTACTTTCGAGTACCTAATGTAGTTTCGAAAATCGGGCTCGAAGTGCAATTTCAACCTTTGTCAACATACCATGTTGCAAAGAAATTTCAAGAAGATTCAAAAAGATTAATTAGGTGTAACAAAAGAAAATAGAAACGTTATTTCGTCACGGATGCAACGAAAAAACTCTTTGATTGGTGGAAATTCCGTTGGCAATCTATTTTGTGATGCAAAGGCAGTAAGCAAAGTGGATTGATACGAGTATGAATCGATTTGGATGCACATTAAGCTTTGAAAAGAATTGCACATTGTAGTTGCACCGACTGTCAGATTTTTTGTTGTTACTTCATCTGCTTCTGAAACTAAACGAGTACTGAAATAAAAAAAAAATGCAAAACTGTTCAAAAAACGTAATCATGATAATTTTGCATCATTAAATAGAGTTTTTTAATACTACTCTATAAAAGTAGTCAAATAAAAAAAAAATACAAAAGGATTATCCTCTTCGGGACAATGAAATAATGGCCTATAGTTGCTGCGAATAAAAAATGATCTTATTTTTTAAAACACTACTAGCTTATACGGAAACTTCGTCTCCGAGCAAGATAAAAAATTTATGGTGCTTAAGAACCTTTCTTGGACTTCATCGAATATATTGAAAAAAAAAAACGAATTAGCCCGGCAATTCTTGAGTTATGCGCTTAGCTATTCATTTTTACTTATATGTATAAAAGCAGGCATCATAAATTTACATAATAATTTTTTATAACTACCAAGACCACCACAGTCGTATAGGAAAAACTAAAACAAACATGGCACCACTCTGAATCATTTAATCACAATTACCATAAAGAAATACTTATTTTTTTTTATTCATAGAACCGGCCGAATACCGCCAAATGGCTACAGACGTTTTTAGACGTCGCTCGCTACATAATATGCCAAGACTTTTTTGCACTCGGATATGTGCTCATGATTGCCTTAAAAAATGTGTGCGGGCGATGCCATGCCTTATACAGAGTGTAATAAAAACTCTGTTAAAAAAATACTAGCCTTATCTCCATTGCTTATAAATTAAGGTAGAATATTACTCTTGCTAGGAATAATTATAATAAAGAAATAAAAATAATTTGCACTTCTCCAATATTGAAAAATATTAGTTTTAAAACCGTCTCAATAGCCAATGGGTAATATATAAAATAACTGAAAAAAATCTAAAATCGTCTAAACAGTTTCAACCGATCAACTATAAGCCTAATATTGATGCTAATATCAGCATAACCTAGCATTGTAAACCCCACGTATGGTACGTATGCGACTCATAAGGAATTCATTACTAACAGACACCTACGCTAATTGCTGGCTTCTATTTAGTAGTCACTATCATTGAATCAATGATGACATGTCAAAGCTTTTGGTTGGAAGTTTAATTTATGAACGCTTCAAGTGAGCTCACTAAAACTTTTGTCTAATTAATTATTCGTTTGTTTATCTCCATCCTCGACATTTGACTTTTAATTATGAGTACGTAGGAAGGTGTGATAGATATTTTTTATTCAATAAAAATACATACTCGTATAATATGAGTCAATGTCATATCCTTTGTTGGAATGAATTAACAGTCGATATTTATAAAATGTAGCATGTTTATATTTTCGAAGTATTTAAGTACCTACTTATCTACTAATTTTATAAACGGTTTTATTATTTTTTAATTTATTTTTAATGCGTTTTACATTCTCATAATTTAAATAAATACTTGTGTAATCTACACAAAATGACACAACTACACACATATAAACTAGTTCATAGGTACATTCGATGGGCCTCTCGGCAAGATGGGCTTATAAATGTTCTTATTAATACCTATAAAAATAAGTTCGTTTTATTCGAGGAATACCAATAGCAAATATACGATGATAATAATAATAGGTATAGACTTTTCAAAGAATCCACGCCACAGAACAGGTTCTAAACTGTTGTGTTTATTATGCGTTTTCTTGGAAATTTATGATAATGCCTACTTGCTTTAATGTGAAACAAACGTTTCGAATGATTTCATAATGGCGGTGCGTGATATTTAATAAATGATAATTACTCACGAAGAGATCTAACCTACTTGGACACAAAAATCTATGCCGCATATTCTGCTTAAAGAAGTTTTATTACCTTAGCAAGGCCTTTGTGTGCTTTATGTTTTTAAAAGTAGGTAACAAGTAGACATTTAAATCAAATGAAAACTGTTAGTTTTAAATGTAATAAAAGCCAAAGTCTCTATTTCATTAAATGAATTTATGATATATTAAGGATATTAGGAACGGTCTAACCATTTACCCCGTAAGGAGCCAGTAATATTTAAACAGGGAATACAGTCTTAAAATCATCGTGAAATATTAAAACAAATTTTTGATCCGCCTGCTTTTAATATCTGCCCGACCAAGAATCGAACCCGCCGGGACCTCAAAGTTTCGTACTAAGGTATCCACCGGGCTATTTGGTCGTGAATTCATTCATCTGCCTATTTTACACTATGTGTTTCTTGACACTGGCGGGTTATATTCTAACAAACCAGCCTACCTTGACCGTGAGTAACTTCTTACAAGCTTAATAAGTATGCAAACTTGCCCGCGTCCTTGTGTCGAAATAACTTGAAGAATACCAAAGTAATTCGGTCATTTGTATGATTCGAGTGTTTATTGAGGAGTGGCCGGGTTAATGGCGGAGTTTGTTAAAGTTTGTTTAACGTAAACTAGACATTATGGATGCTATTCACGGAATGTTTGCTTTGCGAAATATTTGCGAGCGTGGTGACGATATTAGGTATAATGGTCAGGTCATTATAGGTAGCTGGATTAGTTGGAAATTGCGAAAGTCATGACCGTAATTTAATGTTCATAATTACTAATATATTACTACTTTAATAGCGATTTAATGAAGTTTCCTATAATTTTAAGTGATTCGTGGTACTAAAGTATGGAGACCGCGATTACCTTTGATGAGTTACGGATATTTCGACGCAGTTGCAAGCATCGTGAGCACGGGTATACTTTCCCTTTAGCGTTTCAAAGCTCTTAAACTAATTAAGATTGAAACTAAGGACTTACTTTTACCTTAGACGAAAACTAATAGACCAGCGATGGAAAGTTTTGTAATCTTATAGTAGGGGTGTTCAATAAAGAATAGGTATTTAAATTTGTATCGTATGGTTTTGTAAATTCAATACTTAAGTTTGAGCCGACAAGATTCAAAACTTATTTTAGTAACATTTACTTAACAAAAAAAAACTCTTATTTTTCTGCCGGGGCGGGGACTCCTTTAACTTTTTCACTTCACAACTGTCTTAGTGACCAAAAGACAGTTATAAATCTAAAGCCTCATGAGTCTTTAACTGCGAATAAGGCCAATAAAATTAGCACTCCGATCCTCACGGCTTGCCACAATCCACAACGTGCATGGAATCCAGTAAGGCCCCGTTAAACTCCACAGCGTCACGCGGGCTGTCGACACAACACCTAAAGCCTTGGCTCTGTTCGCGACATTAGCATTCGTTTGTGCATTGATAGAATGCTTTATTGGAACGGTGATAAAGGCAGTTAAGAGAGATTATTCATCTCCGTATCGACATCATCCTTAGTTACCCTTTCTTGCTAAAACAACTATTTTGATTGACTGGATCTTTGGATTTCCAAACGTATTACTTGTTATCCTGAGAATCCAATGAGATTGGGATTTGAACATAGAATCCCTTAGTCTCTACATGAAATTTTACAGGGATACAATTTATATCTAAGTATCATAGCTACGAGGTCAGTTAGAAAGGAAGATTGCTTGTAATAAAACGTTTTAATACGCCCTTGCCCTTTGCCCTCTTTTATTAACGGCTACAGTGCTACAATTACTAACTAAATATACAAAATGGGTACGTATTAAAATACATAATGGTTCAAAATATATAATGCGAATTTCTCAGAAAATTGTAAATTATCAGAATTGTTTTAAACTAAACCTAACCTAAACTAAACCAATCTATAGATTACACTAACAAAAAAGTTCATCTAGCTAATAGTTTCACAGAAAATGGCATTATATATTTTGAACCATTATGCGTTTTAATAATCCATTATACATTTTAAACTTTATATATTCTGATCCGCTCCCTTCTAGAATACATAATTAAATTATACGACGTGACGAGGTCCCTCAGAATTTTTCCAGATTATTTCAGCTGGTGGGTCGGGGCAGTTTGACTGTATACCCGTACAAAGATTTTTCACATAAATTTTTGATCCAAAATTTAGTCCTGCCCTAAAGGCGGCTCCTCGGCGGGTCATTTCGAACATCGAACAATGTACGGAAACATTTTGTCAATTTTGATTCAAAAATCCTGAAAACATTTACAACGCTATTTAGCCAAACTGACTCAACCGCCTACTGAAATATTCTGGCACAATTTTAAAAGACTTTGTATTTATGTTGCGTATGTATTCTATTCTCTTCATCGTAATTCACGAGATAGACAACTATTGACAACAATAAAGACTACTCGACAGCGCGTTCAATTGTCTTGATAGTCAATTATTAGACACATGGCTGTCTAGTCAATGTGCCTATTGTTTAATCAATTGCTATGGCTAAATACATTTGAATACATTTAGTGAGGTAGGTATAAGAGTATCAGGGGCTCGAATTTTAAAAGTAACTTTAAAAAATGGTGAAAATTATGCTGGCAGAGCAGAAAATACAGCTCTCATACTTTCTATTTAAGTTTTTTTATAAATCGCGCTCCTGCAACTATATATTTGTCGGCATCTAATATAATTAAGTGCTTTTGCGTGTTTGTGTCTAAAGCTGTTAAATAATCTTTGAAACTACTAAAAATATCCTCGAAAGTCTGCCACACGATTTTGTATTTTTTAAACCTAAATCGGCGCGGCTAAAATCACGTGTAAATGCCACAGAAAAACCAAGCGTAGACGCTATTAATTCCCCCTTCAAATTTTTATGTTACGTTGCTCTGAATCGGTCAAACTGCGTTAATACAGCGTGGCCAACATACAGGAAATAAAATCACTGGGTTAATCGGCAAAGTGTTATTATAACCACTTTAAGCCGTTTTAAACTCGGGCGCAACCTGTCGTTACGTGATTACGTGAACTACTTGTTGTGTTTGATCTTGAATGGAATTTGCATGTTACGAAATGGCGGTGGACGCCCGTGGACGTTTCCTAAGAAGCTTTCTACGCGATGACATTAATTTTTAATCTTCCTAGTTCGGTTTCACACCGGTTTCTGGCGCAGATAAAACAAAGCGTTGACGATTGCGTTTTGTTTTTGTCACGCTAAATCTAGCTTTTAATTGTAGTTTAAATTATTGTTACGGATATTATGCATTTGTTTTACATAATATTTGGAATTGGAGGTAGAGGTTTGTAGTTGTAAGTTAATGTTAATGTCGAAATGTTATTGGATTGGGTTTTTTAGGTTAGGTTAAATTAGTCGTTGACCGATCAAAATAATCACAAACATAAAACAGTTGAATAGAACACTCCAAAACGTCAAAACATGGCTAATTTCAGCCCACAGCGCTCGGCTAAGCATTGTTTGCGTTACGTAAGAAAAAGTTGACATTCGATCAACTCGCGCGCAGCATCTGAGAGAAAACCGCTTTCACCCGCTCGTAACTTATCTAACTAAACGTTATGCTTTTGTTTTAATTTTTTTGTAATTCCAATACGAGTTTTACAGCTGAGTTGCTGCAATGTTACTGGCCACATGCAAATGTGGATGCCATAAAATATGTCCTGGTGTAGCAGCTTAAAATGTCACTGGCCATAAAAGATGGAGAAAAAAAAAACACATGTAGCTATTGTTTTAGTTTATGGCAAAGATTACTTTCTGCTTTCTGCCGTGTAGATTATTTTGATTAGATTTGTAGTATTGAACCCTGAAAGTTTATTCAAATTATTCAATCATTATCAAATTGTATGAGGCTGGGTTAATAATCGTATTTCATAGACAGTAGCAAAATTTTGCTATAATTAGCTTGTTTTGCTATGTTAGATTAAAGCAAACCTTTAGAAAGTTGGCTTGATAAGTAAGCTTTTTTCGTTCTTTTTTCTCTTATGCAATAGGTACGTGTATCTGTGGTTGATTTCTTATCTAATAACTCAACTAGTCAGACCTAGATAAGACATGAGATTAATCGATTACCATTAAAATATCAATTAACCAGTACGTTGCGGTGCATGATAGAATTTATGAACTAGTTTTTATTTTATTTAATAATCCGGAATTGGGAATATAGATTGATTTGAACTACTTTCTAATATTGCTAGTTTAAAATCTATTGGCATTTTGTAAACTTTTATTAGGTAAAATAATAGATAAATAAATAGTCTTTGCACAGGGTATAAGTGAAAAACTTAAGTAAAGGACCTGTTGTATGTGTGAGTAATGTGTGCGAATAGACAACTTGACGTTCCTAATGAGAAAAATGACTTAAGTCCCATATCAGTTCTGTACACTAAATACTACTTTTTCACGTTTTTTGCGTTTATTAAAAAATAGTAAATAGACACAGCTGACACACTGTAATGTATGTGAAGTGAAGTGTTAATTAATTATCTAAGTGTTTTCTTATTTTAATGTCAAGTAAGATTATGATTTTGCAACTGTCAGTGCGGACTGCGGATACTCCGCTCACTTTTTATAAATAAGTACTCACTTGAAGATAATATCAAAATGTCAAGAAATCTTTAAACTCTGATATAAAGTTTTTGATTACCTACGACTAACAGTGAGTTACTAGAGAAAATATACAACGATTCAACAGTAGGTACTTAATAATAATAAGGTGCAAACAGGTTTATATGTATGTGCCAAAAAATCCAATAAACGTTATTAAATACCATCAAAATTAATTTCATATTCAGATGCAACTCATGCAAACAATAAATCGAGCTATGAACTCGAAAACAAAGCATAATACAGTATCTATACCTTATGGGCATAACGTGGGTGCGCCCTCGTCTGACTCAGCCGATACCTACTTAAACATGTTCACAGCTCGTCATTGCGTTATTATACGCAACCATTTTAGGCCTGGCCACATTATGGCAGATCAGCTTCTGCTACTTAGTTTTATTATGTAAGAAATAAGAAAGAGCCCAGAATAGGTCCTTGAGGCACATCTTTCTGTTACTTATTTAGTTTTTTATACAACAAATAAGAACGAGACAAGAATAGGTCCTTGAGGCACAACATTTAAAAAAATTTGGTGTGAAAATGTGGTTTAAAGTTAACAAAATAGTCACTATATCTGTTTGTTGTTGTTTCAGATTTGAAGAGAAGTCAAAAGAGAGATGGCAGCAAATGAGAAGGGAGTATAGAAGCGACAATGTTGTGAGGTGAATGGCGAAGAAGAAATGAATATATAAGACAGAAAAGAAGCTTTGTCTGTGAACAAAATGAAAAAGATAAAGGAGGACAAGGATTGGAGATTTCTTTAATGTTTGGACAAAAAAAGGTTAAGCAATATGTTCCCAAAATTGTAAAATAAACTAAGTACGCCTCTGTGTTTACTTGAATGCCCCAAACCTCATTTCCTTGTTGTAGCATTAAAAAGGTGTAGTTTTGTTTGTTATGAAATCTTAAATGATCAATTTACTTAACTCTTTTCATTTTAAGTTAAGTAATCTATTAAGATCCTTTAAAGTCTTCCGAGTCACTTTTCGATTTTGCAAGCATAAGATAGATTGGCTTGCTCATGCTTACAGTGTATACATGTACAGACCTGTACCAAACTAAGTGGTAATTCAATTAAAGATTGTGCATTGTTTGCAATTCGAATCCAGGAAAATTCAAATTTGGATTTGCTGGATTAATTTTAAGACTCAGTAATAATCTAATAATAAAAATGATTTATGTCGTAATGTCAAACGCCAAGTCCAAAGCAAATGTACAGTCAAGGGCAAATATATGTACGTTATCAAGACGTCACAAACATCTACATACCACAAACCAAAAGGTCGGTGTCACATATACTTGACATGATAGCTGTATCGATATTTATGCCCTCGACTGTACAAATTGAACCCTAACATCACTCTTTGGAACGTGCCTCGGACCGTAACCTCAAACAGGTTATGACTCATCTTATGAAACATGTGACAGCTGAGAGTAAGTATAAGTATTATACGTTAAGCCTATTCAAATATATTCAGCTTAGCAATGTGGATATCCTTGTAAGGTTGTCTACTCTGAATTTGGAGCGATTAAGGCCGTTATGGATTGGTCACAATGATTTAGAAGTCCCTACATCCTTTTGAAGAGTCTTCAATGCACGTGATCCTTGAGAGCCCCGAGTATGTTAAAACCAGTTTGTGAGGTACCCAAGTAAAGGCAGGCAATATACCTTAAGAATGTTATGTCAGAGGTGAAGTATAAATAAAAGGCCGAGCCCTGCGAGTGGAACATCACGTAACTGAGATGATACTGTAGTAGTTGGGTAGAGTCAGCAAGGCTTGTCAGGCAGAGAAAATTTTATAATTCTAGTGGGAGAGGGGGTTTATAAGGTTGGTGCTTAAGCTACATTAGACCTTTAATTCTAGCGGTTTATTACAGTTAAGAGAGATAGAGCTCTTGATATATATGCCTAACAAAAGCTGTAATAGGCTACAATTTTGATTAATGGTTTGAATCAAAGTGCCTTATCTAAAAACTTAGAAAGTTGGAAAGAGAAAGAACTATACAGGGTTACTCCGTACTCGGAAAATATCCTAAAAGATTTTAATCAATATGAATATCTAAGCAATTCCCTTTGAATATTTTCTAAAACCATCGACAAAGAGACAATAGCACACAAGTGACTGGTAGTTTAGACTATTTATCAATATTTGTTTGCTGTTCGTACTCAATCTACAGAACAGGTTCGGCGACTAACCTTTAAAAGGATTACTGCAGGATGAGTAACGGCGCTGGGGGACTCATAAGTATTAAGTACGTTAATGATTAGCGGAAAGAACAAAACTTTAAGATTTGTTTCAATATTTCATGAGAATACACAACCAAATAAAGTAGGAAGTAACTTGAATGGTTTTTGAAAGTTATAATAACAGTAAAATTCCGTTAAGACTATTCTGAAGCGACCAGACAAAAAACGAGTCCTAAACAAATTTCTCTCAGAACTCTTAGGCCGGTTGCACGCTCCAGTATAAAAAATAGAATCCTGAGTTAATCACTGATGATGACATTCAGACACTTAAACCTGGGTTAGCAGTTAACTTAGAGTTGTGTACCTACCTAAATTTGATCTGACCAAGCCAGCCTAAACTAACGAACCATGTACTACCTATTGAGCCAATTCGGCAGTCAGTTGTAACACTTGTAACAGCAGGTGCTCAATAAATGACTCATTCCAATTAGTTTCGAAACATTAATCCAAATAAACTGTTCATCAACAGAATCACCGTCAATAGTTACCGAAAAGTTACATTTAGGCCATCTTGCAGGAAAAACTGCATCTCGATTTGGTGGTTGAATTTAAAGTTTGATAGTTTCCATACATTTTAATGCTAAGTACAAAATAAAGTTTAACACTACATCGAGGTTCAACTTTTTTTAGCAAGATGATTATATGAAAACCACCATAAAAACGTTTTCATCACACTTGCTCGTAAAGGGTGTTATAACACGCGTGCTTATAGAGCCGTAGCAGCTGATTTACCTCCCGCGGGAATTTCAAATATTTTACTCCCGAGGGAGTTATATTTGTATGGATTTTCATAATTCCCTCGGGAGGAAAAGTTTAGTTTTAAAATTATGAGTTCATTGTACGTCATTTCAGACTAAGGAGGTTTCAGATCAGCCAGATTTATATAATATAAAAAAAAACTACGAACCAATTTTATAAAACTTTCAATTAGACATTACTGATTACGATCCAAGATGGCGGATGACATTTTGACACTAAAAATATTGATGAATGAGATGAAAATGACTAAAATGTTGATGGGTGTCGTTTTCGAGTAATTTGGTGATTCTGAGACCAATTTTGGCATAATTTTTTGGATCCAAGATGGCGGATAACATTTTGACACAATTGACACTAAAATGTTGATGGGTGTCGTTTTCGAGTAATTTGGTGATTCTGAGACCGATTTTGACATAATTTTTTGGATCCAAGATGGCGGATGACATTTTGACACTATTGACACTAAAATGTTGATGGGTGTCGTTTTCGAGTAATTTGGTGATTCTGAGACCGATTTTGACATAATTTTTTTGAATTCAAGATGGCCGATGATATTTTCACACTATTGGCACAAAAATGTTGATGGGTGCAGTTTTCGGGTAATTTTGGGGTTTTGAGCTTGTTTTTTGACAATTTTTTTATTTCCTCTCAAATGTGATGAAAAACATTGTGTGTATCAAGGGCAGTAAGGGGATTACAAACTCGAGTCATTAAAAGCCCTCCGCCTACGGCGTCGGGCTTCTAACAGACTCTCGTTAGTAATCCCCTACTTACCGCCCTTGGTGCACAATGTACTATTCTTAATCTTGAACAATTCGTTGTGTCAAAGCTTCTTTGTAGTAAACTCTATAGAAGCACAGACAAAGGTGACCGTAAAGCTATAGTTATAATACTGAAAAATCTCAATAAAGGCCTTTTGTCAGCGCGTGACCGTCCCTTCGAGAGCATTAGCATTTTTATTGCGCAGTCGCAGGTGACGAAAACGTGCCATCTGTCAAAGGTCATATTATAATAATGTGATATTTGGTAAACGAATTATTGTGGTACGGTGGCAGAAGGAAATCTCGCCTTGGGAAATAACATCTTTGGTAGTATGATGAACCAAGTCGCTCCACGAGGTCTATATTATGTAGGTACGTATGCACGCTGAGATCTTTTAGACTACGCAACGAATTTCAATGAAGGTTTTCATCATAGATAGAAGAATTCAAGAGGAAGTTAAATAGTATATATATGCGCAAAGCTGGGGCGCGTCGCTAGGATTCCTATACTTAAATTATCCTTTTCTGACTATAAGCTTGTGCTGAGATAACGTTTACAATAAATGCTAGCGTGCGGCCTTTAGCGATATAAAATATTATTGAGCTCTCAAGACTTTCTAGAAGTTTCGCTGAAATATCAGCAGCGTCAAATAAATGAATTATTAATTAATTACGCGACAAAAGAGACCGGTAGCGGCGGTAGCCTCTCTGCTTTGCGGCAACTAATTGGATCGACTAATTTGTGTGATGTGAAAGCAGCCGTTGCGCAAGATGCGAGAGATGTTTGATTAGGTATTTGTCTTTGTTTGTAGGAGGGTAAATTTATTTATAAACTACTGGGGGGCTACTCCGAAATTCGATTTTCGAAGTTCGTATCACGCCGTCCCTCTCACTCAAATTTCAAAAATCGAATTTCGGAGTATAAGGCCTGAACCGATTCAGCAATTGTACCTATTTAGGCTACATTAGTTAACTTTAGTTACTTTTCATCCCAGAAAAGTGTAAAGTTCCCGTGACATCATCCAGCAGCGTAGCCAGCCATGGGCTTAGGGTGGGGCAGCAGTCTAAAATAATATGTAGAAACATCATCGTTTGACAAAGGAAAATGTCAAGTGAAAGAAAACAAACGAATGTAAAGTTAACTATTGCTTAACCAGCCTTATTAACGAATATCGATTTAATTGTCTAAAAGTATCATTAATACCGCTTACTACTTCCTGGCAATCTAAATATAACATGTACATTATATACCTAACCTACAGATCTGCATCAAAAAATCTCTAAGCCTATGTCACGAAGCCTACATTCAAAGGTCACTAGGAGCTCCTAAGATAATACTGGTCAATGACACTACATATCCCTTTCTAACTTGTAAGCAGTGATAGGGATGGCTTTATATTTACTACTAATGAGTGTAAACATTGGCAGTAAGACGTGGATCCGTCGTGTCGATCGTGTTCCACGGTTGCGCGGGAGTCGTGATATGTCGCTGATGAGCTGAGGCAAATTATGTTCATGCTTTCAGCTTGGTACTGGCGTGTTATTTAATTTGAAAATAAATCCTTTGAATTGCTATAATTGACAGTTATTTTAACCTTAAGTGGGTGCTAAAAAGACCGTAATAGAGGGAACTGTTTTATACCTCAAATGTTTAGAAAATATTTCTGGGGAACGATGTTTTTACTGGAGCCGTATTGAGAAGTCTTGTGGTAGTTAAATACGTACCTCTATTTATCCCTTAGGTACGAGATAGACAGAGCCTAGGGTAACAAGACCTGAAGACATGTTTTCATGAAATAACGGAAAGAGCAAAGAAAGAAGAATTCAGGATTTAAAATAATATTAATAGTAGTCCGTTAGATTGTACTTTGTCTTGGACGTCTGGGCCCTATTTTATAAAGCTACAAGTTACAATTTACAAGCGGAAGTCTCTATCTAACACATAGGGTCAGAAAGAGACTTCCGCTTGTAAATTGTATTCAACCTGTAGCTTTATAAAATAGGGCCCTGGGCCTTACCATGGCGTCTTAATGCGATTCAGTTTAGGTCCGCTCGCTGTCAGATTCATACTAAAAGTGACAGCTAAAACTTGAACTGAGTCGGAATTAGGACGTCATGGTAAGGCCCCTGGTCCTTTGTTGCAGAGTTCTAGGAGTTAGCAGTTATTCTGCAATTTTGTTAGAAAAATACCATCGACGTAATAGATAACATTTTGCTTTTAGCATTCGTGAGTTTAAAACGGAATCTACGTTCTACTTGGAAGTAGAGTTGCCAATTTAGCTTTGGCGCAAGAAATGGCGACTTCTGTTTAGGTTTAATAATAATAATAATAATAATAATTTATTTCAGACTGAGTCCATAAAATGCGACAAAAAATAAAGTTTAAGATACAAAATTAACGACTTTCAGGCTCACTTCAAGTTTTAATGGCAGAAAAACGTGAAATGACAATATTTGCGACTTTGTTTAAACCCCCCCCGTCCCCCCTCACCATGGCGCTTTTCTGAACTAGCTCTATTTAGAAACTTTTTAGCGATTTTTGACATTGATCTACAGCGACTTGGACCATTTGGAGATGGCAACACTACTTGGAAGTTATTTATAGACTGTTAAACGATACTGCCCTATTAATTAATGGTGTGGAATTTTCTCACAATCCTAACTATCGTAAGTCACAGTGTGGTCTAAATTGACATCTATAGGTAGAAGTGAAGGGCGCGCGTCAGGGCAGCGGGCTGCCTCATACATATGTGGCTGAATCCGCAACTAGGTCATTGCTACGAGTAACTATCAAATTGATCTAATGTAAGGTTGATTTATCAATTTAAAATTGAAAACATGGTATATTTATTAGTATAATTACTTTTAACGCGGTGTTTATTAAAAAAACCAGTCAAGTGCGAGTTAGACCAAGTTGGCTAAGTGAATATAAAAACTATTTTTAGAAAAGCCCTGTTCCTAAGCTAAACGTAACCAACATTTTATATTGGTTATTTAAGAATAGACAAAATAATTACATTTTATGATTTCTCTTTAAGTTATACTGTAACAGCTACCTATTAAATTTAAAATTCTACCCCATAGCAATAACACAAAATCATTGTTTAGCATTAAGTACTAACGTAGTGAAGGTTTCTTAATTAACATCAAAATGGACCTTATTGTTGTCTGTTTAAAGAATTATATTATCATTATTATTATTATAGGTTTTCATTCCATGGCCATTTGTACAGAAACACCATCTATATTTTTTTGCTTTCTTTGACTTAAGACGATTGATTTTTTTCGTACCTCCACGCGTCCCTAAGAAAAAGGGTTTTAATAGAAAAACAGACGACGGATGGACAGCAAATTGATCCCACATGGGTTCCGCTTTTATTGAATGAAATATGGAACCCCAAAAATAGCAGCGGTACGCAACATAAATATTATAGCCGCATCTTCTAAATTTACGAAATAAAATGATGTAACTCTAAACCTATAATTTGCTCTCAGTCTTGACCTGATGGTCCATCCACGTTCCATCCGATGTTTCGGCGTAATGAAATAATCACAGTCATTAGCCACAGAAGGACTATTCTCTAACACATCACACGTACAAATAAGTAATGCGTCTGTATAATTATTTCACCATCTGGTAAGAGTTGGCTTTATTAAATTTTATCTACGGTAATGATCAAAACCGACTTGAACAACGAAATGATAATACTGGTGATACTATAATAGCAACTCTATTGTATTGACCTACTACTGATCTTGAAGATAAATAAAGAAATAACCATCAGGTTAAAGTAGAAGATAAACGAGAAAGAAATAAGAAACTGGGGACATCACCGTGTCGATACATAATTGTATTATCACAATATTGCAAGCTGAATACTTTGAGTGACAATAAATCCATGTAAACAGGAGAAGTGCCTATGTAAAACAAAGTTTGAATAGAAATTAAGTATATTAATAGGTAGGTACCTACTAAAATACTAAGGTGGAGAGTTAAGTAAACAAGTAGGGTAGACATTATGTATACAATAGTGTCGCTATCGCTGTATGTCATTTCACTTCGGTAAGATTTCGCTTATCGGTCATTCTAGGAAACAACACAATTTTCCGAGACGAAAACTATCCTATTTATGTCCTTCTCAAGGTTTCAATCTATCTCCAGTTTCGCTGCCGCCGAGGCGAGCGCTCTTGAAGAAGGACTACGGATTAGTCCGAATCACATGTCGAGCATTATGCGGCTTTTATACGTGAATTATCCGTGTTTGTAATTATATCTCAATGCCAAATTTTATCATGAGCGTATGATTACTTTATGCATGAAAGCGTAACAAACCTTTAACAAACAAACAAATTCGTATTCGCATATTACTTGGAATTACAAGTAGGTATTACAAACTACTTTTACTGATTAAAAATGGTATTATAGTTACCGTTGAATGGTTCCGATATCGAGGCATTAATTATGTGACATAATGTCACATTAGACCACCAGTAGTAGATATATATGACATTACATAACGATCGCCACGCCCTCTGGCGGGAACGCGCAACGTCCGCACACAAGCCGCACACGAACGGCCGAGTGGAAAGTCATGCTCGAGCATAATCAACTAATAAGTAAGCAAAAGCCACTTTCATAAGCGTGAAGAAATTTTATTGAAGAAATCTCGTAAAACGTGAAGATTAAAAATGTGCTTTGCCATTTTGCGAATGTTTGATCGATGTTAAGATAATGTTTTTTTTTATGTGCGGAAGCACTTGAACTTAATTTGATTTTTATCTTAAGTTGCATGTACCTATATTATTTTAGCGTATGTAAATTGTTTAATTAGTTATTTTGCATAACGTGTTGATGTAATGTCATCATTTAATGCGCAGTTATTAATTATTTTAGCTGTTTGAATGTGATTTAAAACTTATGATGCCTACGTGATGAATAGAGTATTTGACCTAAAATAATAATAATATAATACTTAAATAAGATAGCGACTTCGTCATTGTTTCTATTCCAGCCTTCAGAATTTTCACACCGCAGTTGATGCTTAATTTAACAAAATATTGCAAAAAACGAAAATGAACAAATAACAATGACTTCAATTTATCCATTCTGAGAAAAAATGTCTGCTCGCTTGAATTGTCTTTATGAAAATCTTAAGTCATTGTTGTAATAGTCGACAAAAAATTACAATAAGCCGTTAAGAGTTATCGTAAGACGTTTCAAATAATTAGTCAAAATGCTACTGTAGTTTATATAAAGAATGGCGCCTATCAGGCGTTTAATTAAGCTTCGCGATACGTCTTAAAAATATTCAGGGAACGAATAAAATGTGAAATTGAAATAAATCACTTACCTTAGTTGATTAATCCGAAATCGAAGAGGCACGACCAATCAAAATAAAAACATGCTAACATTCACAACATTAACACTAAAAGCTGTCAAAGCATCAAGCCAAAAATATTAAGGTAATAACTATTTGAAAAGGTTCGACTGAAATTCGAAATTCGAAGTTCGAATCATACCGTCCCTCTCACTCTTCTATTAACGACTATTAGTGAGAGCGGAATAGCACGAAAAGATCTCCGAATTTTTAACTTCTGCGTAGGCCTGGGTATAGACATAATAGAACATTTCGAAACACGAAAAATAACATAAATTGTTTTTACTAATACTTTATTACATACCTTATCTCTTTTTGATTGTTACAGTACAATATACACATCCGCGATACAATCCCGATCCTTTATTTCGAATACTTTATGTACATTTTAATTTTAAATAACTGGTAACGTTAAGTCAATATTAATATCGTTACAAAATATTAAATACCTAACTACAATAAAACGTAACCTACGACAATTTGTAACTGAAAGTCTTCGTTATACCAAAACAAACTAACAAATTATAATATACACTTTTTGGTACAGAAAAACTTCCATAAACCTAATTTAAAGCTATGAATCTCTAAAAATATGACTACAACAAAACTGTCAGTTTCCAAAGTTATATGTACAAAATATTAAGCCAATAGTACCTTTAGATACTTGTATAACAAGCCTTGTGGGGTTTGTTTGGAGCATTTACTTATTAAACCCTTTCAACCGGACTCGGGGAGACATGCTCTGAGGGTCGGAGTTTAAGGTTACATATTTAAAATCAGTCATCAGATTACTACGATTATGGCCAGAGAAACCAGGCGCCACGGGAACCGCATGCACTAGTCCACAACTATTGTTAGACAGTCCCACTAGGTGTCCCCACTGACCTTTACAGTTGTACTTTTTCTTGGCACGAATGCAGGCCTCAAGTTTGGTCTGATGGGCTTAAAATAGAGTTTTCTCTCGGTCGTTGTCCTTGGAACTTCTGTGGTACTTTTTGTTGCAGATTTAGGAGCTAGTTTTGGTGTGTTCGCTTTTTTTCTGAAGTCTACGGGGACATTTTGAGCTCTGTTAGCGGTGAATCGGGATTTGCTCGGATTGAAACCGGAAGTCTTGTTGGATTTTAAATTATTTGCAACTACTGTGGTGTTAAGCTTTTTGGAAGTACGAGGTACAGGGTTAGCTCTAGTTAAATTAGAGGGTTTAATAAGAGGTCTTCTAGGGAAGGCGAACTTGCGCTTTGTGTCCACGGGAGATATTTTTACCGTGGTGATTTCTTCGGGCATTGTCTCTGTCGTTGAAGGCATTTCTGTTGTAGTCACTTCAGTTTCAGCTGCTAATGTTGGAGGTTGAGTTGTCAAGAGTTCTATAATTGGACTAGTATTAACTTTTTCAGTCGATGTTGTTAATACAGTAGTGGTTGTAGATGGAGTGGCAGATGTCTTCGGTAATATTGTTATGTTAATCGGATATTGTATTGTCGATTGATCTACTGACGCTCCCTGGAATTCCTGACCCTTAGCGAAAGTGACTATGCTACGTCCCACCTCAGGTTTTAATACTTCTAGTTTCACTATGTTTGCTTCCTCATTTTGAGAAGGAACCGATGCTGAGTAGACAACAAAAGGTTGAGATCCTCCTTCATTGTTTATTTTTTTTGCCATCTTAGGGTTTTCGGTTTTAAATAGAGCTTCTAAAGGTAAAGTAGATGGATTTGTGAGCATGCTACGAGGGGTAACTATTTCGAAGCTCTTGGCCGCCTTATTCTGTTTGTTTTGTTCATTTTCGTATGCTGCTGGAACGAATTGCCATTGGGGGTATAAATTCTCACTGCTTTTGTCCGATTTTTTATCATCATTTATATAACTTAAGAAGTCGTCACCCTGTATGCGCTCAACTCTATGTTTAGCGACATCGCTGCTAGGTTTATTTGCTTCCTTAGTCACGTGCCTGTAAGCTTCATTTATACTTTCTGAAGCCACGAGGTTCTCCTTCGGAGCTTCGGCAAAATTGCTCAGTGCTCTTGCATTACGTCCTTCGTCAATTCGTATTGGGTTATCCGGTGGATTTTCAACAGGATATATATGTCCGTATTTAGTCAAATATATAGGGATTTCATCTTCCACTATTTTGATAAGGCTGAAGCGACTTACTTCTCCAATTTTGTCAACCATGGGTTTCTTCTCAATCATAATTTTACCTTCTTCAATGAGTCGAGATTCATTATTTTTATTCAATCGATGTTTATCTAATTTTGACGACACTTCAACTACCCGACTGACAGAGAATAGCTTGTCAAATTGTGTTTTGATGACCGGTGCTGCCGTTGGTTGAAGTGTTGTTTCAGAAACTATTTCAGTGGTTACCTCCACATCTTGATGCATATTTTCTGTCTCTGTTTGCGTGTTAAACGTAGTATCATGCGTGCTAGGATAGTTGGTTGTTTGTTCTGTGTATTCTAAGAAATCATCAGTGTTATCGTCAATTTCCATTTCAACTGTCGCAGTTTCAGTTTGAATCGTGTTTGTAGATAGAGTCTCATCTTTCTCTGTTAACGTAGTTCCAGGAGTTTCGGTTATTGACAAGTAATCATCACTATCTGACCTCATATCAAAATCAGTAGAAGCGTAGGTAGTGGTCGACTCCTCAGTAACATCATCTGTATTTTCAGAAGACTCACTCTTTGCTGATGTTGCTTCAGTTGCCGGCGACGTGACAGGTTTATTGTATCCCGTTGGCACATTTTGTACTCGTTTTGCCTTTGAATCGACTGGTTTATTAGGACTAGATCTATTGTATATAGACGTTCTATTTTGAGGACTGCCAAATCGTTTTGGTAACTCTGTTGTAGACGTGGAGGTTCTAAACGTATTAGAGTTGACTACCCTGGGTCTGTATGGTTTTCTGGAAGTCAATGTTTGTTTTTCTTCTTCTGATGTTTCAACGTCTGGCGCTTCTTCAGAATCTTGGAAATCATCGTCGTTAGTATTAGGTTTTCTTGTAAATAATTTGCTGGGTGGAACCAAGACTAGTTCTTCTTCTGGTTCTACGTCAAGAATTTCTTCAGAATATTCTTCATCTTCAGGTTCTGGGGTGGTAGATGTTGTAAACGGACGTCTAGTGAATGTTCTTGAGGAAAATGGTCTTCTGGAGGTAAGTTTGACTGAGTCTCTATCAACAGTAGCCGGGCTAGTATAAACACCAGGGTTAAATTTTCTGCTAAAAGTTCTGCTACTGAGCGGCGAAGAGGATTCCGTCGTTGAAGTAAATACCCTTTTAGCTGGCCTGTAAGGTGCCCGTGACCGCGATGAGGGTGACGTTAGTTGCGTTGTGCTTGTAGTTGTCGTTTCTGGGGAGGTCTCTTCTGCTCCAGTAGCAGGGGATTCACTAGAAGGCTCAGTTGACGATTGGCTTTCATTTTCAGATAAATTGATCGCATCTTTACTACTTTCTAATGAAACTTCGGGTTTGCTGATATCATCGGATGAAATTTCTTTTGGAGTTTCTTCTATTGTACTGCTTTGGTTTATTTGTGAACTTTCTGTGGTAATTTCTTCAATGCCTTTTTCTTCTTGCTTTTCAGAAGAAACATTATCCTTATTATTGTCTATTGCTTCTGCTAACACTTCTTTTTCTGGCAGCGGAGTGGTTGTTATTTGGGTTTCTGTTGACGATGAAATGACTGAAGGTTTCGTTTTTTCACCATAATTGGTAATTGCCTCTGTAGATGTATCTGGGTTTGCAGAATTGAGCGAGTCTATTGATTTGGCAATAATTTCTGGCTCATCTTCAATCGGTTTAATTTTCTTTCGGATAATTTTACGAATTTTATTTTTTGTTGTAACAGGCGTGGAGGGTTCAGTTGGCAATTCACTAGGCTCTTCGGTAGCAGCAGTAGATGTAGGTCTACGTCTTATTACCCTGAATTTTCTCTTACCTGAATCATTTAAGGGTATGGTTTCTGTCGAAACGGTACTCTCAGTAGTGGAAATGGTAGAACTTCTCAATCTTTTAATAACTATTCGTCCTTTAGGTGTTTCGTTTGTCTCATTTTCTTGTTCGTCTTCATTTGCGACACTTAACTCCTCGTGTTCCTTTTCTTCTATAGTACTTTCTGATAGAGTGATATCTTCGTTTTTGTCATGTTCTTCTTCATCGACATCACTAGTTAAAGTTTGTTGAGTTGATGACTGACGAGATGGAAACAATACTTTCCGAGCCTGGAATGTAGGATCAGCGGTTGATGAGGACGGTCGTGATCTATTAAATGAGAATCTTGGTGGAGTTTTCTTAGTAACTACTTCATCAACATCTTCCTCAATGTCATCGTCTGTCGCGCTAGTCAGTGTTGTTGATCTTGAAAACGGTCTTGGTGTAAATCTCGCGAATGTTGGGCGCCTTGATATAAGTGTCGCTTCACTAGTACTAGGTTCTAAACCTTCAGTGGTGGAGCTTACCGTGAACCTGCCCCGACCTCTTGGTAAAATGTTAGGACGCCTAACATCAAGTGTGGCGGCAGAGACTTCACTGTCCTGAGCTTTGTCAGCAAGAGTAGTTGACGTTCTGCCTCGAAACCGTCTCGGAGAGAAACTTTGTCTAGGCACAAACGTGGGAGTTTCAACATCAGAGTCAAAGTCTACAGGAGTTAGCGAAATGATCTCATCTTGCTCCAAATGAGGTCTGAATTGTCCTCTCGGAATAGTAGACGCTTCGGCGGGAATCGAGTCATCAGTAGAAGACTGAAGCCTACTCCTAAATCTCCTGACTGGCCTGGTTTCTCCAGCAGCCCTAGCACTAGCGCCATCGATTTCTCTGCTATCGGGTGTAGTGGATCTAATTTTTCTAGAGAGCTCAGCTGTTTCGTCCGAGTCCGATGTGATTTCGTTGGGTCTAGCTACAGGCCGGCGGCGGCGTACGAAAGTATAATTCCTGGAACTCACCTGGGTGGTGGATGGGGCTGCCGTGGATGTTGTGGTGGTGGTAGATCCTCGGCGTCGCAGGATGGTGCGTCGCGTGGCCGCGCTTGAAGGCGCCGCGGTCGTAGTACTCGTCGTTGTCGTGGGGGGTTCAGTGACCTCTGTCGTTGGTACCGGCTCGGGGGAGGTCTCAGCTTCGGGAGAATTTAATAAGGAAGATATTTGAACAGAAAGGACGGTAGTGGGTTCAGGAGTGTCGGGTTCTTCCGGAGGAGGGGAAGTGGTGGAGCGAGCTCTTACTATTGAGGTGTATTGCGGTTGCGATAACAACGATGGAGACGATATTTCTTTTTCCAAGATGGTCTCCTGAGAATCTTCCTCTATTTCTGGCGCTCGGTATCTGCAGTGACAAAAAATATTGTTAGGTTTTCCAAACCATCTATTTTTTTAAAGTTAAATTATTAAGTTACAAAAGTTATATTATCATTGCAGGATGACTTGGACGCATACCAAATAGATTGCCATTGGCGTACGCTTGACAAGAACAAGACAGTGGTGGAAAGAAGGGAAGACCTTTGCTTTGCGTTGGGCTATTTCAACGAGCAAGGAAGAAGAAATTAGTAAATAATATTTGAGTGGCTTCTTACTGGGCCGTGGTGGTTTCCTCGGTAGTTGGCCGCTGTCTCTTGATGGTGACGTATTCGGGGACGTTCTCGCGCCGGGCACTCTGGATGTCCAGAGATTCTGGCGTATCAGATACGGCCACGAAAGATGCGGGACGTTCAAACAGTGCATTTCTGTAGGAATAAAGAGGAAATCACTTTAAATAAGAGATCGATATCGAGCCGTGTTAGTCTAGTGGTTATGACCTGTGGCCTCTCAAGCAGAGGGTCGTGGGTTCGAATCCCGGGCTCGCACCTCTGATTTTTTCGGAATTTATGTGTGATATCTCATTTGAAATTTACCATGAGCTTCTCGGTGAAGGAAAACATCGTCAGGAAACCTGAACACAACTGCGAAGAAATTCAATGGTGTGTGTGAAGTTCCCAAGCCGCAGTGGGCCCGCGTGGGAACTATAGCCCAAGCCCTCTCATGCTGAGAGAAGGCTTGTGCCCAGCAGTGCGACGTATACATATAGGATGGAGATGAAGAGATCGATACTATCGTTACGTTGGTAGTATCGATAGGCCTATTGATAATATGGCATTTTTGATTAAAATTGTCGATAGGAAACTAACAATTTTGCGGGGACTCTAAAGAGTGAGAGAAATATTACCTGGAAGCGCTATCGTCAGCAGTGTCAGATGTAGAGGCGCTCGGTCTCGCTCGCCGTATGTTGACGTACTGCAGAGGCTTCGCTGTGGTGGCGACCTTGGTCTCCGCGTCGACTGCGCGCGCGCGGCTCGGCCGCACCTCGATCTCTTCTTCGGACTCGATCGGCTCTTGCGTCGTCGATGCTCGGGCGCGGTTTATTGTCGTGTATCTGGAGGTAACAAGAGATAATAATTACGTAGAACAGCTAATTAGGCTAAGAGCCATGTGTAAATTACGCCACACAAATTTTGACAATTTTCACGCACATTGTGACTAAAATCAATAAAAGCATTAGATTACAGTTGACGACAAATTCTGCTTCCTCTTGTTTGACAATCTACGTTCTATAATTATATAGCACATAAAAATACATATTTAGTAAATAAAAAGTATCGCAATGAAAATTGTATGGTCCATTTAGGGTTCTAATTTTGACCGCGATTGGTGAAATTCGAGTCGTCAGGATCTTATGTCATCACCACAAAAACGTAAGCACGATACACACAAACACACAGATAGGCCAGGCAGACAGACTGACTGAGAGACATGCTCACAATCTTTAGCATATATAATATTAGTGAGATTAAAAAAAAGTTTCAAAAGATATATTATAAGGGTTACAAATTAAGTAGGAGTCACGTACTGCGGTCGGTCCTTCCTCAATAGTTTGTCCTTGTCTGCAGTCGCCGCCAGCCCTGCGTTCTGGGGTCCTCTTTGCCTGTTCTGGGCACCGCTTTCAAAAATGCTATTGCTGCCTTGCCTGAAAACATATGACTATATTTGTACTACGCCTCATCTATCACTTTATTTCTTAGTATATTTTTTTCTATATGTATAATTTTAGTCTTTAACAGGTACACAATAGGCCATACATGGCGATAGCAGGCCGAAGAGCCGTCAGCCGTAGGAAGAAGTCGTGGTTGCGCAATATCTGGGAGTGGACCGGAGTCGCAAGTGCTGCCGAACTCTTCAACCTCGCGAAGGATCGGCGGAAATATGCGGAGCTGACTGCCAACCTCCACTAGTTGGAGAGGCACTATAAGAGAGAGAGGCGATAGCTCGTCATGCTCGTCATGATCCATTAGCCGCAGGTAATTGGGAACCTGTGTCCAGCAGTGGGACGTATATAGGCTGGCGATGATGATGATGATGTACCAGTTGCCCCTTGTACACAATGGTGATGGCCTACAGAGCCAGTTTCAGAAAACCTTAAAATCTCACTCCGCATTATGTCACGAGCGTCTTTCACATTCCCTACTCATCCTTAAGCAAATGACACAAAAACAATGAATGTACAGATTTAATCCTGATCCATTGTGTCCTGGACTCTTAATATTTGTCTTCATAATACCTAATGTCACGATCGTCTTTTCTCCTACGTTTCCTGAATACATAGTAAAGTTGAAGATAAACCCCTCGTTGTTATTTAATTCACACTTTTGAACTTACTTAGCCCTAGCGATGGTCCGTTCCAGAACTTTCTTGTACAAATTCTTGTTGAAGCTGGAAGCTGTGGTCGTGACGACTCCGTCCGAGTTGGATGAATCAGACAAATGCAGCTGCTTTTCTAGCTGTTCTACGCCACCTGGGAACGGAAAAAACTATTACAACGCGATGTCGGCAACAATAAATCACTATTTGATTTCTCGTGTGAAAGACAATAAAATGTTGTTAGTTGTCGGACACATTGAACACTACGAAATGTTGTTAGTTGTCGGACACATTGAACACTACGAAATCGTAGGATTTTTAAAGAGCAAGACAGTTATTCAAGTGCCCTTGCCGGGTTTTGGAATTGGATGCCTAGTCTAGTTTTGTCTTGGGCTTATTTGAGTAAACCGTCTGAATAAAAGTGACCATCGAATTACTTACCGACTTTTTTGATCAAATCAATCAACTCCTTTATTACTTTCGGGTCCTCGGCGTCCACGTCCAAAGAATCCTCGGCCTCATCCTCGTATTCTTCCTAGAAATCAAAGAAACACAGAGATTTTGATGAAATTTATCAAAATTAGCTCATTTTGCAAATAGGCCGCAAATAACTCTTTCTTTTTATTGCGTTTAACACAAACACAATTCATTTATCGAGAAATTTTGTAATCGGATCCCCCCCAATTTTTGAAAGCACATTATTCTGTTAATTCCAAATAAAAAGAGATGAAAAACTGTGCTTTGAAATACGAGTAGATTAAGCAAAAATTACAGCTCCTATTAAGAGGGTGCATCCGTGCTGAGCTCGTAACTTCGCATTTTTGGTGATTTTTTGCGATTATTTCACAAAAATTGAATGAAAGTTTCAAATATCCGTCTGTAGTGCACTTCGTTTTTAGTGTATTAATGTGTCTAATGCAATAATTGATCGTGATGGACTTTTATTTTCTTATTAAACGAGATATAGTATTTTATTCCTTTAATACAAAAATAAAAGTCCATCACCATTAATCATTGCATTGGACACATTAATACACTAAAAACGAAGTGCACTACAGACGGATATTTGATACTTTCATTCAATTTCTGTGAAATAATCGCAAAAAATCACCGAAAATGCGACGTTGCGAGCTCAGCACGGATGCACTCTCTTAATCTAGTCATCCCGTCAGTAAATAATCAGTAATTTAATCTCAACTGTAGTTTTGCCACAAAACATAGATTTTTCCACTTTCGAGTGATATTCTTTCAAAAATCGGGCCCCAGGTTCGATATTAGTATAGTTTTTTGTCAATTCAATTAAAAAAATTGATCCAATTAGTTTACAGAGTCACTAGCCGAATATTTACCTCGGGTGCCGGCGTAGTTGTAGTAGAAGTCGTCCTGAACAGCACTGAGCTCTTGGTGCTCAGCTTGACAGGCTTCCTGGTGGTGGTGGTGACGGGAGCTCTGGTAGTGGGTGCAGCCGTGGTGCTGCTGGGCTTCTTGCAGAGCACGTTGCGGGCGAAGTCGCAGGAGTCCGCCGCCTTGTTGAAGAAGAGGCCTGGAAGGTACAAGTGTTCAAGTTGGGGTCAAGAAAGCGATAGATAGAAACTTTATTTGGTAACTAGCTTCTGCCCGCGACTTCGTCTGGGATAAAAAGTAGCCTATGTTTTAATCTAGGGTACCAGCTATCTTCGTTCCAAATTTTATCCAAATCCGTCGAGTCGTTTTAGCGTGAAGAAGGAACAAACATACACACTCACTCACTCACATCGTCACATCGTCACATCATCACATCGTCACAAACTTTCACATTTATAATATTAGTAGGATTATGACAAGACAAATAAAATAAACAAATGCTGTATAAGTTACACATGAAGATGAAGTTGTCACAGACGCGAAAAGGGGATTCTGCATGTACTGCTGGCATTGCTTGGCAGCGCTGATGTGTCTGGTTTTCTTTAAGCATGATAGAGGGCACAAACGATCACAAATTTGCTTCAACGTTTTAGCTGTCATTTTTGACACTTCTAGTGTGGATCTGACAGCGAGCGATCCAACTTTGGTTCGCAAATTGAATCGCATTAAAACGTCACGTTAGACACCCATAGTCATTCATAACACAGGAGGGTTATCCGTGAGTTGCCTGATTTTTAATAAAAGAGCAAGCCCGGTTTTTGAAGATCCCTAAGTTGTACCTATTGGTCCGGAAATATTGGTGCCGCTAGCTGACTCCTGAGTCCGTGTATGGTAAAAAGTTATGCGAGAAGCGGACTACTGGATAGTGAAACTGTTGGGTTTCTGTTACGTGGGGTAGACTCAGAGAGACATCGACCACCTTTTTCACAGTATATCCCCATATATAGGACCGGTCCGAGTGGAGAGCCTTGGGGGAGGCCTATGTCCAGCAGTGGACGTCTTTCGGCTGACATGATGATGATGGTGATGATGCTTATCCGATGTTCTTACCAGAAGGGCAGGTGAATTGGTGAGCCACGATGCCCAAGTTGGAGGGCCCGGAGTCGAGGCACCAGAAGTACTTCTTGCAGTCGCGCGGGTGCTGGAAGAATCCTTCGTCCGTGCACTTGAAGTCTGCAGACAAAGGTTCATACATTAAACTGGTCATGTACGTAGGTACGTCGTTATTGCAACAAAACAAATGCAAAGGGATCCAATCAATTAATCATTCCTCATTTGCTTAAATAGTGACCCTAGAGCCACCTAGATAGTAATAAATTAACTGCCACGGCAAACGGAGAGCCAAGCGTATTTTAACGTTACTTCAATCTACGTGTCACTATCTGAATTTTTAAACATGAGAGATGTTCCTTAACGGCGGTTTTGCTTTGAACTCGCACAGACCTTTACAAAAGGCAATATAAAGGATTCGAAACACGCCGAGTATGATAAGTTACCTGATCCGGGGTCCGGGGTAGTCGGTGGTTCAGGAGTAGCGATGCTCCAGGTAGGTGTTGTACTTTTACTGGAAGAGCCACTGTTCCTGTTGTTCGACTTAGACCTGGAAAACAAAAGACAATCAGTGAAATCCTACAAATACTATACCTACTGCAGAGCTATTAGAGGGTAACAGTAATATCTGTCAGTAGAGTGAAGTAAAGGAGGGAGACAGCAAATAATTACGTACAAACGACAGAGACAAGTAGTGACAGGTCATAGTGAATAGTAGATTGATAAACTAGGGTTGAAATATACCCATTTCACCTGAGATATTTCTGGCACCCGAACGAAGTGAGGGTGCCAATAGTTCGAGGGTGAAATGGGTAATTTCATCCGAGTTGAACACTCTACTTTTCATTTCGAATATGAGGAAATTAAAATTTCACTAACAAAAACTAAAATTTATATTTTGTTACGTTTGTCATTCTCTTCCCGCTCTTTTTTCTATTGCGCGATTTGCGCGCATTGCGCACTTCTTCTGCGCACCAATGGCGGCCGGCTAGTTTTTTTTAAAACTTGCAGACACGGAGGTCGCTATCAATTAATTGTCGACTTAAATATTTCAAGCTAAAAAAATTGCCGAACGTAATAATTTCTACTAATTCTCGTTGTATACGCTTGCATAATAAGCTTATATATAGCGGGAATGTTATTTAAAGATTATTTTGCCTTTTACAATTAAAAAGGAACTATTAGTATAGATTATTATTTTGAACATAGATCACATGGCTGTATACGTATTTCCATTGCTATGTACCTCATTTGGATTAGCTGGAAAAAAAAAATACTTTCAACCCAAGGGTCGCGATGAGTCACTTTCAACCCTATATCCAGATAATCAATGACCTACTTTCAGAGTATGAGAGATGAAAAAATTATTCGTGCCCCGTAATCGTAATTTAGGGTTTAGGATTAAACATACTCCCCCCGCTCTGTGTCACACCCCGTCTTGTATTTTCCTGTTGTCCTTATTACCAGTGGCCCGTATTCTCCAAGCTACAAGTTACAATTTGACAGTGTAAACTAAGCAACATCTGGTCAAATCCCAACCACTGCACTGATTGGTTGATTGAGCCAGTGTTGCTAGTTTACCCTTGTGAAATGGTAACTTTTAGCGGAAAGAAACTGGCCAACACACACACACATGTGGTGTTGTTCCTTTGCTGTTGTTTTCTGACCCTCTACTTTCTACGATGTCAAATTATCAGTTACACATAAATTTGCAAAGGTTTGCATATAACCCCGGGTTGCCATCTGTCCGGGTTTTCTCGGACTTTGAGTAAAGGAGGCTTGTTCCTAGAATCGGAACGTATTTAGCCTGGAGATGACGATGAAGAAATGGGATCCGTTCTTACTTTGCCGTGGGTCTGGTGGTGGTGGAGCTGGTGGGTCTGTTCCGGCGCCTGTTGCTGCTGGAGGATCCGGACGGCTTTGGCCTCTCTGCCACCGCGTTGTCAGTCGATCTGTTTGAAACAAAAACATGATCATCTGCCTCTTTTTAAAGCTCAGAATGGTGTTAGTTGGACGCCTTATTGTATAACAGACTTGGAATCAGAAACGCATTCACCATTCCTTTCTGTCATACGATAAATGATGAAGGTAGACAGAGACGTCACAGCTAAAGCCTCAGAAGCCTTATTGTCGAAATGTGCTTGTAATCGAATTTACCAACCTTCATCCTATACTAGTACCGTTTGAATGAAAGGGACAAACAAGAAACCACCAATAGAATCAGCACTGAATGAGAGTTGGAAAATACAGTAACTATTGGTGTTTCTTTTCCTCACTCACTATTACGTTTTTGGAGTATACGAAAACCCTAACAATAAGACAACTCGCTTCCATTTCTCTTGGGTGCAAGTGTCAAGCAAATTGATCGCATACGCCACACAGTTTGAACAGGGCTCAAGGTATTGTAAAGATTGATTGAGGGAACGTGAATACTAATAATGTGGGAACTTACCCGACTTTGGATATGTAAGCCTCCTTGGCCGCCTCGATGAGGGGGTAAGGCTTGCCGTGACAGGTGCCGCGGAAGTCATCGTTGTCGATCGACCAGAACATTATACCTGAAGAAGAAACACAGGATGGTATTAAAAATTGCACTGAGAACCATTGGACTCTGTTGGAGCTGGACTTTGGTACGGTAGAAGTAATCTACAATATGGATCTCTTCAATGTCAAAATGACATCCCGAGGCATGACATTGGCTAGAAATTAAACACAAGCAGTTATTTCGTGTGGCTTGTGGAGTAGCCTTGTTTTAATTCAATGATTTTGACCTGGCTGAGTAGTATCTGATTCCATTCATGATTTACGGTGCCCTTCTATAGTGGCTCATGAATTGAATAGTATGACTGTAGGTGCATTTTACTCCCTTTCGCAAGCAAACAGTAAACTTTTTTTGTGTTACTAAAGGAAAACTTTGGAAGGAAATTAGCTTTGAAATTAGCATACTCTTGTGAGGAAATTTGATGATTCCCAATCTGCACTGGGCCCTCATTATTACAGGTTGCCTGTGTCCAGCAGTGGGACTTTTACTGTCTGAAAATTATGAGTATAAAATGATGACGACAGCAAGCAATTGTTAGGTTGACGTCATTACTCTCTGTTCTACGTGACTTATGTCTTCATCTGTATTTTATGAGCCTTATCAAATATTTTCAATTATTTCTTAAATCTCACCTCCCAGTCCGTTCTCAGCAACATACTCCGCTTTCTTCTGCACGATGTCAATATCATCATAACCGACCCACTGGTTCCCCTTGTACGCCACGGGTCCCATAGCATCCTTGTTGGGATACATCACAGTCCAGGGCTCATCCACGGCTTCTTCCTCCGACGACTCGTCGTCGGACTCCTCGTCGTCAGAGCTGATGGCGCGCTTGGTCCTCTTATCCTTTAAGGCTTCGCAAATCTGGAATTAGAAAGGGTTGGATATAAGAGCGACTTGATTGCAAAATATACACGGAAATTGAATGTTGACAATGGGAATCCTTTTAGCAAAGTTTATGTCAGTGCGTCGTTTTACTGTGAAAGGGTTTCCATCTTTTTAAATCCATTTTCCGTAACCATATTTGATTCGTAGCGCACTTAACACCGAGTGACCAAGGGGTCTGGTCTTCTTGGCTTGGAGACCCTTGCAATTAGCTCCATCGCAAATACCATCCAACACCATCTTGATTATCATTAACTAAGTAGCATTGCATTAGACCCTGAATGATAACGATGAAAATACAAGCAGTTGTGAGGACTATACTTCATTTAATTTAGAATGAGAAACCATAATGCCATTATATTGCGTCTGGTCAACTATTTCTTACCTAGCAAATAGTACAATACAATAGTCTGGGAGCTGCAAAATAATAGTTATTTGTTATACAAGGGGGGAAAGTTGAATTTTACCTGCGAGTGTTCATTTGAAACACGAGCTAGCGAAAGGATTCTATGATTGACCACGAGCGAAGCGAGTGGTTCAAAAATAGAATCCTGAGCGTAGCGAGTGTTTCAACACA
Source organism: Pandemis heparana (assembly GCA_963854515.1). NCBI lineage: Eukaryota > Metazoa > Arthropoda > Insecta > Lepidoptera > Tortricidae > Pandemis > Pandemis heparana. The sequence goes on along the minus strand of OY978014.1, from coordinate 15,218,136 downwards.
CGAGGCGTAAAATAACTTTTCACCCGTGTATAACACAAAAATTTTCACCTCACTACAGCGAGGAAAATAAGAAAAAGGGTTTGTAGGTACTATCACTCATTTTTAATAACAAAATAACTAGAAAAACATGCGAATATTTAACGTTGACGGCTTAATTGAATAGTTTTGACTTAATTTTTTTTTAATTATTTGAAAGAAAGAAAACATTTATTCGTGATATAAATTACTTACAGAAAAAAACAAGTAACAGCATATTGTATACAATCACGAAATGGTTCCACCTTAGCATAATGCTGGCCTACAGCCAGCGCTGGTCTTCCGTTGGGACCATCAAGTGCTACTGTCAGCACAAACAGTGAACCGGCATTAAAATCTTTAATATGGCTGAATGGACAATAATTCCTTTACCTATCCCACAAGGGATGAATTTAATAAAAAAAAATATTTCGGATGCGTTTTATTCGCATATTGACTGACTTGACTGTCAGAACATTTTATCCGTTTTTACAACAAGAATGAAGGTTAATGTTGAATGCTGATATTTATGAATTAAAATAAAGTTGTAAGACTGTATTGAGTGTTTTTTACTCGATGCAATTGATTAATTTTGATATTAAAAATTCAGCACTTTTAACGTTTTACGTTTTGTTAGCTGTCAAATATCACTTAAGCTCCCTTCAAATGTCAAAACCCTGTACTATATCTTTCTAATCTGTGGTCAAAACTCTTTCTCCACAAGTGAATAAAGAGCGATTTTCTCAATAGCTGTCAAACAAACAAAAAGTGCTTTCCGAGCTAGTGAGGTGAAAAATTGTTTTAATGTCACTTTATTTGCGTGTCGTTAATTATTACTCTAGTACAAATTGTAAAGAGATTACAGTTCACGAGCCGCAATATAATGTTGTTGTGGTTTCTCATTCTAAAATAAATGAAGTATAGGTACGATCGAACGAATTCATTCCTGGCCCACTATGGAACAATCTCACAGTAAAAGTCATAATGACGTTTCATTGAATTGACAAGAAAAATCATGTGACGTTTACTGTGAAAACGTTCTGCGGTGGGACATGAATCAAATGCTTCTACTGTACATAATATTTTCGTATACAGGATGTCTTAAAATTATACGAGAATTTTTCAGCGGGTGGTTGTGGTTGGGTTAGTTGAATAGGACACTCCTTTTTCTATCGTTATGGCTTCTAATTAATATACAGTCTTTTATTGAATCAGGCGTTACTTTGCGGAGGTCCATTTCAATGAACACAAAATATTTACCTTGCTACTCCGCTACTTACGTGCAAGTTAACCAAGCCATCAGTTAGAATGATCCCGTAGAGGGATCGAAACGCGCGTCAGTGTTTGTGTGGTGGTAGGATTAATTAAGGTTGTGGGATTTGTGTGCGTTTTGTGTGGTAGTAGTGGTGGGAGGGCTTGCATGCAAAACGTACATATTTCGCACAGGCTTGGTTAACTTGCACGTAAGTAGCGGAGTAGCAAGGTAAATATTTTGTGTTCATTAATATACAGTCTACCCCCCTTATTCATAAACGCGCTATAGGCTTCTGCTAACTTAGCAATCGTTTGTCCTTATCTGTCACATTGACATTTACCTTTTATCTGTGAAAGGTAAATGTCAAAGGTAAATGTCAATGTGACAGATAAGGACTAACGATTACTAAGTTAGCAGAAGCCTATAGAGCGTTTATGAATAAGAGGGTATTTCTCCCAAGTTTTCCTTGTATCTCTTACCTCGTAGTACGCCAAGTATCCCTTCTCCCTGGTAGCGTCTCCCTGCTCCCCTGGCCCGTCCGCCGGCGATCCGACCTCCACAGCGTCAGGGTTGAACAGCGTGTACGAGCGTCCGTACGTAGGGATACCGAGCACCAGCTTGTCGCGGTCTGCGCCGCTCTCCAGGTAGAATTTGATGGTGTAATCCTAAAAGAAGCAATTACAAAATAAGGGCACGAGCAAAATTGGGAACCAGATGCAACGATAGTGCTGGCCACTTTGCACCGTTGTTGCCTAGGATATGTAGGTGGTAGGTTGAAGATCTACGATGGTACAAAGATATATATATCGAAGAGAGCAATGTAAAGTGTCATGACCCGACCAAATCGTGTGTTTAACGTGGGCAAAAAGGGAATTCGGACATTAATGAAACTGTTTTGGAAAATTGTCGGAAGTCTACTATTGTAGCAAACTCAACACCGAAACATTATTAAAAACTTCCACTGCAACTTAGGTAACGTCAATATCACAATAATCCACAGTAACGAAAAGAAAAGCCTAGTTTTCAATTAAGAAACGCGGGACAGTTCCCGAGGTCACTGTCTGCGCGTCCATTTCTTTTTATACTAACAAATGACAGTCGTTTTCCCGCGCAACAACCTCAGACCCTGTCTAGCGCGCCGCATATGGCAACACTGGCGTTTCACATGTACTATTGCCAATCTGGATGGATTCACAACGAAGCTTCTGTATGAACCAATGTTCATTATCCGACACGGCCATCCTACAAGACACACGTCCTCGTGTGTAATTGGCAACGGCAATGAATAATGTACTATATCAAACATTCGCTCGGCCCTTTCTGACCTAGTTTTACTCAAAGTATGTCACAATCAAGTTAATTTCCTCACTACAACAGCATAGGCAGCATTCATCTCTGTTAATACTAGAGTCATCTCTGTGACTCGACGAACCGTCAACAAAATGGTTACCAGAGCCATCCCTGTGGCTCGACGAGCATTCATCTCTGTTAATACCAGAGTCATCCCTGTGACTCGACGAACAGTCAACAAAATGGTTACCAGAGCCATCCCTGTGGCTCGACGAGCATTCATCTCGGTTAATACCAGAGTCATCCCTGTGACTCGACGAACAGTCAACAAAATGGTTACCAGAGCCATCCCTGTGGCTCGACGAGCATTCATCTCTGTTAATACCAGAGTCATCCCTGTGACTCGACGAACAGTCAACAATATGGTTACCAGAGCCATCCCCGTGGCTCGACGAGCATTCATACATTGTTAACGTCTGTGACAACGTCTCACACCGGAACCATCCCTGTGGCTTCCAAGGCCGCCCTCACTGGCGCCGTCTCACAACACCACAAAACCTCCATGTGGTTTCCAAGGCCGCCCTCACTGGCGCCGTCTCACAACATCACGAAACCTCCATGTGGTTTCCAAGGCCGCCCTCACTGGCGCCGTCTCACAACATCACGAAACCTCCATGTGGTTTCCAAGGCCGCCCTCACTGGCGCCGTCTCACAACACCACGAAACCTCCATGTGGTTTCCAAGGCCGCCCTCACTATGGCGCCATCTCACAACACAATACAACCATCTCAGTGGCTTCCGAGACCATTCCTCTGATCCATCTCTGTCAGACACTGTCACTGTCAGAGACTGTCTGAACAGTCTGATCTCTGTGACCAAACAACACACCATTGCCCTTCCTATGGCAAGATAAACCGTCATCTCCGTGACTATAAAATAACAACAACACAACACACGATAGCGGAATAAAATCCCTGTGATTATAAAATTTTCATATGTTAAGATGATTGTAATTTTCACAATCAGCGACTTCTTATTTAAATTGCCTAAATTCAATGCTGTAACTTTCTACATCTTCCAACATGAAACTACACTCCTACTGTAACTACATTCGTATTCCTTGATGTGATATTTCATATTACTAACATGCGAGATTTTAAACTAGACTCGTGACCAAGACTGCTGCCACTTGGTTGAAGCGTCGTGTAAATCGATTATTTCTGACGAGATTAAGCCTCTTGTATTGTAGATTTGTAGTGGTTAGCTAAGTTACCGTACTGTTTAGTAGGAGGTAAGGTTAATAAATTCGTTTAAAAATCCGTTAAGAAAAATACGAATCACCAACCACTGGTGATTCTAATCTCACTCAATGTTCGTAGCAGTTATTATTATAATGAAATGAATTTTAATTAATAGTAACAAAAAAAAAACATAAAATAAAAAAAATACTTGATTTTTATTTAAAGAGACATTAAATTAAGAAAGAAAGGCGGAAAAAAAAAACGGAATATAACACTAGCTCGCATAGTTTAAATTCTATCTTCCCGAGATATCACACATTTCAAATAATTTAGTGGTGTATCAACAATCAACACATTCTATTAATGGACTTTAATTCATTAAATACATCCATAATTATCAATTAGCGTTCTTCAGAAAGTTTTCCTCAAATTTAACATTCACTGTCTTCAAAGTAAAATTATCATCAGGAAGTGTACCTGTTTTCCACTACTTGACTTCACTATATTGCAGAGATAGCAAAGTAGTAGTAGACATCTCTTTCCAGGCAAACCACTTTAGTTTTTTTTTTTTTATTATTTTTTTATTCTCTATGTTAGGTTAGGATATCACAATATTTTATAAAAGCAACAAAACAACACTAACATTTTTATAAGTTTACCTAGTTATTATTATTACTAGTATGAAGTGATTCACTCTGCCTGCTATATTATTATTCTTTTTTTTTTACAGTTTATCTAACAGAGCATAAGAGCATGGTTGATTCGTTAAAATCAACAAAACTTTTTTTTTAGAGTAGAAGTTTAACACAAACTTTATTTTTCGAAACTCATGAATTATTCAATGTCTAATTAAGGGCCTGTTTCAACAGTTTCTGTTAAGTTCCTGATAACTTTGGTGTCAAATATTTATATCAAACACCTACCAATTAGTTGCTGTTGCAACCATCAATCATCATTAGAAAAAAAAAGCCTTACTTTCATTGAGTAAGTACTTGATCATGATCAGTATCATTCTCTACAGCACTAATAAGTGGCATCATGCCACGACTAGGTGTAGGTTGAAAAGATTGAGGCTGGACACTGGACGTGGAAGGGCCACGCACAAGATGCAGTTTTTTTTTTTTTTTTTTTTTTTTTGAGGTTGTTCTTTAATACTACCTCCTTATTTCTACAAGTTTATTATTGTTACATTATAGGTATAGTTCGAGGAAAGCAGCTAGATAATAAAGAAAATGTTTCTGTCATTTTCAATACTACAAGCATTTTTTTTTTTTTTTTTTTTTGCTGACTACCTATCTCCAGCTGTCAACCGTACCAGCGCTATCACACATTTCACTTTACGAATAAGTACACCAAATTTCCAGCCACTCGGACCAACTGCCGAACAGCCCTCCCGCGAGAGGGTCCCAACCGGACCACAACGGCTCCACAAGCAGACCGCTGCCTGGCCATCCGACCATCACAAGAACGCAAAACTCAAGCCCAACCGGCCGAACACATCCGCCCCAAAACCACGCTGCAAGACACTCGCTCACCACTCGCACTAAAAATTAAATAGTATTGTCATCACCCCATTTTTTTTTTAAATTTTTATTTGCCATTAATCATAAGCAAAGGTCTAATTTTTTTTTTTTTTTTTTTTTTTCACAGAGGCTTTTTATATGGAGACCTCATCTCAAGGGTGAATCGAGCCATAATCCTACATATTTTACTCTATGAACAACTTTAAGTGACTTGCCATTAACGTTTATTGTTTACATTAACATCGTTTTTTTTTTTTTTTTTTAAAAACAAACATTTGATTTGGTCTCAGCATCATCAAGAAATCCAATCATACCGACGATAGCTGATTGAAGAGAATTAACTGTGTCAAAAATCCGCCCTCTGTCTACTGTTTTATACAATGTATTGTGAAACACAAACAATATTAATACTGTGACCTATTTCCATGGTTGCAATTTTTAAATAAAAGAGGAGATAAGGATCTCCTTGGGCTAATCCTTGGTATGTATGTCTCAACAAAAGGGCAAAATTATTACAATTTAAACTGACTGTATAGACAATTACCCAAGAGAAAAAAAAATACACTCATCTGGTTGTTTTATTCTTAAAAACTTTAGAGCACCAATTGAATGCCAAATAATTTCTTGTCTAAATGAGGAAAAAAAAATGCAGCCCATTCGTTAATGTAGAGTTTCATACCAGTAATTTTCTGGATAATTTTAACAACAGAAACAAAAAAAAACACTACCCATCATCAACAGAACCAAAATGTTCCAACAATACAAGTGCACATTAAATGTGCAGTTTTTGGCACTGCATTGATTAGTTAGCCATTAAACCGCTTAACATCAACCACAGGATCAATCAATGGAAAAATAAGTTACAGTTCAATTTCACATGCCGTCAACCCTAATACTAATCGAATAGTAAAGGTTACCAATACTCTTTCAAGTTTGCTTGTTCACTTTCACTCGTTATCGCTGAGTACCTTTATATATCATATCTCTTATTCCCCCTTAATTTATACAGTAACCAATCATAATCATAATAATTATCATAATTAATTTATTTGCTTCAAAGGGAAGTCTCACATATTTTGTCACAATTATGATGTGCAAATTTATGATTAAAGTTGAAAGGATATAATTCAATTTAATTTTAAAAGGCTGAACAATAAAATAAAGTCACAACCTTATGAAATGTCACTACATTATTAAAGATAAAGCTTCTGTTTGACAACTTTAGTTGAAACTGTTGAAAGACTTTAAAATCACCTGGAAGAGAACCAAACACTCTGACAGCCACTAGATAGAAACTGCCACAAAACAACCTTGAATAAGCCCTGGGCACATTAAGGTTATCTCCTGACAAATGTATGTTTCACTCACTTTTTTTTTTTTTTTTTTTAAACAACGAAGGGTGTACTAATGCTTCTATTTGAAAGAAAAAGGTTTATAGGACACATACTGTGTACACATCACATACTATGAATGCACTGCTTCTGTGCTATAAAAACACATAAAACTTCTCTGAGCTGTTTCAACTTTTTTAAAAGTTCACCATCCTCAAATATGTCATCTAAAATACTAATTGTAGTTAGTAAATTAAGATTTCACATCAAACATCTGGAATAGTAACTAAATACCTATCAGGAAACAATTCACACACATTGTAAAATTCCAAAGCAAGGCTCGCGTCACGGATATCACACGCAGAAGAATCTAGCTACTTGTCTGGTAGCCCTTATAAATGGGTAAATCACTGATACATACCTAGTATACATTTTAGCTTAACTTGCGTCCTATACTTTCTTTTAATTCGGTATAGCGTAGATTGTAGCATTCAATACGTAAAACTGCTTTAATTATAAACTAACAAACATCAAAAGACATCTAATTCTAGTAGTTGGAAATAACTTGTAACTTTCCATAATGTTACTTACGAAATTATAGCTGTTGTAAGTTATCGGACAGAGTTTGGCCAACAGACTCACTTTTATAAACACTGAACATAAAAGAAAAACTGCCGGTTCAACCAAAAAAATACTCACCTGAAGTTTGATATTACCAGATCTACTCGTAATACAATCATTATGCTGGTTGTTTTCGCGGGCCAACACGTATGTCACAAATTGACCACTAAATTTAACTGGCTCAAAATTTCGAAAAATACAGAATTATCTGGCATTGTTTTTGATTACAAACAGGGTTAGATTGAAGGTTAGTGAATTTGACTATTTTGACAATACATAATTTGACAGCCCACACGTACTTATAGCCAACTTTACCCAAAAAAACGAAACGAAACGCACGCACTACTATGGGCAGAAGTTTTACGGTTTTTTTTTTTTTAAAGACAAAATTAATTCAACACTATTCACAAACAAGTCTTGAAATATCACACCCGCTTGCATTTTATTAAAACACTAGATGAAAACCCGGCTTCGCTCGGGTGAAATTTGAATCATAATCCACTTGTAGGTACAAAATGTAGGTAGAATGTGTAGCCATTATTTCAAATCACTGTTTATTATTTTAATACAAAAATAGGTAGATGTGATAGCATTCACAATAACTGAAATTATCTGCAAGAATATATCCGTGCATGGCGTGAACAACTTGAGTCCAAAATGGCAATTTTACAGGGCGGCCATTTTAAAGTTTGAAAATCCGTTTTTATTTTGAATTGGGAATGCATGATTATTTTAAAAGTGTGTTTGGTGATTTTTCTATTGATACGAATAACCATCCTTAGCTACGGAAAAAAGTTTCAGATTTGACGACCGGATAGTCTAGTGGTTAGTGACCCTGATTATGAAGCTAGAGGTCCCGGGTTCGAATCCCGGTAGGGGCAGACATTTGTATGATGAATACGAATGTTTGTGCCCGAGTCATGGATGTTGTATGTATTTAAGCATGTATTTATCTAAATTATATAAGTATTCTTATCCGTTGCTTGGTACCCAATAGCACAAAGCTTTGCTTAGTTGGGGACTGGGTCAGTTGGTGTAATTTGTCCCATGATATTTATTTGTTTATTATTATTTATTTTTCCGTCGAGCCATATATTTTATAAAAATAAAAACATTTTACTCAGTCACTCGGCGGCCTCTATACGGCTGATAAGCACTCTCGGTAAGCACTACGCCAATGACATATAATTTTTTTTTAAAATTGCTGCTTGAATCTGTGGTAAACGATGACATTTGTAGCTAAAAAAAGCAACGGCTAAGTGGCGCCGCCTGTAGATTGTTTGTGTTACTACCATACATGGGGAATAGACATTGTTAATTTTTTTTAGTATGCTCCAATTCGAGAACCATTTGGAGGAAAACCATCAAATAACCGATTTATCTTGTCCGATTTCAAAAATACTTTACGATTGCAGATATTTTTGTAAAAGTACGTAGTAAGTTTTGACCTTTGTTTGATCTAACGACTATACTATAAAAAAAAAAAATCTGCCGGGATGCAACAATGACTCGAACTATAGCCCCAACAAAATCATTGTGAAAATCAGAGAAGGTTTGCAGAAGAAATGGTGTACGCAAGCTAATGTGGAATATTTCAAAGTTTACACGATGCATTGTTGCGAAGACCATTTTAATGTAAGTAGAAGTCAGGAAAGATGTGCAGGGGTGAAACGAAAAAGCAAAAACAGCACGGAAAACAATAACAACGCCAACGAACGGAAATAATTTCGAACACGCGAACATTGTTGACATTAAACGTGAGTTTGCCGTTAAATTCACACACATCTACAGATCTATGACGTTGACATATAGACAAAACCTTTTTTTATATTTCTGTACGAAGGCGATTGGGATCCTGTCAAAATTAACAAATTATAAAACAGCGAAAAATATTTATATTTATTATTAATAAACAAAGATACGTAGAAGAATAATATTCAAGTCAGTTTCTTAAAAAAGTCCATTTTATCAAATAAAGGTGTTAAAGCACAGCTTAAAAAAATGAACAATGCCAATCTCAATAAAAATTACCATAGTGGTTTAGTAACACGAACAATCCACAGACGGCGCCACCCAGCCGTTGCTTCTTTTAGCTAGAAATGTGATGACATTTCTACTACAGATTCAAGCAGTTTTTTTTTTAATTTGATATGCATTGGCGTACTGCCTAACCGCCGTATAAGGGCCGAGTAGTGATGTAACGAATATTCGCATTCGCATTCGCGAATATTCGCATATTTCTGGAATATTCGTATTCGCATTCCCATTCGCAAAATTACTGCGAATGTTATGCGAATATAAAAAAAAATTTAGGGTATCTAGTAGTTGTTTAATTATATAATTTTCGCCGCCCGGTAAGGGAGATAGCCCCATTGGCTTGGCGCTAAATTAAATAGCCCATCTGGCAACATAGAGTGGAATGACATTTCAATCAGATGCGTTCGTTCGTCTCAACTCGGCTATTCTAGGAACAAAAAACAAACGGAACGTACTTCGTTTGTACGGGACTGCCACCAAAGTCACCAAGCCATAGACAAATGGTGCCAAATTTTAACAAAAACTGAATATTCGCATTCGCATTTGCATTCGCTAATGTCGAAAATATGACATTCATTACATCACTACCGCCGAGTGACTGAATAAAATGTTTCCATTCCCACAAAATATATGGCTCGACGAAAAAAATCGGAAACTTTTTTCCGTAGCTAAGAATGGTTATTCCTATCAAAAGAAAAATCACCAAGCACTTTTAAAATAATCATCCATTCCCAATTATTCTATTTTTTCTATGGTTATGTTGGCCAATCTCAGGTTTAAGAAAAATCGCACGGCGTATGTGCGCTAGCATGAAACGGAACGTTTGTCGTCCTCCGGTGTCAGTTTCGCGCTAGTCTGTGGTGTCCAATATGGCGACTGCGATTTGTCCATCAGCACCGTTAGAATTTTACAAAATACTCGACAATCCGAATTTTGCGGATACATGTTGTCGACTCGAAATCTTTATTTTTTCACGTTCTATCATTCGGGCAACGTTTCGATCGAGTCTACCGTAACCGGTCACGAAATTATTAATATAGAAGATTACGAAAACAAGAACACACAGAAAAAAAAAACACTCGGAACATATTTGAATGTATGGGCTATGACGCCTTTACTTTAGAACAGAAACAGAGAACATAATATGAGAAAAAAAAAATGCTCTCTCAGAATAATTTTAACAGTTTACACCCGTTTTCGACGCTTATATTTTTGCAACTACAAAGCGGATTCTAATGCGGATTTCACCAACAGAAAGAACAATTCAAGAGGAAAGCCTATACGCAAAGTTCAACAATCCGCCCGATGTCGGGGCGGGTCGCCAGCTCCAAATAAAACGCACTATTTGCCATCACTACACTTCAAATAAATTTTCACATAACAAACTGCATCCAACAATTTCATTTTGTCCGTTCGCCACCACTTCTGATATCGAAGAGAGCAATGTAAAGTGTCATGACCCGACCAAATCGTGTGTTTAACGTGGGCAAAAAGGGAATTCGGACATTAATGAAACTGTTTTGGAAAATTGTCGGAAGTCTACTATTGTAGCAAACTCAACACCGAAACATTATTAAAAACTTCCACTGCAACTTAGGTAACGTCAATATCACAATAATCCACAGTAACGAAAAGAAAAGCCTAGTTTTCAATTAAGAAACGCGGGACAGTTCCCGAGGTCACTGTCTGCGCGTCCATTTCTTTTTATACTAACAAATGACAGTCGTTTTCCCGCGCAACAACCTCAGACCCTGTCTAGCGCGCCGCATATGGCAACACTGGCGTTTCACATGTACTATTGCCAATCTGGATGGATTCACAACGAAGCTTCTGTATGAACCAATGTTCATTATCCGACATATAAATCACGTCTTTATCCCTCACGGGGTAGACAGAGCTTAAGGCAACAAGATTCATGATTGTGGGCGTATAGCTGGAAAGGGGAATCAAAATAGCCGCATCACCTATAACATGATTCCTAAGATTTTCGCCTATTCTCTCGATGGACTAACCAGCCCAGGAAGAGAAGCAACTGCTTCATATGTTTTTCTTTGCTTCCAGACTAGCTTGGAAGACGATGGCAACACCAGCAGATATCATAAGAGGCTAGGGAAACACCGTGTCCCCACGAATACACTTCGACCCATTCGTGGATCTTTTGTGTAAGCATAAGGGGCTATTCCGGAATTCGATTTTCGAAGTTCGTATCATACCTCTCTCACTCTCCTATTAATGGCTGTTAGTGTGAGTGGAACTTACGATATTCAGTTCGTTGTCGACGCTGTACTCGTTGGGTTCTTCCAGCGGGTAGAGAGGTGCGTGGTGGTTGACGGCCGGCTCGAAGGCCGAGTGGTAGTCGTACGTCAACAGGTTCATCCAATCCAAGTAGCTGCAAACAAGGAGGGTCAGAGATTATTAAGGTAGCCAAAGTTAAAGCAAACTTCTACAGGGGCTTTACCATGACGTCCTAATTCCGACTCAGTTCAACTTCTAGCTGTCACTTTTAGTATGAATCTGACAGCGAGCGAACCTAAACTGAACTGCATTAAGACGTCATGGTAAGGCCCCAAGTCCGTGAGCTCCTAAGAAAGAATAAGAATAACTGTATTTCGCCTAGATGTCTAGAACAACATTTGAGTCTTGGGTAGGTACGATCGCGCGATTCTAGTTAAACCCATAAGAGTGAGTGAGAATTCTAACTGCCTACCCACTTAAACTGTCTCCAACTTATTTCTTTGTCTAATTGATTGTCGGGTAGAGATCGCCATTAAGCGATAAAACTGCTCATTGTCTACTTTGTATCGTATTGTATCCTCGTCTACTATTATCTGTTCTGTTGAAAAAGCGAAAAGCATATCTTATTTTATATGATAGGGAACTAACGAGCATGCGGTTCACTTGATGGAAAGCAATCACCGCCGCCCAATGGACACCCATGCATAGAGGGTTACGGGTGCGTGCTCGAAAGGATTTTCAAAATTAATATATAAAGAATGAATGACCTTTTGTAGATTATATTTCCGTTCCAAATAACATCTACAGTTGGTTATCTACATCAATTTAACTTGGCAATCGTACTGTCATGACATCATATTACTCACCACATTTCGCACCTCTATAAAACCGAGTTAAAATGTGAATTATAGAGAAAACTAAAAATATATTCAAGACTGGCAAACATCCCAACAGTGACTAACAAAAAACTAATTAACATACTATTAGTATAAAATACGAGCTTTAATATGAATACGTCTTCTAAACTAATTTGTATAAAGCTAAGGTCAAATTGATACAAGACATCCGCGTAGGAGCAGTAAGTTTTTTTTAACTGGTGCTTTTAACTTGCATCTTTGTCTAGACATACTAATTGTTGAGCATTAGAATTAATATAGTTATATTTATGATTCTGGGTTCTCAGACCAAATAAATGAATAGAAACAAATAATTAATAAATATCACGGGACATTTAAAACATCAATCGACCTAGATTCAATTTAAGCAAAGATTGTACTAACACTAACTACGGGTACTAGGCAACGGATAAACATACTTAAATGGATAAACACATTCACAAATAAACACCCAAGACCCAAGAAAAAGAAATTTATTTTTTCATGCTTAAAGAAATGTATTTTTTTAACTAATAGGCTATACATACGATCGTCAAATGAAGTCAAGACGGATTTCCAACGACAAACTGAAGCCAGTTTAAAGTACGCAGCAGCAGTTTGTAAGACATTGTAACTAAAGTTCCCACCTCATCACGCCTTCATAGAGCCACTTGCCCAACATGACATTGGTATAGAACAACGTGTGACTCTTTCACAAGCATATTTACATGCGTGTCGCCATCACGCCTATAATTGTATTTACACGCGTAACGCGTTACACTACACGGTGGAATAACTAACGACGTACAAGTGACCGAACGGGCGGCGCAATGTAATGTGTACGGAATTAGTTACACGGTGTAAAATGGGCTTAAGTGGTACAATGTCGCGATGTTTTGGTGGCAATTAGCGGTCTCACATTGAGGTTAGGGTGTTGCGTAGTAGCGCCTGGCCTTACGTCCGAAAAGGGTAGGAACATTTCACTTCCGGATACCAGCACCAAATTTTTATATTTTACTAGGCATATCATCTAGACAACAAAATTGCCGGGAGACAGTTTCTGAGGTGTCAGGGTCACCAGATATGACGTCATCAAATTGACCGCCGCCGCGTTTTGAAAAATTCAAATTACACCCAACTTATACAACGCACGCATACATGAGGGGTATCAAATGAAAGCTAGTTAAATATACTATCTTTGCGCTTTGAACTGCAATTGCATTAATGTTGACGTTTAAGAGCTATTAAAAGAAAAATGATAATCTTGGAAAAATATTACGGACTTTTATTTCTTGCACCAAAACTAAAGACTCCAGACTAAGATAATGTAGTACAATAATGAAAACAAATTATTAAGCTTTACATTACAATTCAAAGTTTGAAAATCGGATATGAAATGTCGAAGTTATGGTCAAACACTTGACGACGCTGCAGCGTCTAAAATTACGAAAAAAAATTTTTTCTTCCCGAAACCAGCACCAATTTTTTATATGTTACTTGGCATATCATTTGGACCCCGAAACTGCCAGGAGACAGTTTCTGAGATGTCAGGGTCACCAGTTATGACGTCATTAAATTGGCCGCCGCCGCGTTTTCAAAAATTCAAATTACACCCAACTTATGCAACGCACGTATACATGTAGGGTATCACGTGAAAGCTAGTTAAATAGACTATATTTGTGCTTTGAACTGTAAATGCATTAATGTTACCGTTTAAGAGCTATTAATAGAAAAATGATAATCATGGAAAAAGTATTACGCACTTTTATTTCTTGCATCAAAACTAAAGACTCCAGACTAAAATAATGTACTACAATAATGAAAAAAAACTATTAAGCTTTACATTACAATTCAAAATTTGAAAATCGGATATGAAATGTCGAAGTTAAGGGAAAAAACATAAAGCGCGCGAAATTGCCGCCATCGTTGAAAACTGTAGATACCTACATATTTTCACTTCGAATATTAGTCTGCTCCAAAATTTGACGCGTGAATGATTCGGTGGTGGTGTATTTATGCGCCTAGTAACAATGACTGACAATGAATTGTAATGTAATAGGTAAGTTATTAATTTTCTGCACCGAGACGTTACAATTGGTTATTTTATTATAATTATCATATTAATTACCTAAATAGTAGTAGTAGTAATAGTAGTAAGTATACTAATTGTTCGAAGAAGGAGGTATAGGTATATAAATCCAAAGTGCGTAAGTATAATATTTATTTATATTTACATTTATAATAAAAAAAATATATAATTTAATATTACCCTTTATGAGGCTACATAATAATTGAATTCATCAAAAATACCTTGAAACACCAGTTGGCATGGGCATATACATTATGCGCATAACGCGACATGTCACGTTGTTTGTGGCGGCCGCCGTATTATCTTTAAACCAGCATAGCTATGTCTTTTTATACCCGATTGTGATGATTAAAATTTTATACTATAGAGGAATAGCGTAGAATTATTTGAACCATATTTTTTTTTTTCTCCAACTTAAATGGTTCTCTGGCTATAAAAATAAACATGCATTTTTTTCTTTAATTTGTCTATTTGTTCTAATATTTTTGTTGTTTACATATTTATGCAGTTATAATCAATGAATACAATGCAGCAAATTTTAATATCTTTTCATTTCATGCCCCATACGTGCATATACACTGCGTAATTTGTCTAATTTAAATCTTTTAAAACGCGCCGGCGACGTCGTTTGAATATATGGCATCCGCCGCGCTTTATTTTAAACCGGTATAGCTATGTCTTTTTTTACGTGATTGTGATAATTTAAATTTTATACCATAAAAGAATAACGTAGAATTATTTGTACTCTATATTTTTCTCTCCAATACAAATGGTTCTCTGGCTATAAAAATAAATATGCAATTTTTTTTTTGTAATTTGTCTTATTTATTCTTTATTTTTGTTGTTTTCATATTTACGCAGTTACAGTTAAAGAAAACAATGCAGCAAAGTTAATATCCTTTCACGTGATACCCCACATGTATACGTGCGTTGCATACGTTGGGTGTAATTTGAATTTTTCAAAACGCGTTGGCGGCCAATTTGATGACGTCATAACTGGTGACCCTGACACCTCAGAAACTGTCTCTTGGCAGTTTCGGAGTCCAGATGATATGCCTAGTAACATATAAAAAATTGGTGCTGGTTTCCGGAAAAAAATTATTTTTTTCGTAATTTTAGACACTGCAGCGTCGTCAAGTTTTTGACCATAACTTCGACATTTCATATCCGATTTTCAAACTTTGAATTGTAATGTAAAGCTTAATAATCTGTTTTCATTATTGTTCTACATTATTTTAGTCTGGAGTCTTTAGTTTTGGTGCAAGAAATAAAAGTCCGTAATATTTTTCCAAGATTATCATTTTTCTTTTAATAGCTCTTAAACGGTAACATTAATGCAATTACAGTTCAGGGCACAAATATAGTCTATTTAATTAGCTTTCACGTGATACCCCACATGTATACGTGCGTTGCATATGTTGGGTGTAATTTGAATTTTTCACAACCCGGCGGCGGTCAATTTGATGACGTTATAACTGGTGACCCAGACACCTCAGAAACTGTCTCCCGGCAGTTTTGGGGTTCAGATGATATGCCTAGTAACATATAAAAATTTGGTGCTGGTATCCGGAAGTGAACTATGTTTTCCGTTATTCCAAGCACTATAGGGCTAAAGATCTGTGGTCTCCATTCACGCATCTTTGTCTAATATACGGTCGAATGGTCGTTCGGTCTAAACTAAATTTGTACTAAAACCATTGACCGCTTTTTAAGAAAATTTTAATCTAACCTAACCTATTCTACGTAGGGTATGTAAATTAGGTAGGTAGGTTAAAATAGGGTATGTGTATTTTCAGTTTCTGCTAGATACATTTTTGTGCAAACGATCTTGTTAAACCAAAAAAAAGCGACCATATAAAGGGCCCTTATCTAATATCCTTAAACGAGATTTTTTTGTATAAGTATTTATTTATTTAGAGGTTCTAAAAGTAGGAGTTTAGCCTCGTTTAGCCGAGTTTCGCAACCTACCAAGCTTTAGCCGGTCACCCAAGTACTAACTCCCTAATTTTTCCAGGTTTTACCACCGTCTCCATGGTGACACTACTCATTATATTTGCGCTGGCGCAACTCCTGCGTCGCTATCAGCTGATTTGAATGAAATAGCGATGGCCGCTGAATGCACAATGGGGAAGGGACTAGACTCCGGTGACCATGGATTGAGGTTCCAGTTTGAATTCAAATGTTTAAAAATTAAATTGTCTTGTAATCTTTGGTCGTGTGAATGTGAAGTAGTATAAATCGCAGGATCATGGCACTGATCAATGATTGCGCTATTGACAGAAAAAGGCGAAGGCAGTCTGCTTTTTTTTCAAAGTAGGTAAACGACCACGACGGGCGCAAGAAATGTCGTTTCTCAAAGTATGACGGATTTCTCTTTACAAACACATTCGTCACATTGTCAATTGAAGCAGAGGCAGATTCAAAAGAAGATGGTGGCACGACGTGGATGAATATCAGATAGAGTAGCAGAAGTATGTCCTCAACATCATTTCATGTCATTTTAACAGGCCGTACATTCCGATTAAAGTTCTTCACCTAGTCTGTTTGTCTGTCTGTCTCTTCGCGATAGGCTTAAAAAACACTGAACAGATTTTCACGTAATTTTCACCGATATACAGACTGATTCACCAGAGAGGTTTAAATACCTATGTAATTTATCAAGATGTTGTGTACATTGGTTGATATATAACGATAATTATAGAAAGTGTTGGGAAAATTCAAGCTGTCTCAAATCAAAATCAAAAATTAAAATTAGTTTAACTGAAAGAGGTACACTATACACAGAAGGAACAGTGATTCCCACACTAGGCAAAGCCTGTGTCGTGGGATCCAATAACACATAATTACCAGGCAAAGTGCGGCTTATGAAGATAATAACAAGTCTGGGTTACAAATTTTAATCCTGCGCGGACGAAGTTGCGGGCAACAGCTAGTTTAGAATAAAAACTGTCCCAATTACCCCTTTTTACTGGCTACAATACTAGCACAGTAAACAATGCAAATATAACTAGTATCTTCACCGCTCTGGTTCCGCGGCCCGTATCACCTGACCGTGACTCTTGCATCATACATATTTAAATAACTAAAACAATATAAATATATATGTATGTCGTAACACGGAAACTGTAGCGAGTGAGAGCGTGATAATGTTGCGCTTAGACTTTTTGGGCGGGTTGGCGTGAAACGATTGCGGAATGAAGGGTTTTATGAATGTAACAATGTATTCTTTCTTAATATTTTTTATATCTTTTATATATCTTAGCCGGAGACCATCGTCCACTCAAGAAATAATATGCCGATCGAAATTGTTTCGATAAAATAATCTCAAAGGCTATTTGAGAACCATTTCCAAAGCAGTTGCGCGTGGATGTCGCGCCGATGTGAAAACACACAATTATCTATGTAGTCTCTGCCTACCCCTGTGGGAAAGAGGCGTGACGATATGTATGTATGTATGTATCTATGTATCTATGTAGAGCAGAGGTTCCCAAACTCTTTTGTTCCATAGACCACTTTAAAATTTTACTGGATACGGTGGACCCCCTGCAGCTACATTACCACTAATTTCTAAACTAAATCTCGAAAAAAAAAATAAGATTAGCTCTATAATCTATGGAAACTTGCGTTGTTGCTGAGTTTCAACGAAAAATTAACAGTTTTCGAAAAAAATGATTAGAATTGATTGCTTGATAGGGTTAATTATTTGAAAATAAAGTCGACTAAACAAATTGTCGTATCCTACGAGAAGAGCCACAATTACAAAATGCTTACTTTTCAGGAGAAGCATTTTTGTGTTTCTTTCAAAAGATAACTAATAAATTGATGCTTTTGCAATTAAATAATGTGCATTAGTATTCTGGGGTTCTGCTTAAACCAATTTAATATTCTTAATGATATATTATAGAACGATTTTGTCCTTTAAATCCTTTTTCGTCGGAGTAAATGAGTTTTAATGGGCCATAAGCGACGTTGTGCCTTTTATCGTTGAAGAATTCGGGGCCACAACTACCTTTAAGACCTAACCGAGGTAGTTAAATGAACTGCGTTTCAAAAAAAAAATAAAGAGCATAGTTTAAAAAATATACTATGTCTTCTTGTATTACTGAAATAAGTGGAAAATAACAGCGTAAGGCCAGCAAATGCTGAGTTGGGGCCATTTTATGTCAATTTTATGCAGCTTTTAATATGTTTT
Organism: Pandemis heparana; assembly: GCA_963854515.1. Classification (NCBI taxonomy): domain Eukaryota; kingdom Metazoa; phylum Arthropoda; class Insecta; order Lepidoptera; family Tortricidae; genus Pandemis; species Pandemis heparana. The sequence goes on along the minus strand of OY978014.1, from coordinate 15,199,432 downwards.
TGTTTTTTAATTACTGTGATTGTCATAAATAAACTTTTTCTTTCTTTCTTTCTAAAATAATAATAATATTATTATTATTATTATTTAATAATATTTTCTAAGATTTATTAAAACAAAGCTAAGATACTTAGGTCCGCACAGTAATTTCCTAACATAAAACAAATTATTTTTAAGGAAACCAGTGAAACTAAAAAGGAACTTCTTAATTTTTTATTTAAAAAAAAATGTAACTTCTGAAACTTAAAATCTTCCCAACGCTTTATTTAATAAGTTTTCAGTATTCATTGGACATCTTTCCTTATTCTCTCATCGTCATCGTGTATCACCCGCAGTACCAAAATCACAGTTTTAATGCTGAACACGCATATAAATAATATCGTGTTCATTTTCTGCACTATTTCGTTTTTAGGATTCCGTACCTCAAAAGGAAAAAAACGGAACCCTTATAGAATCACTTTGTTGTCCGTCCGTCCGTCCATCGATCCGACTGTCAAGACCCTTTTTCTCAGGAACGCGTGGAGGTATCAAGCTCAAATTTATATAACATACTCAAGTCTACTGCTCCTTTAAGCTGTGAAAAAAATCAAACTTCTAAGCCAACGCAATCAAAAGATACAGCCGTTTATGCCACAAATTTCCTCAAATTTTCGAAACTCGCCATGGAATCAAAACCTACACGGTTCTTCCCGTGAACTCAGAATCTTAAAATTTTTAAAATGCATTTCTGACTGTTCTCACTAACAGACAAAGGGTTCAAAAACATTGCGTGGCAAACTATAACGGATTTAAATCCTTTGGCAGACTGTAGGTATACCATAACTCGAGATCGATTTGGACCATCTGATTTTATTATTTTGGGTTTTAGGGTCTTCACGTGTTTGAAAATAAAATCCTATTGTTTTTCGTGAGAAACAAGCTTCCAGAACCAATCAAAAATAGATTAAGTATGTACATTTTTGGTTTATTTTTTCAATACACTTTTTCAGACATTTAATATAATAATAATATATAATAGCAGGAAACAATTCACACAAATTGACCTAGTCCCAAAGTAAGCGATTTAATTTTATTCATTTAATCACATACATCTATCATTACAGTTACCCAATACGATAGAGAGTAGCACATAATTTCATAGTGTAGATAATTTACATATTAAATTTTAAAACTTATTTCAATACCTAATAAAAGAGAAATCATACCGAATGTCATAAGAAACCACAAGAGAATAACATCCGTGCCTATAATTGACAAATTGACAAGAAATTAGAAAGTCAATAGGAATAATAATGCCAAAATCATGTTTTTTTTCAGAATGTCACGCTGCTATATACAGCGAATAAAGCCTCAAGCACCATAAGAACCCAAAAAGAAGACATGCAAAATCACACGTTCAAAATAATTATTGCTATCAAAAACAATTGTATTCATTTCACGGAGCCGCATGGTTAATAAGCCACCAAAATTTATCTTTAAATAGCGAATATTAAAGCACTAATTTAACAAAACATAATTCGTACGTAGAAAAAGGACACTGTCGAAATTGTGGCCACACACTCGCTATACAAATAAAGTTGAGCTATTCCGCGGAATAAGTCCGCAGTTGCCGTTCGGGCTTTATTCCAGGTAATACTAACTACTTCATTAAATTGTGTAAATTTCTTCATTATACTGTGTAAATATGTAAATAAGTAAATTTTAAAAAATATATATTAAAAAGTAAACCCAAAAGAAGTAATAAATAGGATCTGAATAATGGAAAATCTTCATAAACCAATTTGGCTCAACTTACTTGGTGTTTTCCCTTTTCGATCTGCGTCGTCCTTTATAACCATTTTCACTTATCTATGTCATCGACCATTCATTTTATTATTTTCATTGATAATTAACGACAACAAGACGATCTTACAAATTAAACCACAATATCAAAAGCATGCCACATTTCCGGCGAGTACTGCAGAAACGGCGCTTGCGGCCCCTCCGTCTGCCCGCGCCGCTCCTTTTTGCACGGCGAAAAAGGACAGTGGCGTACTTCTGGCTTTACTCCGCGTTAGAAGCGAAACAAACGTAATTGTGGCTTATTCAAAATATTTTTTTACTATTTAATGAAAAACTATTAAAATTATTATTTAAAGTTATAGACGTGTATCTTGACTTGTAGATTTCAATTTTAAAATAAAAACTAAAAGCCCCTATGGTGATAGTGGCTCTTATCGTAGGATACGACGAAATTTTCAATTAAGTTATATTTTTGTGCTGCGAGTGACTCCATCCTACTTTACTTTCTTGACATCTACAATGACTCACAGCACAAGAACCAATCAATTCTCACAAATTTTATTCAATTTTCATGCACCCCCCCTTGCGATTGTGGACCCCCATTTTTGGTCACGCCCAACGTAGACCCCCGTCGGGTCTTCCGTGGACCCCTGGGGGTCCACCTGGACCACTTTGGGAACCACTGATGTAGAGTATATACATTATCAAAGTTTTACTCCTCAAAGAGCTGCAATTCTGTTGTGTTGTGTCTAAAATTTTGAACCATCTACAGGTCACCAACGTGAGTAACATGACCAAGTTTCAAGAGAAACTCCTGACCCATCTCTAGGTGACCAACAAAGATCTTACGTCAGAGGGTAGGTATTGAAAAAAACCACTTACCGATTCAAAGACTTCACATCAAATCCTTTCTGTATGTACTCTATGCCAGCGGGCACGGCCATCGTGAGCAGGAGGCGGGGCTTGCCTGTCTTCTCGCTCTCTCTCTCGAACTCTTCCCTCAATTCCTTCACGAGCTTGGCATAGTGCTCTCTGTCTTTCGGCTTGCCACCGTCTCTGAAGGCGGGGTATTCCCAGTCCAGGTCAAGACCGTCGAAGTGGTTTTGTCTGAGGAACTGTAGAGAAAGACAACATTGAAAAACCTATCAGAACGAAGCGGGATATTCTTATTAATGATTATTTAGCGAATTATAAATTAGAATGAGAATTAAATAAGAATTAGCGTCTGCCCAAGCGATATGACTTTGGATAGCAGTGTGAAAATAGACAACGCTAAAATACTTAAAATACTAAAACGTGTACATGTGCTTAACTTGGGAACCTTATACACCCCAAAAATAGTTATTTGCATAAAATGTATTATTAGTTAAGTAGAAATTACAAATGATTTTATTTTGAAAAAAAAAACTTTCTGCCAATCAAGAAACAAACAACAAATTCAACAAGCAAGCAACTACTTGCGGCGCATCCATCAGGGCAATAATGGCCTTTCCGAATGCTGGTAGTTTCAAAAAAGACATGTAAAAGACCCCAGGCGGCCTATTCGCAAAATAAAATTTTGATTTTGATTTCGATTTAAAAATCGAAACGTTCACGCGGCTTCTAAAATGGTCAATTTTTCTTTCGGTGACTGTACCTAGCTTCAAACAGGCTGCTAGCATTAAATGTCCATATCCCTTTACAACTGTTTCTAGGAATGTCGGGAAATTACTAAATCGAATCCGTAACTACCGCAGCGGAAGAGGGGTAATAATGGACTTCCTAACAATACGGTAGGTAATCTAGAGTTAATATTCTATACACTGACAAGCAAAAATAACGGGTCACTTCCCATACTCATACTCATACTCATTTATTCGTAATAATTATAGTTATTACATGTCATTTTGTCATAGAAGGTAGTATGAAAAAGTGACCCATTATTTTTCCTCGTGAGTATATTTCATTCCAGATAGTGGTAGAAAACGACACAAAGAAACTAGTAGCATTGATATACCATCCACAGCTTAATACACGAGGAAAGTATGTCTATCTGTGTTCTACCATTATTTGATCGTAATCCTAACTAATAATAAAATTGTGAAATATTATGGTTCGTATTTTTTTTCCTCGCCTCAACGCCTTTTACCAATCTTGACGAAATTTATATTGACATTGACACAGCTTTTACCACGGAAAAAATATAGGCTATCATTTTTCCCGACTACAGAACAGAAGATGTTCCCTAAGGACATAATACGTACCTATTAGAGAAGTTTATAAGTGTGCGTCACATTTGGGTTACCTAATTCTTTGAGCAAAAACGGCTAGACGGATTGGAATGAAATTCGGCGTAAAGATAATATTTTAAGTATACAAAGGAGCGGAAAACGGATGGAAAAATAATTAAAAAATTTAGCGTTTTGCGTCAAATATGTTACTGTTACTTAGAAATTAGGTCCCTCATTCGATTTCTACCCAATACTGTGACAGACTAGCAAGCACGCCTAGTCTAATATTGTCTGGAATGAAGTATGTACTCTTGTAAGTAACCACAAAGCTACTATTACTAGAAAATATCTTGGGTGAAAGCTATATGTCCGGCGTATATTTTTTATAAGCGTTAATGGGGTATCATGTGATATCCATCATATCGCAATTGCTTTGAACAATCTCGTATCTTCAATCGATGTGCAAACTCCTGAACCTTGAAGCGTATAGAATAAAGTTGAGTTAAGTAGTTTTTCGATATCAGATACGAGCTTCTAAAAGTAGTTACAATATTTGCATCGTAATTACTTCGAGGAGAGATTTTTGATGAGTGACAGGTTCATAGATTAAGACATCATTCATGGTTTGATTGAATTGATTAAACGCACCTACCTGTAAATAGTTAATTTATATAATCTTTATTTTTTGTTAGAGCTGCCATGTCCTGTTATACCTTTCTCTACACGCAAAGACTCGCGGTAGTCGGTGTCACTATCTTCCAGGTATGCGCGTGCACATCGCTATTAGCGGGCTTCACAATAATATAATGATTTATGACCCGGACTTCCGCGAGTCTTTGCGTTTAGTATTATAGGTTTATTATTGACTAGCCCTTAAAAAAGCCGTGGTAGCCTAGTGGTTTGACATGTGGCCTCTCAAGCAGAGCGTCGTGGGTTCAAATCCCGGGCTCGCACCTCTGAGGTTTTTCGGAATTTATGTGCGAAAATTACATTTGTAATTTACCATGAGCTTTTCGGTGAAGGAAAAACATCGTGAGGAAACCTGCACACATCTGCGAAGAAATTCAATGGTGTGTGTTAAGTTCCCAATCCGCACTGGGCGCGCGTGGGAACTATAGCACAAACCCTCCAATACACGGAGGAGGCCTATGCCATGAGGCACGCCGAATTACGCGACAATTTAATAAATAAATAAAAAAAAAAAACTGCAATAACAACAACAACAACAACATGTACTTACTGAAATTATAGCGAATTCAGAATAAAAAGGCTTATAAATAAAAAAATAAAATAAAAATTGACTAGCGTCCACTAGGGTCGATATTTTTTTTCGTCATTAAAGTGCTATTGTTACGATCTCATGCTGTAACTTTAAACCCTACGTTTATACAATTAAAATTTGCCAAACATATAATTTTGTGATAGTTTTAGGTTCCTTCCATACTTGGCCACTCCCCACAGGTTTCCGTGTTTTAATTTTGAGGTCTCGACCCCAAAAAAATGAATACTTGCCTTGATAGCGTTCCGTACGAACTCCTTCCTGCGCTCCCGCGAGGCGACCATGGGCGAGAAGCGAGTCGAGCCCTCGTTCCAGCCCCCGATGGCTAGCATCGTCTTCAGGTTCTTATTGTATGTCTTGAGGCCAGTGAACTTCGCGTAGCCACCTGAGGAGAAACAGTTTCTAAAGAAGCTGAAGAAGTTGAGCAGTCACCGACGATAAATAATGTTAGGGCTACAAAAGACTCAAGAAAAAGTTCTTTTAAAGAAACAACTCCATTCATTTAGCTGCTAGTCTTAGCTGCTAGTTTTAGCTGTTAGTCGCGATGCTGCTTTAATTGAAGAAACTATATATGGACTAAGCCGTGGTAGCCTAGTGGTTTGACCTGTGGCCTCTCAAGCAGAGCGTCGTGGGTTCAAATCCCGGGCTCGCACCTCTGAGTTTTTCGGAATTTATGTGCGAAAATTGCATTTGTAATTTGCCATGAGCTTTTCGGTGAAGGAAAACATCGTGAGGAAACCTGCACACATTTGCGAAGAAATTCAATGGTGTGTGTTAAGTTCCCAATCCGCACTGGGCGCGCGTGGGAACTATAGCCCAAACCCTCCAATACACGGAGGAGGCCTATGCCATGAGGCACGCCGAATTTCGCGACAATTTAATAATAATAAAAAAAAAACGACAATAACAACAACAACAACAACATGTACTTACCGAAATTGTAGCGAATTCGGAATAAAAAGGCTTATAAATAAATAAATAAATAAAATATGGACTAAGTTGAAGCGATTATCAATTTTGTTGAAGAAACTATAGATTAAGTTGAAAAAACTATCACCTTAGTTGAAAAAACTATCACCTTAGTTGAAAAAACTATCACCTTAGTTGAAAAAACTATCATCTTAGTTGAAAAAAAACTATCATCTTAGTTTTAGATACTATTAACTTATTTGAAGTAACCATCAACTATTTATAAACTTTACAAATCCATGGACGACTTTGACGGTTGCGTCAGCTTTAAACAGAATCTTCTACTGAAAACTATTGAATAGATTGCAAAAGGACAATCGAGGTGATTTAAAAAACAAATTACTACGTGATTAAGTCCCGTGTGTGACATCAGTTGAAAACTTACCCTTTTCTATATCCTGGTATTTATCGAAGGGCTTGAGCGTGTTGTCCTTGGTGAATCCGCCGAAAGCGTAGATGAGATGCGTGCAAAGGTAGGGATTGATGTTTTGCGGGTTGAACCGAGCCGTGCCCGGCCGGTAGACCGACCAGTTCGTGTAGTAGCAGACGACGCGGGGCTCGCTCGAGGAGGCTGCCGAAAAATCAACAAGTGAGAACAGGAAAATCAACATCAAAAGACTTATTCTGAAAGTTGATACAAGGCTCATGGTGTCAGTCGTCAAAATGAAAATCAAAACTAACGTTTATTTTGCAAATTGTCGATGATATCAGTTTAGACCAAACGATCATTCAACCATACATTACAAAAGTCCAAACAAGTATTGGACTATCCAATACAGACACGTTTTTGACACGTGTGTATATTGGATACACGTGTGTATGTGTGTGAATCTTTTTTTTTTCACTAAAAATAGAAAGTATGGTTGTGCTTAGTCGAAAATTGATGAAAACCACATTGAAATCCGTTGCGTAGTTTTAAAGATCTAAGCTTACATACAGACGGTGTGGACCGACTGTTCTATATTATGTAAAGATTCAATCTAATTCAAATAAATTTCCTTTTAATACCTATTCATATTAGATTAGCAACAGATGACTATGTAAATTAACAAATATTATAATTATAAATTTATCTTAGACCAAAACTTTGAGACATGTTAATTAACCCGTTGCGAGCAGACAAGTCCAAAGTTAAAGCAGTAATTTTTTTAGTACCTATTATAACATTTATTTTTTATTTTGTAAACTTTGAGACAATTTATTTCCTTCATTAAATTCGTTAGTTGTTATGTTCTAAAACACACTACCAATGTTTAATATTCCACATTAGCATAAAAAACAACTTATTTTTTTTAATGTCAATATTTTATCGTTCGAGCTTACGTCTTACATAACAATTATTTGATACTTTATCTTAATAAACATTTTATGAATTACATCACATTATGTAAGTACCTATTATTAATTCTATACTTTGTGTCAGCGTTTTCTTTATACTTATTTAAACATCTTAATAGAGAGCTCGAAACGAAATATAGGTATGCAATACCCCCTGTGGAGTATAGTATTCATGTATAATTAAATACGGTGTCCTTGTTTATAATTTTAATAAGTGGAAAGTGTAAACTTTTCCATCACATCCTTTTACATTAGTGTAACAGACTGTTTGGAATCACAATCGTGAATAAGAAGGAAAGCCTTCCCAATTAGGTTGCAATATTAACTGACTAAAAACGAAGAAGGAGGTTCTATCATCCCTCTGTATAGTGCAATTGACATGTATAATTCTACCTCTCTAATTGACGGTCCAACATTTTAAATACTTAAAAGAATCAAGTCAACACACATTTTAAAAGACGCATTCAAAGTGCAGTGTGCACACGATGACCTTAGTGCATCGCCTTCCCACGGAGCCAGGTCAACGACCTATGCTCGTCACAGGTTAGTATTTACTGCGAAGTAAATGATGAGTCAGTCATTTGGCCACACCTGCTGCTTACTTCATTAATATGTGTATGTTGTACTTCATTAATATGTTATTGTTTTCGATTGAAGGGAAATGACCTTCGGACCACTTTAAACAACAAGGATGGCAAATATTTCTTTGATTTTTTTTTTACTTACAGAATATTACTCACGTCTTGTCCCTTAGATACGGCGTAGACAGAGCCTAAAGTAATAAGACCTAAAAGCTACGCTTCGCGGATTGCGGGCGCACAGGTGAAAAGAGAGAAGAGGAAGACAGGTGTTCTTTTCTAATTCATTATTTTTTTAAAGAACTTGAAATTAACAGTGGCACATTATCAGCCTTAAAATTTACGAAGAGTCGAAGGTCTAAGGAAATCGGGAACAGGTTTTATTTAAATAGAATAGAGCGGTAACAGGCAAGTGAATCAACTGATGGTAAGGAAGGGATCACCACCAGCAATGGTTCAATTTATTTCTTTTATTCTTTTTATTAGTACCCATTTAATAAATTCCATATTTACCTGGTGCTGCAAATGTCAGTATAGCCAATACTATGGACAGCCATGTTGTGACCCCCTGTGGACAAAAGAAAGAAATTATTACCAATTCCTCATACAAAATTGATAAGTAACTTGTGATAACTTAGCAAAGTAGACATTAATTGACAATGATTATGACAATTATTAGTCGACATTGCAAAGGTGATGTAAAAAATATAAAATACACAATGGAAGCGGGCCCTAAGGGAAATAATCCGTTGTAAAATTTTGCAGTGAAATCTTTATTTCCTGTGATACTACAAGCATTTAACAAGTGACCTTCGTTTGACTTTGGCAAGTTCCAATAGAAAAGAGTTCAATGTGCTCGCCAAATAACAACTCGAACTTATGGTATTATTTTACGATTTATGTGTGTGAAAAGAAAAGGTGAAAAATACACCCGCTTGCAAAAAATCGGGCACCTATGGTTTTTCAGATTTTTAGGCATTAAAGTTTAGAAAGTAAGCTTTTAATGCACATAAAATGCAAAAACCATGGGTTCCCATTTTTTTGCAAGGGGGTATATTATTTTTCAGTATGGACTTATGCAAGATGACTTAAAAATTTGCAAGTTAAATTTGTCACGATTTCTGAATTTGAATATCCATTATGTAGGATAGGATGGATGGAAATGAAAGTACAGTCAATGAAAAGTGCAGTCGGCAAAAAAACTTGTTCCATTTTTTTATTACTTTGTTTGTCTACAAATGTATCGGAAACTCTATATTTCAATGTAACCATTAAAATTGTCAACGTATATTCAAAGCAGGGTTTCCACGCATTGTGCATTGTTTGGGACAAAACATCGCGTGCGACGGCTCGTTGACAGCTTTTGTAGGTAATTAATGCGTTAGTAATGAGGAAGGTCATTCACTTATAGACTTCATATGTTACATGGAGAATATACTAATAAAATATGAAAACTTTTTTAGTACTGTAATTTTTTTTTTTTCACTAAAATGTAAAATATCCACTCATCCACTGAGGTTAACTGGATGAGAACCCTTAAAAGGATAAGTTCGGCTATGTGCATCTCAATGTTTGTTGATTGTATTTGATTTATTTCTGTTTTGCACAATAAAGGAATTTTAACCGACTTCAAAAAAACCTACTTCCAAAACAAAATCATATTACTTACTACTCAACATAAGTAAAACTAACTAACTACGAGTACATTATATGAAAATAATTATTAATGAACACAAAATATTTACCTTGCTACTCCGCTACTTAAATAGCGGTAGGTAAATAAGTAGCGGAGTAGCAAGGTAAATATTTTGTGTTCGTTGAAATGGACCTCCGCAAAGTAACGCCTGATTCAATAAAATAAATAATTATTAGACAAAAATTTACAATATCATCATTCTTCATCTATTTGAAAATAGAAGCTCGATACAAAAGAGTTCAACGCGCTCGTAAATTTATCAGTAAAACTTGAAGCAAAACGTTGAACAAAAAGTATGCAGTCAGAAAAAACTTACTGTTGTAAATGATTTTCATTATACCCAAAAATAATTTTGTACAACCATAAAACAAAGATCCAGTTTTCCATGAGCAAGCACAAAGGAAGGAAGTACCCCTTATAAAACAATATTGACTTTTGTTAGTAGAACAATACCCTATTTATTATTCCAACTGTACGAGCCGCCATAATACTAGCCAACTAGCTATTGCCCGCGACTCCGTTTGAAAAGAATTCGGAACAATAAAAAATTTCAGGAAAAAATAGCAAATTATGTGCTGGAAGACTATAATTTTATCTCCGAGTAAAACTCATCGAGATCTGTTCGGTTTTTCTTTTCTGAAAGAGTAACAACCCATACATCCTCAGAAACTCCCATTTATAATATTTAGTAGGAAACTTAGTTTATTTATTTATTTGCTCACTATACTCGTACTATATCAAAAAACTACTCACTACTGTAACAAAAAACTGCTCACTATACTCGTACTATATCAAAAAACTTCTTGCTACTGTAACAAAAACTGCTCACTATACTCGTACTATATATCAAAAAACTTCTCGCTACTGTAACAAAAACTGCTCACTATACTCGTACTATATATCAAAAAACTACTCACTACTGTAACAAAAAACTGCTCACTATACTCGTACTATATCAAAAAACTTCTCGCTACTGTAACAAAAACTGCTCACTATACTCGTACTATATATCAAAAAACTACTCACTACTGTAACAAAAAACTGCTCACTATACTCGTACTATATCAAAAAACTTCTCGCTACTGTAACAAAGGTAGCGAGTAGTTTTTGATCAACTAGGAAACTGACTTTTTATAAAATAGGGTGGCAAACGAGGAAGTGGCCCAGCTGATGGTAAGTGAACAACACCAGAGGACTGGCAAACTATAAAAGTTCATTTTTCACAGCTCCAAAGAACCGCAGAACTCATAACCTATTTAGTACTAGCTGCTCGTAACTTTGTCCGCGTAAAATTATCAATTGACATGTTTATCACTATCCCGTGGGAACTATGAAATTTTCCGGGGTAAAAAGTAGCCTATATTTTAATCTAGGGTACCATCTATCTCCGTTCCAAATTTGAACTATATCCGTCCAGTCGTTTCAGTGTGAAGAAGGAACAAACATACACGCTAACATCCTCAATTACAAACTTTCGCATTTATTATATTAGTAGGATTAAATTCAACTTTATACCTATACCTTACCTATAAGCGTTTCTGAGAAAAAAGATCTTGATGGATAAAATACATACATACATACCGTCACGCCTCTTTCCCACAGGGGTAGGCAGAGACTACTTTGTTCCACTTACTACGATCCTGACATACCTCTTTCTCTTCATCCACATTCATCAATATTTTCATACATGCACGTCGGTTTCGGGTACTCTTGACCTAGCCTTATTCTTTTTCTTTTTGATGGATAGCCAGTGACCTTATTAGGGTTTCTTTTCTTTCACAGGTGCAGAACCCTAAATCCTCAACTCCCTACAACCATAGCCTTAAGTCCGACTCCGACGCTACCAGCACAATGGCTAACTGTTGCAACATGCATATTCATGATGCATGTCCAATATTAATGTGAAAATGGAACGCAGGGCCTTACTAGGCGAGGTATGCTTTGCGAAAGACGGTTATATGTTACGCTATATTTGAATGAGCGACTGCCATATGTGAATTATGTTTTCTGAGAATACTGGAGCGGTGTGAATATTTCCATGGAATATTTTAAAATATAAAATTGGCAGTGAATCGGGAATTTTACGAGAATTTTTCTTCCCGAGTTTTTTTTTTTTTTTTAACCTGCTATGGGTGGCTAAGGGGTTATAGCACGCATTACGGATTGATGAGGATCCGGGTTCGATTCCCGGCTATAGCTATGCTTTTCGGATTTTCCCATGTATTCCGGTTTTCAATATCGTTTAGCATCTTTCATCAATTTACATACATTATCATTTGATAAAAAGCCGTGGTAGCCTAGTGGTTTGACCTGTGGCCTCTCAAGCGAGCGTCGTGGGTTCAAATCCCGGGCTCGCACCTCTGAGTTTTTCGGAATTTATGTGCGAAAATTACATTTCTAATTTGCCGTGAGCTTTTCGGTAAAGGAAAACATCGTGAGGAAACCTGCACACATCTGCAAAGAAATTCAATGGTGTGTGTTAAGTTCCCAATCCGCACTGGGCGCGCGTGGGAACTATAGCCCAAACCCTCCAATACACGGAGGAGGCCTATGCCATGAGGCACGCCGAATTTCGCGACAATTTAATAAAAATAAATTAAAAAAAAAACAATAAGAACAACAACATTTACTTACTGAAATTGTAGCGAATTCGGAATAAAAAGGCTTATAAATAAATAAATATAAATCATTTTGATAAGCCTAGAATATTTGCTAAACTTGTTTTAAATCTAAAAACTTGTTGCGTTGATCTCATTAGCGGGTGGTAGGGCCTTGTGCAAGGTCCGTCCGGATAGCTACCACCATCTTACTCGCTAATCCTGCCGCTAAGCAACAGTGCTTGCACTGCTGTGTTCCGATGTGGAGAGTAAGACAGCCGGGGAAATTACGGGCACAAGAGGCATTTCATCTAAGTACTCTAGGTTGGTAACGCATCTGCAATCCCTCCGGGGTTGCGGGTGTCTATGGGCAGTGGTGATCGCTTACCAACAGGTGACCCATTTGCTCGTTTTCCTTCCTATTCACATAAAAAAAAACCTTGTCGCGTTGATCTCATTAGATTAGATAAGATAGGCTTGTTCCATTGCCAATTGTACAGTTGTTTGTTATCCCTAAAATAAATAAATAAATAAATAGTAATCATACCTATTAAGCACCTAATACCTATCTATTTTTATGCGCATGCACTTATGGGTAAATTTACATGACATTATTAATGTGTCACACAGTCTTAGCTGTTTTGCGCATGATCGTAGAGTACCTACAATCTAATCTAACTAATATTATAAATGCGAAAGTATGGATGGATGGATGGATGGATGGATGGATGTTTGTTTGTTACTCAATCACGCCAGAACGGCCCAACGAATCTGGATGAAATTCGGCATATAGATAGAGAAAAGTCTGGAATAGCACATAGGCTACTTTTTATCCCGGAAAATTCCCGCGGGATAGCGATAAACGAATTCTTTGCAGACAAAGTCGCGGGCAACAGCTAGTTTTTTACATAAATCACGTCTTTATACCTTACGGTGTAGACAGAGCCTAAGGTAACAAAACCCAAAGGCCACGTTGAGCACGATTGCCAGTGGGGACCTTTTAGTTCATACATTCCACGTTCATAGTACCATTTGACGAACATATAGGTAGTTGTTTAGTGTAAGAAAAAGCGTCACCAAAGTGAATGTCAAGGTCGTCGGAGCTGTCATTGCGGTCGGCGCGAGCGCAGCGGCTCGTGATACTCGAATAATAATTATGTTATGATGTTAATTCTTCCTGTGTTTTTGTCTGTAGTCGATATTAGAAACACACTATGTATGTAGATCGCTAAACGCGAGTAAGTAATAATATCAGATCGGTAATTTCAAGAGGCAGACATAATCAATACAAGGTCTGTCAGAACTTTTCCGAAATAATCCGTAATAATCCCTACTAATATTATAAATGCGAAAGTAAGTCGTGTCTGTCGGTCTGTCTGTTTGTCTTTATCTGTCTGTCTGTCTGTTTGTCTGTCTGTCTGTCCGTTACCTTTTCACGCCTAAACCGCTGGACCGATTTAGTTGAATTTTGGTACACAGATAGCGTGAGTCCCGGGAAAGGACATAGTATAGTTTTTATCCCGAAAAATTGCATAGTTCCCGCGAGATAGCGATAAGCGACTTCCGCGCAGACGGAGTCGCGGGCAACAGCTAGTTTAAAATAATTTGATATAGTTGGGTTAGTTCAACTGAACACGATTACAAAAAAAAATGTTTCAAAATGTATCACCCCCTTTCACGCGGTTCAGTCTACATCGATCGATGTATGGAGAAAATTGGCCAAATATAAATAAAATACTTAAATAAATAAATATCATGGGACAAATTAAACCAATTGACCCAGTCCCAAACTAAGCAAAGCTTAACTATGATTCCGAATTTCTGGAAAACATTTACAAGGTTCTTAAGTCAAACTTTTGCTTGTAGGCAAACCTACCATCTACACTGACGAGCGAAAATAACGCGTCACCTTATATAGAAAGTTCTATGAAAAGCGACCCGGTTTTTTTGCTCGCGAGTATACTGAAATATTCGGGAACAATTTTAAGAGACCCTGTAAATCAGGGTTTCACTTTGAGAATTTCACAAAGACCATGGACCCCTGTCTAAGCTTAGTATTTATTATAACTCAAGAAAACAAAGCATGTTGTTAAAAATCACTTAAGAGATACGTTAAGGGTTAACTGTTCCTGCGGACCCCTGGCACACAGCTATCGGACCCGTTAGGGGTCCGTGATCCCCAATTTAAGAAACCCTGTAGGCTTATTGTGTAACTCGCTCGCAATCGCCATCGTGTTCATTTTGACAGTTCGTGTATGGGCTGACAATTGGCATCGGAATCAGCTAGCTGTCACATTCATACAAGAACTGTCAAAATGAATACGTAATGGACGAAATTATCATCTTCTTGAACAAAAGCCACAATAATTTATAAAATGGAACTCTATTTACTTTGTGCGTCATCAGAGAATGTTAACTACGATATAATGTATGTCACTAAGCCAATTGTGTTACAACTATAACTGTCACAGCCATATAAGCCATCGGAAGACCTAGTGACAGGAAGTTCGTTGCCCCTGCGAAACTAGCTCAACTTTAACAATTAAACTAAATCGTAACCGTAACATAACCGTTAACCGCTAACGCGCGCGTTTGCGTAACGTTCATAATGCACGTAACGAACTTACATACGTTTACTAACACTTGTCAATATGGCAGACGGCCGACCGCTTAACTAAGTCCTCGCCCGCGGGTCACGGGGGCGCGGGGTGGGACGACAAAGGGGACCGAGAGAGGCGCGGGCGGCAGGCGCAGCACCCGCCCGCACCGCATTATGAAATACACGCAGCCTGAACAGAAATGGCTGACCCCGAAAAACCGCAAAACTAAAGCATTAACAGCTTTGTATTTATTGTAAAACGCCTGTTGAATGTTTACAAAAATAACAAAAGACAGTTTACCAACGCAGTTACTGAAACTATGGATATTCAACAATGGCGGGCGAAGGTTAGAGAAATATTTAAACTACTACAGCGTTTGCGAAATTAATAGCTTTGTTGCAAAAAATATGTATTCCAGAAACCAGTACATGAACGTAACCTGTACTTATTTTAATTGAGATGTCAAACTCAAAGCAGTTGCAGCGTATGTAAGTAAGTAAATAATGCTTTATTGTACAAATATAAAAAACAGATACAATTACAAAAAAAATAAAACAGCAATAATATGTGTCATTTCATTGTTAATATTTTTTTGAATTGCCTTCTTCAATTTTATTATTTTTTGAAATTTTTTAGACATCGTTTCGCACAGGTTACGAAGCTATGCGTACATACCTCCCTCTTGTATCATTCTACCTATTAATGAAAACTGCATTAAAATCTGTAGCGTAGTTTGATCTAAGTGTACAATTACATGCATCGACAGCATGGAGCGACTTTGTTTTTTAATTTACATTGGTATTTTAAGTTTAGGCTAGTTTTATTTTTAAATAATTTAGATTTAGACATGTATTGCAATAAAACATTTATGTAGAGACAAAATGATCGATGTAGGTTCTACATGACGCTTGCCAAGAAGCGCTCTTCACTCAAAAACTCAAATCAACTTTGCATTATCTTATCGGGAATGAAATATAGACAAATATAGCACTTGCGAAATAAATAGCGCTGTTATAAAAGTCTAGCCTTTTGCTTTGTAACTCTATTTATTGCACATAATTGAGACCTAATTTTGTTTGAGAACAGAAAATTTAAATTTGACCCAGACGCTGTAATAGCAAAGATATTATGTTTATGAATTGCGATATGACATTATGTATGATAAATTGATATAATTATATTCATCTAATATGTAACTTTAGGCCAATTATCGAAACATAACTGGTTAGAAATGTCTCAACCGTGTAAGTATGTACTAGACGTAATTTCATCGAGCATATAATCAATAGAGTGAAAAACATTTGATTAGTTTGAAGAAATAAATAACCGTCAAACACTTGAGGTGATTTCTGCATTCTCATTCTAATAAGCCAGCCTAAGGACAAGCATGCGAGTAAGGTTGGGGAATCAAAAATTATTATCGATTACTTTAATAAATACCTACCCTCTAATTCATAAACGCTCTCTAGGCATCTGCTAACTTAACAAGCCTTCATGTCACATTGACATTTACCTTTCTCAGATAAGGACAAACGATTGCTAAGTTAGCAGATGCCTAGAGAGCGTTTATGAATAGGTAAGGGGGTTATGCCTATGCTTTTATGACGTTCCAAACAGATAGCAACACGTCTCGATTGATCGAAGCAGGGGTGGCCAACAGGTCGATCGCGACTGTTAGTCCAGTCGATCGTGGCAGGGTAAAAAATATTAATACGTAGACCAGACTGCGCAACGTGTTTCATTTAAGGTTTCATGAAGTATGTAATTGGTAGATCGCGCAGGGTTTTGTTAATAAACAGGAGATCTTGGGTCTAATCAAGTTGGCCACCCCTGCTATAGAGCGTTTATGAATAAGGTGGCTAGTCATTGTAAAAACAATCAAAATTTAATAGTAACCTATGGCAAAGTCAATAACACTCATTTGGTATCAAAAATCGGGAAGCCCTTCTTTTAGTCGGATAATTTTTTGGTCAAATGTCGTTACGTCGAATTTTTATTTGATTATTTATGAGTTACGTAATTGAGTGGCCCTTATGGCCACACTTTGAGTAATACCTCTATGCGGAATTCAAAACCGGGCCAAGTATTTTAATCGCGTTTTAATGGGATTAAGTAAATATAACATAAACTTGTTCAAACGTAACGTTAAAGCCAATAAGACGAATCTCGGCCGATATTTCTCAATCTTCATACTCGTATCGTAGCTGTTACGGTTAGAGATTAGTTAAAACCAGTCTGTACTTCATTTAATTTAGGATGAGAAACCACAACAAAATTATATCGCGGCTCGTGAACTGTAATCTCTTTACGATTTGTACTAGAGTAACAATTGACGCCACGAAAATAAAGTGGTATTAAAACAATTTTATTTTGCGGCTGCCAAATTATTGTGCTGTACTATTTGCTGGGTAAGAAATAGTTGACCAGACGCACTATACTGTTATTGTGGTTTCTCATTCTAAATTAAATGAAGTATAACTCACATGTTGATGTTTCACAGAAATCACAAGTGGGGGAATTGGGACATTATGTGAATCAGGGGTCCGATTTTTGGAAGCACATCAGTCGAAAGTACTATTCGAAAGAGGTAAAAAAATAATGCCTAGTACAGTACAAGTTTTGCTTAGTTAGGGGCTTGATCAATTGGTGTCAAATGTCCTCAAAATTCGAAGAAATTGCCCGTTATCATTTCTCGTCATAATTGTTTTATTTATACGACAAGAGGGGTTACCACAATCGGTTAGTGCGTGCCAAGTTCTATTCAGCGTAAGGGACAGAGCTATATACCCTACCCTACCTACCCGTGAACACTCTAGAACCTAGCCATCAGCCCAGAGGATTAAGATAAAATACCTCAATGTGCCAGTAATTTTACCAACTGTCTTACTCTCCACGCCGGAACACAACAGCGCAAGCGGACGGACTTTACACGAGGTCCTACCACCCGCATGTGCTTTGCGTACCATACTTTAGTACGAGTATTATCATCTTCAGCCTATATACGTCCCACTGCTGAGCACAGGCCCCTTAGAACGAAAGCTCACGCGGGCCCAGTGCGGATTGGGAATTTCACACGCACCATCGAATTGCTTCGCAGATGTGTGCAAGTTTCCTCACGATGTTTTCCTTCACCGAAAAGCTCATGGTAAATTTCAAATGTAATTTCGCACATAAATTGCGAAAAACTCAGAGTTATGAGCCCGGGATTCGAACCCACGACCCTGAGGCTTGAGAGGCCACAGGTCAATCCACTAGGCTACCACGGTTTTAGTATATTCTGCATTGAATTATCGCTCAATTTTGTTTTTGTCTGATAGTGACAACACAGCTTCACAAAATATCTCAATTGACGGCAATTGCCGGATCGCTCTGATGCTGCCTCACTTGCGACAGCCGGGAAGTTGCCTCACTAACGCACTGGCGTTTGATCGACGATTTGCACGTGAGGGAGCGCCATTAACGCCTGTACCTTGGCTTGGTTTTGCAATAGTATGTGCACCATGGATTCAGTAGGCTATTGAGCAAAGTAGAGTAGATTTGCATGTTTACTGCTGTGCGGTGTCAAGAAAACCGTTAAGGATTTACAGTGCGTCTATTTTCTTTTCATAATGTGTCTCGGCCCCATTGGACTCTCAAATTGTATTATTCAGATTATAACATTAAATTAAACATTTTAGAAACCTAGGGGGTTAGAGGGGGGGTAGAGTCACGATGCTACGTCCACACACACACACACACACAGACATCGACGTCAAACGTATAAGACCCCTCTTTTTGCATCGGAGGTTCAAAATATGAGATACTTAATACAATTATATTTTAATATCTCAACACTAATTCAGGCTGTAATCATAACGTCTGGGTGAACTCAATTCCCACAATCATCGCGTCAACTTTTACACATTACACAACAAACTGTCCGTCTCAAACAAACAGTCCGACCCAAATAACCTTCTAACAGGGTTGTCTACTATTAAAACAAACATGCCAAATGCGAGTTCTAATTTTCAGTGTCATTTAGAAATGAAACTTGTTATGTTTAGGGGGACTACGGTGTATTGGCATATATCTAACTATCTAACTAATATTATAAATGCGAAAGTATGGATGGATGGATGGATGGATGGATGGATGTATGTTTGTTTGTTACTCAATCACGCCAGAACGGCCCAACGGATCTGGATGAAATTTGGCACATAGATAGAGAAAAGTCTGGAATAGCACATAGGCTACTTTTTATTCCGGAAAATTGCGTAGTTCCCGCGGGATAGCGATAAACGAATTCTTTGCAGACGAAGTCGCTGGCAACAGCTAGTAATATTATAAATGCGAAAGTATGGATGGATGGATGAATGTTTGTTTGTTTGTTACTCAATCACGCCCGAATGGCCCAACGGATCTGGATGAAATTCGGCACATACATAGAGAAAAGTCTGGAATAGCAGATAGGCTACATTTTATCCCGTAAAATTGCGTAGTTCCCGCGGGATAGCGATAAACAATTTTTTTGCAGACGAAGTCGCTGGCAACAGCTAGTTGTTAAATAAACAAGTGTCGTGTAATCGCGTCTTTGGTAGAAATCGCTTATAAGCGTTAAACCCGGATAGAACTTAGCGCTGCCCTAAAGCACTATGCTGGTAACCCTGTTCATTGTTTACGTGCCCACGAAGTTGGTCAAAAAGTATAATCAGGCGCAATTTGCAAGAAACGCATCGTTACGTCAAATGACATAATGCCCGGAGGCTTCCCACGTACTCTTTCACTTCCCATAATAAACCCATGGTTGTATGGGAAATGTGCATTAGTAATTTATAGCCATTATGAATCACTTTAAGTGATATAATAACATACATCGCTTTGTTGATTCTAAGTATAACAATTTTGTAATAATGAAAATGAAATTGCTGCAACAGGGGGTAGGCAGAGACTACTTTGTTCCACTTGCTACGATCCTGACATACCTCTTTCGCTTCATCCACATTCATCAATCTCTTCATACATGCTCGTCGGTTTCGGGTACTCTTGACCTGGCCTTTTTCCAAAACGTCCCCAATTTGATCACGGAACGTCCGCCTAGGCCTTCTCCTCCCAACGCACCCATTCACACTCCCCATATTTTTTTTTTTAGTTAATCTTCTTTCATCCATCCTCTCTACGTGACCCAACCAACTAAGCATACTTTTTTCTATCCTAGACACTATGTCTTCTTTCACACCCGCACGTTCCCTTATCACAACTATTCCTTATTCTATCTTTCAGTGAAAGAAAGTTTTCCCTGTGGGAAAGAGGCGTGACGATTATGTATGTATGTAAATTGCTGAAACGAGGTGGGATCCATAGGTTAGTATTTATTGCTATTTCTTTCTATGTTTTGTTTCTCCGAATATAACTAGCGAATCATGGGGATCTATATTTGAAGTCAACATCCGAAACAAAACTGTACTTAGCTGAAATATTTTTTGGGTAGTTATGAAAATTAATCACAGCTGTGTATTTCTCTTACTTTACTCGTAATCTTTAAACGCTTTCAAATGGTAATTTAGATTTTTTCCAGCCAGCAGAATACACCTAACTAAACAGACAACTTAATCATTTGTGGAAGCCAGTTAATCACCGAATCAGGAAATTAAAAACCAAATTACGAACAGACGGAAGGAATAAAACGTTAAAATCTTTTAAATAGGTTCTAACTTACCTGATCACAAAAACACCAAAAGGACGGACAGACGGACGAATTATGTTAAACTTTATTTTCCTGTAACCTGTACGTAAACAAACATAATTATAGTACTTAGAAGTGATTCACGAAACAGCAGTTTCCCACTGGTTTGTAGACGATAAAAGAACCTAATTATGTAGGTAGTTGATAATTGTTACAATGTACTAAATCAGTACTAAAGAACAATAATCGACACCGAATAAGAAACTGAGGTAAATAATATTCTAACCATATTTTTTGATAATTTATAAACCGCTCTTAAATGTACACGGCATCAAGAAGTATTTTCACACAATATAGGTACAAACGTGCTCTCAATATGTATGTGAAAATGCCAGTCGAAAGTGGTGAAAAATCGTGCTAAATTTGAAATATAAGTAGCTTAAAAATTGCAGCACTCAATAATCTTGTAAAATTTGATCCAAGATGTAGGTACCCAGTTTGATAAAAAATTTACACTATCGAGTGATGTGCTCACAAAAATCGGGCCCCCAGTCAGATTGCGTTGCAAACATTTGCGCCATTTTGCCGTAAAATTTAAAAAATGGAAACGAAAAGCTGAATGAATCTGTTCGTCAACATTAGCTTTTGATATCACTCTCACTTGTCTGGCATCCTTAACACAACACCCCATTTAAGGCCAGATGCAGCGTCACCGGAGTTATTCCAAGCATCCCACAACCTGCTTATTGCGTAAGATCCACGTAACACTCCGGCTCCTGTGAGGCATTCTTACTAAGAAAGTACGTTTCACTTTCCTTACGCACGAGTGGGCTATACTCGACTTGTGAAAAAACGATAATAAGGGATAAATAAGTTATGATTTTGTGACGGCGCAGTGAGGTCAGTGGAGCGTGGCTGTGCTGCGTGTTTTGTATGGTGTTATGGTTCTAGTTTAGTTTATTTGTGCCGAAAATACAATGTACACATAAAACGTTAAGTAAATTGAATTGAGATTATATTCGTCCGAGTTTATATAAATATACAACACAATACAATAACTCTTTTTCATAAATAAAAAATATAATATATTTAATGTAATAAACAATAAAAGGAGTCAAATACAAAATTAAATAGGTAACATGTCAAAAAATGGATACGAGTTTACAAGGTTCTATTTAATATTCGTATGTGCATGCTCGTTTGCCGATGGCCGTGTAAAATTATTGCAAGTAAATAAATAAAATAAATGTAGCTTGTCATTTGTAAACCATTTTTTTCACCATTTCTAACAGTCAGATTGACTCTTGATAATACCTGCTCTAGAATAGATGGCAATTTAAGTACAGTCAAGAAAATATACACTTCACAAAACAGCTTGTAAATAAAATTCTTAATATATTTTTATCTTTTTAACAGTCGAGTATACCGATTACCGATAACTTACGCCCACGGGTGACCATCTCCGAACAATATCGCGGAAGTAGACAAAAAGGCACGACCTCGCTATCGAGATGTGCGGGGAACCACCGCAATCAATCATTTATTTATTTTTGCGAGCTTTAAGCTCAAGTTTAGTAATGTCCACTGTTGGACATACACTTCCCCCAGAGTTCATTTATTGAACGAAAAACCTTCACCTTGCTATTCCACTGCCACACGTGCAAGACAGCCTCCGCAAAGTAACACCTGTTTCAATAAATTAGTTTATTTAATGTTAAGATGCAGTGGTCTAACTGTAACGTCTGGGCAAGAGTATACTTTGAGAAAGGATTACCATTGAAAAAAGTTAAGGCTAAATTTTTTTTTTTCTCTTGGTGACGCCTTTGCGTCTGGGGCTCGTGCTAGGCTCGTTGCTAATTCATCAAGTAGGGGGGTGCGGGGGGGAGGTCCTTCAATTGTTTTTTTTTAAGGAATTACCATACCTAAGAGTCATCAATTTCTTACGTTGTTCTGGTTCAAAATCATAATCAATTATATGAACTAATTACCTAATCGAATCGTCCAGTTAACGGCCTTAATCTGCCGCCTACACTCAGCTTATATAGCAAAAAAGTAATACGAATTAGTTCCAACCTAACTAAGGTAAAACCAGTGTCTCTTTAGTAACTATGTATTCGCGGCGTACTTAAATACCCTGCATTAGATGATTCCTGCTTGAAGTACTTCCTTGACTTTATTTGAACGTAAAGTATTTGAATTAGGTAAGTCTTTCCTTGAAGACTTTCTACGTTATGTAAACAAGGAGTCTTGAGAAATGATCGAATGTTAGAAATTCCAACGTGGCAGATTGACAAGTATTGATACCACAATTTATTATAGATAGGTCAAATTAAGAAACGAACTCAAATTGTCCGGACTACTAAGGAGTGGAATTCTCTGTTGGTGTCTCTGTGTTCTCCAAACCATATAATAATGTCCGCCTTTAAATATGCTTAGTTCGTTTGGTGACGTAGAGAGGATGGATGAAAGAACATTAACTAAACAGATTTATATAGGGAGTGTGAATGGGTGCGTTGGGAGGGGAAGGCCTAGACGAACGTTCCGTGATCAAATTGGGGACGTTTTGGAAAAAGGCCAGGTCAAGAGTACCCGAAACCGACGAGCATGTATGAAGAGATTGATGAATGTGGATGAAGCGAAAGAGGTATGTCAGGATCGTAGCAAGTGGAACAAAGTAGTCTCTGCCTACCCCTGTGGGAAAGAGGCGTGACGGCATGTATGTATGTATTTAAATATTTATAGGGTGAATCTAGCCGTAACACGACTGCTCTAAGCACTCCGTCTATGGCCAGCCTTGAAGCACATCTTCGAGTATTATCGTGTAATATTTTAAGTGGTCAAGTTAGTTTGACTAAACACCCGGACAAAGATTTTTCATTTAAATTTTTGATTCAAAGTTTGAACGTCGATGAATGCATGAAATCGTTTGACAACGATTATAATTCAAAAATCCTGAAAATAATTTTACAGGGCTACTAAATTAAAGTAACCCTCAACCTGCTGAAATATTCTGGAAAAAAATTAAAAGGCCTTGTTTACTTTTGTGAATGAAAACTACATCCTATTGAATATTATAAATGCGAAAGTTTTTAAAGATGTGAGGATGTGAGGGATCTGTGTGATGTTGTTTGTTCCTTCTTCATGCTGAAATGACTAGACGAATTTGGATCAATTTTGAAACGAAAATAGCTGGTACCCTAGATTAAAACAAAGGCTACTTTTTATCCCAGAAAATTGTATAGTTCCCCCAGGATAGCGATAAACATGTCTAAGATCGTAGCTACCTAGAGTAGCACGTAAAAAAATTTGCAAACGAATTGCTAATTCTACGCGGACGAAGTTGCGGGCAGAAGCTAGTATTAAATAATTGTGATACATTTTTAAAGGTCGTGCTTTATTCTTTAGCAACCGCGAAGAGTTAACTATAATTTAAACAAAGTTTGAATTCACATTATAAATTCATACTATGTAATACCATTCTTATTAAGGCGATTCCATTCCAAACGAGATATTGATAACATTCTCTAGAGGCTCGTCATATTCGTCAAATGTTGGAAATCAGAAACCAGTTCAGAGTGACCACACCTTAGTGACTAAGTGACGGAACCACAACTAACGGATCTACTTGCGAAATCTGGGCGCACGGAAGTGTCACCGCCAAGTATCTTTATATGAGTTGCCTGATGGTAAACAATCAACATTGTCCAATACCTGCAACAGCGTGGCATTACAGATGCGTTGTTAGCCTAAATAGAGGGCTAAGATAAAATAAGTTATATCATAAGAGTTTTTAATGATTCACGGTTAAGATCGTGAACGTGATCGTGATCGTGATCGTGGGTGTGATCGGTTCGTGATCATGATACATGCAACTGTATCGAAATATCGGGAGCTCAATAAAGGTAATCGCGGTTCACATCCCGTTTATAATATTTCGAAGTTATATCATGTGCCAGTAATAAAATGAAATGAAAAAATGAAATGAAAATGAAATGAAATGAAGACGAGCACAAAGTAAAAAAGATTGACAAGTTCCTAGCATTAAGAAATGATATGTAAAAGTCCCTTTTGCTGCCTTTGTAACCTACTATCCTTTTCTGAAAGCATGTCGGCGTATTTCAACACTTCTTAAGTACAAAAAGTTGTCGTGAAAGTAATACTGTTTATTTAATAGACTATGCGTATTTATAGGAACCCAAATATTTTAACGCTTGTAGTGTCCCCTACAGAATGCCATAATATTACAAGAGTAATACTTATATCCACTTTACTTATTTATTTATTTATAAGCCTTTTTTTTTATTCCGAATTCGCTACAATTTCAGTAAGTTACATGTTGTTGTTGTTGTTATTGTCCACTTAATTCAAATTAATTAAATTGTTTGACTGTCGTAAATGACTTGGTATTTGATGAAATTTCACTACTCTTAAAAAGTTTTTTTACACTAACTTTAGTTGTGATCATAATTTACCTAAGTTTAATCACTGCAAATGATCTGGCAATACGTTTTATTGCTTCGATGATTTAGTAGTTTCCGCTACATCTGAGGTAATAATTGGAATGCTGTTTTGAAACGGAATGCGTGGGATTTAAATATATTACTGATATAAAAATATAAAAATTGACTAATGTTAGTTGCTGATACATTACCAGCCTAGAGAGCTAATAAAATACGCCATAGTGAAGCCAGTAATAGTACATTACTGCCGAGGCCGGGAAATCGCAATTTGTGGATGAGTATATAGTTTGACTAACTAAACTAAAACTAAACTAAGTATACTAAACTAACTAACTAAACTAAACTATTTAAGACACTTTTAAGCGCGCTGGTTCCATACGAGCATTTTGCTGTCTGTGGTGAATGATCTTAGTCATAACATATTAAAAAGTTAAATAGTTGTAAAGTTATTAAATTTTCCCGGCCGCTGCAGGTGTTTTTTTCTTTTCTAATGTTGCGCCAGTAACGGAGCCTTTCCTGGATTCTGTTTTTAACAGTAAGACGCACATTTCCGAGCAAGTTGGGAAAATACATATACCAGCTGTTTTACTCTCCACGACGGAACACAGAAGAAATTATAACCTAACTATGTAAAACTAGGCCAAATTACCGCCGCAAGCTTATATTTTGTACATTAGATAATTTACCACAAAAATAAGGTCCAAGATCTGACCTAATTGATCACTAGTTCATCAATTTTAATATGCTCGCTAGTATTATGCGAGAAGATCATCTACAAACGGCGCACGCTCCAGTTAACGCTCTCGATCACGCGAGCATTCCACACACATGCGCATTTCCTAACAATTATTTTCCTTTTACAAAATAATATGGAGAGAAATCGATAAGTTCTAATAGACGACCTTCATTTGACTTTGTTCTTTTTTCATAAAAAAGACATCAACGCGTGCGCACGATATTAATTAAATTGAAATTGAATTTAACACTATTCTGTACGTACGGTCGCCCAAATAAGTGGTCTACCAATTTTCATCCAAGTTCCTATCAAATCAAAATGTCGCTAAAGTCGAACTTTCAAGTTGACAGCCTGTCTTATCGACATTATTTATTGTGACGTGCAAAGGAATTCCAACCTTAGGGTGGTAGACCACATAATTTGGCTGATAGTACAGTCACAGATCACTCTAAAGAAGTGTATTGATACAAACTACAGTTTAATAATTTTTTAACTAACTCACTAGATTAAATAGAACTGTAATTGTCTTGTAATCTACTCGAATTTCAAATTTAGGTAAATTTTTCACCATTTTTGAGTGTCATTTTCACAAATTTTATATGAGCTTTCAAAAAGCGAGCCTCAGTTTGCAAATGACTCACTGCAAAAAATAATAAGTGTTACATTGCAATTGCAACATTATGTGACTCCGAGCAAATTACTATGATTCCGTTTAGGTATTCCATGAGAAGTAAAAGGTAGCCATTTTGAAAATGCTACGCTTATGTACAAGGACCGCTTAGCTGACCATTTTGGTCCGATTAGATTCCACGATTTAATTTAGATCATGAATCATTGATGTTTTAATGGATTTTTAAATCTATTTCGTAATAGATGTGAATTAAATTTAGAATGTAAAATAAATAAATAAATACCTATGTTGCGTGTCTTTCTTTCATCTTTTTTTTTTAATTAATGTCTATTAGTTTGAGCGGAACGGCACGAAACGAACTAAATGCGATTCAATTCTGACTCAGTTCAGGTTTTAGCTGACATTTTTTTGTAATATTACAAACTTTGCTTATCTTATCTTATCTTACTAACTAGGGGTCCTTACGGATACACTTCGACCCATTTGTGGATCTTTTGTGTAATTATAATTATCCCTCCTTCACACTATTCCATTGCTTTTACCACCTCATTCATGAGTTGGGTGATTTGGCGCAGTGGTAGTGCCTTGAAATCTCCTGGTTCCGGGTATCCGCTGCCGAGGAGTTTCATTCTTAGTCTGGCGAGGGCATCACATTCACACACAATGTGTTACGAACTTTGCTTAGTTTGGGGCTAGGTCAATTGGTGTAATTTGTCCTAAGAAATTTATTTACTTATTTATTTTATTTTTAGTATAGATCTGACAGCGAGCGAACCAAAACTGGCTACTTAACAGACCTAGCTATTTCTCTCTCTGAAATTCTCTCACAGCAGTCCTAGTGCTGCTGCTTTGCGGAAGAATTAGCACCTAAAGTGGTGGTAGCAATCCAATGCTTTTTAGCCTACTTAATTTTATATAATCTCCTTTTTTGCAAAAAACAGCTGTGCAAATTCTAAAAGCATTCTTACAGCGTAACACTTCAAAGGTCGACACGAAAGGTCACGTTTCGACAGGATCGATTGTACAACGATCGCACGCGCAGGTCAAGTGTATGGCGAAAGGATCCACGGCTGCATGCCAATCGATTTATCTAGGTCTCATTCCAGTGGTAGACAAATTAGACACGAGCTCGCGGCTTGCTGGTTGGTGATACAATTAAATTATTGTGATGTAATTTAGACGACCGAATAGCCTGGGTAGAGAACCTGGGGACCGGTTTTTGAAAGCACAGAAAGTGGTGAAAAATGGTCCTGAATTTGAAATACGAGTTGATAAGAAGAAAATAACAGCTCTCTTGAAAAATACAGGCAACTTGTCGAAAAATTAATTTGAGCTGTTAGGTTTGCAGCAATTCACAGGTTTACTATTTACCTACTACTACTACTACGCAAACTTTGAAAAACTACCCGCGTAGTGTGTCACTGAGTTTTAAATTAGGAAGTTCTTCTAATATTTTCTAGGCATCATTATCATCTGATCAGTTTAAGGATTAATATTATTATTATTAACTATAATTGGCCATTCCAGCCAGAATAAGGCATACTGATGCTCTTAACGCAACAATGCTGCACCTTAGGCTCTGTCTACCCTGTAAGGGATAAGACGTGATTTATGTATGTATGTATGATGCACTGAAATTTCTGAGAAATTTACTATCACTGGTTATGACCCGCCCTTTTTATGTCATAACGAAATGAAGATTTCTACTTCAGCTCCAAAATAACATGTTAGTCTCTTGACCGAGATCATCTAATAAGCAATAAACGGTCCTATTACATTACAACATTAACAACATTTATAAACTTGATTGGTACCTAATTGACTTAATCATCAACCACTGTTTCATCATTAATTGCTAAAAAAATGATAACTTTATTACACTTGAAGATTTTTGGTTTCTTGAGCGGTGGAATTTCGCAATATTTTCATTTTATTGCCGGCAGAACGAAGTCGCAAATTGGCAATTAGTATGTACCTACTATGTGTGTATATTTAATAACCTTTTGTATACACCAGAGACATGTATACATAAAAAAAACATCCGAGACGTTCAGTCAAGATATTAGGTCAAACAGAGTGTATCAAAGAGCGATAATTAGGTTACACTTTGTAAATCTTCTGTTTATAAAGTTCTGATCAACCAAATCAAACTTATGATAATTAAACACTGCGTACAAGATACGTACGAGCAGTGGCGCGGCGTCAAGTATATCAGAAGGCAAGCCGAAGGGAACTTAACTAGCCTTTTCCTCTAATTCTGCACAATAAATTGCCCAACTGCCTTAAAATAGGCAAGCCAGCGGGAATCGAGTTCTATGGACGCCACGCCACTGCGTACGAGTTAACGCTTTATTTGAGGTGCAATTGTTTACGCTCACCGACCTTCCTGTCCCTTTCATTTGCATACAAAAGTGCAACAGAGAGAACGCTATTAACTCGCAATCTTGGACGCAGTATAGCGCATCCCGCTTCTTGTTTGTTGATACTGGTACAAAACAATAGAACATAACATCTATGTAGATCAAATCCCGAACCAGCGTGCCACAGAGATGTCAACAGCCTCATAACATAACGACGATCATTAGAACGATTTAAGAGCAAATTTCAAAATTGGGGCAGCCGCCACACGAAGCACAGACAATAGAAGACAATACGCTTACAAAACCGTTGCACAATGGTTCGCACGTCTGTGATTCACTCGCGGTTCACGCCGAAATAGTTTATGACCTTTGTCTATGGCTGCGATCTTGATGATGAGGTGGTCTGGGAAATTGAGCCGAAGGTGCCCCGCTTATAATAGGTTGTCAGTCTTGACGCCGGCGTCGTACTTACAGTCACGTTCTTTGACGTGATGACGTCTTATAAATCGATGAACACCGGCTGCACGCACGAAAAAGTGTCACGTTCCGCGTGACGTCTGAGCGTGCAAGCGAGAGCGCGAAACAAGCGATAGCGAGGCACAATCAGCCCAAGCGTTCTGTGTCACGTTCCGCATGATGTCAGAGCTCGCAGTTTTCATCAATGTTTCTTTATGATATTATCACGTAAAACTATCGTCCGTAAACCGACTTAAAAAAAATATGACCCATTTTACAAAAAAAACTTTCAGGTTGTTCGTACGACATGACGGTTATTCATCTTTAATGGGATCCAGCTAGGTGGAGTGGCGATTTGCGAAAGGTGACTGGTAATAATTGGATCTGACAGCGAGCGAACCTAAACTGAATTGGGATTGGATCGCATTAAGACGTCATGGTAAGACCCCAGGTTCCTTAAATAGATCTTCTTCGTTTGATTGGGTTACGATTATCGCAATCGCTACCGATTGTATACCGATTTGAATATCGTGATTACAAAGAACGAGGACGGCTCGATGCTCGTAATCGACTCATAATTACAATCGTTACGGAACCGACTGGCAAAAATGCGTGGACAAATTCGTTTTAGAAATAATTAGAGGGTTTGCGTGATTAGATGTTGGGTAATAAAGCATTGTTAGCATTGTAGGCTATAGGTACTTATTTTCCAAGCAAATCTGCTGTGAAATTCTCTAAGCGAATGTTGTTTCTAAAGACAACGAAGCGCTCAGGAGACAAGCTAGTTCCGTCCTAATCACTACCACCATTTATTTAACTTGCTAATCGTTCTGACAAGCAGCAGTGCTTGTGTTGCTGTTTTTTGGCGTGGAGAATAAGACAGCCGGATGATATAATTAATAAGTTGCCCAATTACTTCAAAAATATCAAGTTCAAGCCAAACCCAGTGGAATGCCGCCGGCCTTAGCATGATATGTGAATAATTTAGCAATAAACATTTAACAAAATTAACGAAACTTCAAAACTGGAGCAAAGCGCTAGTTTAGCGACAACAAAGTTGTAATAATTAAACAGCCCAAGTAAATACCTCGTCAATCACAACTGCTCCGAGGAAGTGAATAAGTATACCCATTTATTTCCAAGCCTAGAGGAAAGAAAGTTTTATTTTCAACGACAAAGTGATCGATTAATAGTATACCTACTCTACCGGCACCACGGATGTTGAATGCCTGAATATATTAAGTCAGTGGTGGTTTTGAAGATACATTAAACACGTTCTTACCTGAAACAAGATAGCAAATAATATATTAGTAAGATAACATAAATAGCTTATGGATGTACACATATTACTCTTGCAGTAAAATCAAGGGCTGATTTTCGAATTCATATAGTTTGAATATACCACTCGAGAGTGATAAAATTTTGTGCTGTACTATAAAAACAAGTAGAGCAGTAAATATTCTGAATAACCAACACCTTGACAGCTTTTCAGAACTCTTTGTTTCGTAACAAAAGAAGATCCCAACAAATTTCAAACTGTATTTTTTAAAGCCGTTTAATTTTTTTACATAATTGACAATTTATAAATTTTCACTATTGAAAAATACAAAATCTGCGCGGAAAAGCTTATAATTAAGTACAAGAGCTCTATGCGAACAAATTGACGGACAATAGTTATTAAATTTCATTACATACTTCTAGGTTTTGTAACATTAAAATATCATTCAGATTAACGACATTCCATTAAACTGGCGTCGGAATATAATTCCAACAAATTGTAAACACTTTATATGTCGTTACACAAACCACAAAATTGTATAAGTACTTATTTCACATCTCGGTTATTTTGATTATCCAGATCTGAGATTGCGAATGCAATATGTTAATGAATTATTTCATTAAGCCGCCATTCCGAATAATGATCATAGAACATTCCTGTGGTTTTGCCATTTAAATTGATTGATGATCAGCGATTTGACGAGTAGGCTATGTAAACCTATTTCAAGGTTTCAAGACCATGTTTCTAAAACATAAATTCCCAAAGTAATCCCTAGCTCTGAAGGTGGAAGGTCTTTGTAAGATAATGTATGTATGTATATCACATTAACACATAATTTGACATTTGACGTTTGATATATCAAACGTTACGACAAATGTGTTAATGTGACAAAGTACAAAAGTGCCCAGCTACTTTTGATGCCGACTGTACATAAAACACATGAAAATGATCAATACAGGACAACGCAAATGGACAAAAGCAAACTTATCCTTAAAAAGGATTTCTTCCGGTTAACCTTTAAACGATTGACAGGACATAAATTAATAGGGGGTACTCTGTCAAGAGTTTAGCGACTTAGAAGAAAGTGGTGGCAATTGTATGATTGTTTTGCGGGTGGTAGGGCCTTGTGCAAGGTCCGTCCGGATAGCTACCACCATCTTACTCGCTAATCCTGCCGCTAAGCAGCAGTGCTTGCACTGCTGTGTTCCGGTGTGGAGACAAGACAGCCGGGGAAATTACGGGCACAAGAGGCATTTCATCTTAGCCCTCTAGGTTGGCAACGCATCTGCAATCCCTCCGGGGTTGCGGGTGTCTATGGGCAGTGGTGATCGCTTACCATCAGGTGACCCACTTGCTCGTTTGCCTTCCTATTCGCATAAAAAAAAAAAACTAATTTAACATGACGGCTTGGGTTTGTGGTGTCATAGAATCCTCCTGGGGGTCTACCATGACGTCTTAATGCGATTCAGTTTAGGTTCGCTCGCTGTCAGATTCATACTAAAAGTGACAGCTAAAACTTGAACTGAGTCGGAATCAAGACGTCATGGTAAGGCCCCTGAATATGAAGAATGCATAATTGCATCTAAGTGTAAGTCCTTACTATGCTCTAGACTCTACCAGAGCCCCCTCGAGGCCCCTTAGATTTAGGGGCTCGCAGCTCTATGTCTATCATTCCCCCATCCCCCATTGTTACAACAAGTAACGCATCTACGAAAATGCTCCGAAAACGAACTTCTAAGTAATCTGATTGTTATCTACAGCGCCTTTTGTTAGCAAATTTGATAGCATCTAAGCACGTAAAATTACTATTACAATGTGCCTCAAATTTGCATACAGCCTGTATAAAGGATGAGTGGGTTCCGCCAAGGTAATTTACGAGTAGGCAGTGGTATAATAGAACATTACGTTAATTTGTCGAATATCCTTGTAGTAAACTAAACAAGATGTAGATTTAAGGCATCTTAAATATCTACATACAATATAGTGTTGCCCAAATGCAAGAACAAGACGAGACTTAGCCAGTCTTGGTCTTGGTCTTGCGCCAATACACCTGGTCTTGGTCTTGGTCTTGGTCTTGCGCTCCCAGTCTTGGTCTTGGTCTTGGTCTTGCAGCAAGAGTCTTGCAAGTCTTGCAATTACCTATTAGTCTATTACTATTTATTAAAGTTTACTTTAAATCTTAGAAAAACGTATTAGAATTGGAACATTGTGAGCTTGAATTAACATAGCCATAGTAAAGATCAAGCAGATTAATAAATAACTGAAGATTTTATAAGAAATTCGAAAAATCAACTGACCTATATGTCGTTTTCCATGGAAGTAACTGTTTCTTAATAAACATTTATGATTTATAAGCTTACATTTGCTAAAACATGTAAAAAAACAAATTAATTACAATAACTTGACTGTATTTTAAAGAACAATACTTATCTGTCTAGAAAGAGATTGAACCCTCAACTTATAAGAAATTTAATAAAAGAGTTTTACGATTTATCATTTATTTGAATATAAAATAAAATACAACACAAATCAACAGCTGATTTGATTCTAATAAGTGTTTTGCAAAATTTGATCTATCTGGATGATTAAGCCTAAACGAGGGTAGTTTGGTAATATACGAATGTGGGTACATTTAGTTTATTTATAGTTTTACAAATTAGTACGACGTTGGTTCGCATGTGCATCGGTTGTGCTCTAACTTTGAGAATGATCCCGTAGAGGGATCGAAACACGCGTCAGTGTTTGTGTGGTGTTAGGATTAATTAAGTTTGTGGGATTTGTGTGCGTTTTGTGTGGTAGTAGTGGTGGGAGGGCTTGCATGCAAAACGTATATATTTCGCACAGGCTTGGTTAACTTGCACGTAAGTAGCAGAGTAGCAAGGTAAATATTTTGTGTTCATTATTTTATTAGTTTTGTAGAATTTTTTTACACGTTTCAAGTATATTTAAAAGTGGCTACAATATTTATCAAACGGGTGATATTTGAACACTTTTTTGCTATTTTTTCTTGTAAAAACTTAAGAAATATAATGACTAAATGTACAATAATAGTACCTAAGTAATTAGTTTAAAACCATATAAGTAATCAATATTATAATATATACTTACTAGAATGAATTATTATGACATCTACTACCTATCCTTACCATTTTATCCTAATCATAATACTACTTGCGTGATCAGTATAATGTATTCATTTTCATTCTAAGCACTCTGAAACTTATTTATTCTTTGGAACACCTGTAGGTACTCTTAAAATTCGAAATTATTTTGCATGAATAGTGTCAAATGTTATGATTTCGGCGCGGCGGCAACGATTGTTTTAGATTTCAAAAGAAGCCGCCGGCGCGTGTATCATAACCATGTACTTCCGAAAAGCGGCAAATTTCTTTGAGAAGTAAGTACAAAACCTTTGATGCCGCATTATCAAAGTACCGATGGTTAAAACATAACTATGCATGCACTCAGTTTGATTTTAATAGATATTTTTTTATTCGCTATGTTTATGGTATTAGTCGTAATGCGCATAGGTCCAGTTTTTCATATTCTTTGATATAGTTTTTTGCGTCTCATAGAATTCCTAAGCGTACCTACCTATACACCGAACTGTTACACCTAACTACTCCGTGAAATAGCGCTAAGTCCTAGCTGCAAGACGCAAGAGTCTTGCAGGCTATGTCTTGTTCTTGCTCAAGTCTTGCACGGTCAGTCTTGGTCTTGGTCTTGCTAAAAATACGCGGTCTTGTTCTTGGTCTTGGTCTTGCAAAAACGCAAGAACAAGACCAAGACTGCAAGACCAAGACTGAATTTGGGCAACACTAATACAATACAAATACACAAATCACGTTTATATCCCTTACGGTGTAGACAGAGCCTAAAGTAACATACTTTAGTATAGGTGAAAAGGGGAATCAAAATGTTGATGGGTTGCTAGCCGCATAGTCTAAAAGTTTAATGATGGCTTAATGTTACTAAAACAAATAAATATTCTGTAACAAAATTTTACCATGTTGTAGATAGAAGAGACACCTATTTTTTTTATTTTTTTCAAGATCCAAGAAGAGTCGTGAAAAACAGAATGTTTCAGATAGCAGGAACTTGTCGCACGAGCCAAGGCGAGGGCTATAAACATGCGTCCTGAGACTTTATCACCGCCCGAGGTGTGTACACAATTTTACGTCTTCCCCTGTAGAAGTGGCAATTTCCGCTCGCGTATTGATGGAAATTGCTACTTACGTCCCGGGGCGACGCAAATTATTTTAACATTTATCTATTTTGTTCCTTTAACTGCGCTTATTCAGCTATTTTTTGCAAATGGAAAGCTCATTCGGGCGTGGTCGGCACACTCGTTGCGTCACTTGCGCGGAGTCGCTTTCTATAATGTGTTTAGCATGCGCGCGCAGGTGTCGGAGCTGTATGACCCCGGGGATATGCCGCGAGTAATGTCATCAAAATACTGGAAGGATGATCATTTTATGGCTTGGATTAGAGCAGTAGTACTCAACCTTTTTTTATACATACATACCGTCACGCCTCTTTCCTACAGGGGTATGCAGAGACTACTTTGTTCCACTTGCTACGATCCTGACATAGCTCTTTCGCTTCATCCACATTCATCAATCTCTTCATACTTGCTCGTCGGTTTCGGGTACTCTTGACCTGACCTTTTTCCATAACGTCCCCAATTTGATCACAAAACGTCCGTCTAGGCCTTCCTCTCCCAACGAACCCATTCACCTTTTTATACGGGCCACAAAAACGTTTTAGTCATAGTGTCGCGGGCCACAAGCAAAAATTATTTAGAATTAGGTTGTGGAGGTAGGTAACTCTAGGCGCGCCAGGGCCAACCACGAAGGCTGGGCGGGCCGCAGGTTGAGTATGACTGGATCAGGGCGGTCAATATTATCCTGAGATCCATATCACGCAATATTGATGCGCATCGCAGAGAACCAGGAGCCTTATCATGACGTCTTAATGTGATTCAATTCCGAGTCAGTTCAGGTTTTAACAGTAATTTTTAGTATGAATCTGACAGCGAGTGAACCAAAGCTGACTCGAAATAAAATTGAATCGCGTTATTAAGAGGTCATGTCATGGTAAGGCTCCTGGTTGTTTTGAAATGCAGGATTCTATATTGACGTGGTTCCTGAATATTTCAGCTGTATTTTTCATAGTAATTTATCTTTAATTACCTACGTAAAAATATTCATTAATTTTATTAACCTCATCAACACAAAAATCGTGACGAAAACAGAAGTCTCTTTCAAAACGCATAAAGGCGTACACACACGTGGGAACACGCACATCAACTACCAAACTACGCGTAATTAGTGCAGTGTCGCAACCCCTTTTGTTGTGGCAACACTTCATAATTAGCTACTTTGTTTATATGATTCGTATAAGGATTCGGCGACACCATTAGAGCTTGCAACACTGTCGGAACATTCGTAGGCATTATTCTCTATGGCATTGGGTTTAATTTGTTTGTAACATGCAGGGATGTCAGACAGGTCGGTTGTGAAACAGCGACTGCTTCAAACTTCTGGTGCGTTATTGAGGAACGCCATTAATATTGTTGAAGTAGATTTGGCGGTTAAGATAGAGTGAAGCTATTATCATAATAAGAATTGAGACTGAAAATTATTGCTAACTAGCTTCTGCTCGTGACTTCGCCCGCGTAGAGTAAGACTTAAGAACTGGGGCCTTACCATGACGTCCTAATTCCGACTTAGTTCACGTTTTAGCTGTCACTTTTAGTATGAATCTGACAGCACGCGAACCTAAACTGAAACGCATTAAGACGTCATGGTAAGGCCCCTGATGTTGATATAGGTAGCTATGCTGATGACAAGGTATTGCTGGGTCCTTCAATCAATTCCCTAAGAGTGCTATTAGGAAAGTGTGAAAGATATGCTGTGCAGCACGGTCTCAGGTACAACTCGAAGAAGAGTGAAATTGACATCTTTAAAACAAAGTAAAAATATAACCCCATAGTTGTGCCTGATGTGCTGCTGGACGGTGTAGCTTTGAAAATAGTAGATAGGTTCAAGTACCTCGGTCATATTGTTACACAGGATTTAATGGATGACATGGATATAGAGAGGGAAAGAAGAGCGATGGCAGTTCGCGGGAATATGCTCGCTCGTAGATTTGCTCGGTGTACTGAATCCGTCAAAGTGTCGCTTTTTAAATCGTTCTGTCAGACGTTTTACACGAGCAGTCTGTGGATGAACCATACTCAACGTGTGTACAACGCGCTTCGGGTCCAGTACAATAATATTTTCAGAATGCTGTTGAAGCTGCCGCCACACTGTAGTGCGTCAGGCATGTTTGCGGAAGCGCAGACGGACGGCTTTTATGCTCTGAGGCGGAAGAGGGTTGCTTCTATGATGCAACGTGTGCGGGGCAGCAGCAACAGCATCCTGACAATGTGGGCCGGTCGCCCGGACTGCCAAATGACACGACATTGGGATGGAATACTGGTAGGAATTATTAAATGAAAGTGGTGACATGTCTATTTTATTATTATTTAATTTTGATGACTATTTGATTTTTAAAATTTTCTATTTGTAATTGTACTAACATAGTTTTGTAAGATGTAACTAACTTGTTCAATTCTATGGGATTTTGGTCCTGAAATAAATGATTTTTATTATTTTATTTTATTATAGGTAGTATATTCTATAATAATTATTTACGTTGCGACTCTAGGCAGCTACGACCTTTCACATGCTTATCGCTATCCCGTGGGAACTATGCAATTTTCCGAGATAAAATTTCTGTTTTAATCCAGGGTATCAGCTATTTCTATATGATCCAAATTGATCCAGTCCTTTCAGCATAACAATTCACCTGTGAATATCACCTGTCCTTTAGACTATACCAGGGGCTATACCATGACTCTTAATGCGATTCAGTTTAGGTTCGCTCGCTGTTAAATTCATACTAAAATTGACAGCTAAAACTTGAACTGAGTCGGAATTGGGACGCCATGGTAAGGCATTTGTTAGCAATTATTGTCTAAGAGAAACCTCCGCGTGTTCCGTCCCCGGGCTACGCAGACAATTAAAGAATGATATCGGAAGTGGTTTTATGTCTAACTGTCTGTTAATAGCTTTCGCTCGTAACTGTCGCGACAGCAAGGAGATTGGACGACAGCGTGCCGACCACACAGGGCTGGCCAATTTGAATTTGTGTGTTAAGGTCTTTGGTAACATTGTGAGGAAACCGGACCAATCCCAATAAGGCTTAGTTACCCTTCTGGGTTGGAAGGTTAGATGGCAGTCGCTTCTGTAAAAACTAGTGCCTACGCCAAATCTTGGGATTGGGCTGTCAAAGCGAACCCCAGGCTCACTGAGCCGTGGCAAATGCCGGGAAAAACGCTAGGAAGACGATGAACAAATAATTTAATATTAATAAATTTAGTTAATTAAATTTATTAATTAATTTAAGTTATTTAATGGGAGTAATTTATGTATCTAATTTTAATTCGATAAAGAAATTATAAATTAATCATATGCAAAATTGTATTTATTAATTAATATAATCATGCTAAACGTGGCCTTTGGGGCCTGTTTTTTTTTTTTTTTTTTTGTACGATAATGAACAAATCGCAGATATAGACGTAATTTGTGCATCAGAATGTATTATTATAATTTTTTAATATATATTTTTTATTTTTTATTTATAAGCCTTTTTATTCCAAATTCGCTATAATTTCAGTAAGTACATGTTGTTGTTGTTGTTATTGTCGTTTATTTATTAAATTGTCGCGTAATTCGGCGTGCCTCATGGCATAGGCCTCCTCCGTGTATTGGAGGGTTTGGGCTATAGTTCCCACGCGCGCCCAGTGCGGATTGGGAACTTAACACACACCATTGAATTTCTTCGCAGATGTGTGCAGGTTTCCTCACGATGTTTTCCTTCACCGAAAAGCTCATGGCAAATTACAAATGTTATTTTCGCACATAAATTCCGAAAAACTCAGAGGTGCGAGCCCGGGATTTTAACCCACGACGCTCTGCTTGAGAGGCCACAGGTCAAACCACTAGGCTACCACGGCTTTTTTAATATATATTAATAGGTAATTAATAATAATCGGATCGGGCCCGTGATCGGAAACCCGTACCAACAATAATAATTAATAGTAATTAATTAATTAAATTTACAATAATAATAAAATTAGTATTATTAATTAATATAGTAGGGAGAGTAGGGATTTACTCTACAACCTTTATATCCCGACTACATAACAGCAGTGCATCTATAAATCAAACTGAATGACGGACAGACAACAATAGATACCGTTGAATAACAGTGTTCAATTGCTAAATTTCATGCAATTATAACTCGTATTATGACCGCGGCAAGCGTGAAAATGGCGTCACAATTCATAATTAAAGTGACATAACGGACGTAATGGAGGCGCCACATTGACCCGCATTTTCATTCCAATTACGAAGACGCGAATGTGCTCGCTGTTGGCCACACTGCTTTTCCGACGTCACGATATATAGGTACAGTGCTACTCATTTCTTAACAGGGTCGCATTTTTGGTGTTTTTTTGCGATTATTTCACAGAAATTGAATGAAAGTTTGAAATGTGCCCTAGTGCACTTTGTTTCTAGTACCAAGCTCTACCAAGTTCTATGAAAAGCGACCCGTTATTTTTGCCCGTAAGTATATTCAGATGCACATATATTGCGGCATTAAATAGTACTTGTACCGGAATCTGCACAGGCGGCGGTGTAACACAGAATTTCTCTAGATTTAGCGCGCGCACGCTAATTCCAAATGTTACGTGTTTTATGCAACTGTTGTTACAGGCCCTTAGCACGCCACACTTACTGCCTTATTGGTGTAGGCGTACGCTAACTTTGATTTTCGCAAGTCTGTTGTCTTGATTCATTACGTTCTAGCTTTTACCTTAAATATTAGTTTGTATTTATGCGTATCTTCGAATGTTTTTGTGTATAGAACTCAGTCTCAGCAGTGTAAGTTTTCGATGACAAAATACGTTTCAAACGCGTTTGCGTTAAAAAGTCAAATACCATGAGAAGTTTCTTGCCGTTTTGTGTCAGAGGCTGCCCATTTATCCATAGTAATTGTGACATTTTACGCGAATGCGTTCGAATGTTTGCGTGTCCGTAACTTATACAGAGCCTCTAGTGTAAGTATTCACACGAACAAACGTCTCGAACGCGTTCACGTAAACGTCTCAATTACAATAGAAAAATTGGCAGCGCCACTTGCGGATCGAAACGGCAACTGTTCCCATAGTATTCGACATTTTAACGCAAACGCGTTCGAGACGTGTTCTGTGACCGAAAACTTACACCTTACACTAAGCATACTGGATAGTTTATCACACTAACGCAGTGCGACTGTGTGGCAAACACTTCAAACAGCTCCCTAAAGTTAAGTAACTCAAATTATCCAGTTGCTTTGTAATACTATAAACTATAATACTTAATTTATAATCCACGTTGTTAAACCAGTGACAGATTGCGCTCAAATCAATTCGGACCGTTGAAGTGTGACCATTAAAAAATTGATTCACTCCGTTGTGGAATCTCTTGCGCGTCGTCAAAGAAAAACTATGGCTTTTTACTTACGACAGTTTGTTTTCGAAACAGTTGGTTAGCTTCATTGATTGATTGTGGTCAAAAATCGTGCCAAAGGTTCGCTTTTAAAATAAGGTTTTAATTAACTAGCGAAACAAATGAATTGCGCGCTGTGAAACCTTTTCTTAGAAAATTTACATAGTGATAAACAATTACCAGAGTAGACAAGGACATTTAGTATGACAATTACTGTGAGAAAGTTCTACGGTTAGTCAGGGATCAAAAAATATTTAAGTCGGTGGCAAAATTGTAAAAATGTTGCGCATAAAAATACCTACACTTTCATAAACAAATCGTATTTTATTAACATACAAAATATCTGCCCTAACCAGAGATCGAACCCGCGACCTCAAGCTTCGTAGTCCCATCCACCAACCACAAGGCTATCGGGTCGTCATTGCCAATTCAATAATTTCCACTTAACAACAAACTAAACGCTGACGCTTCCTCTCAAATCATTGTAATCAATACATTCCGATTTACGAACACATAAAAACCACAGACAATCTACTTAAATATTGGAATATTAGTGATTTTCCGGACGTGTAAAGGAAACTAACAATCCCAATTTACCATCGGTTTGTCAGTCCGATTAGCAGATACTTCGCAACGCTAACTTTCACTGTGCACAGGTCAGCGTGTGATCCGCCTTAACAGCAATAATACATGTATTGTGCGTTATGCGGATGAAGGGTTACTCAATATTAGTTGTCTAAGAGCAACACGTGCTGGTTTGAGAGAATGGAGAAATGCGGAGTAGAAACGTTGCTCTTAGAGTGTTCACGCTTAAAATGCTGGCAGCGTATGCATGTGTGAATGAAAAATAAAGTTGTACACTATCGCACACGTGCAAGTAAGAAACGTTTATTGGTTTAATCGATGTAAAACAGTCATGTCAGTAATAAATACACACACACATTTATTTGGGACAGAATCCATATACCTAAATCACATCTTTTTCCTTTACGGGGTAGACATAGCCTATGTTAAACAAGCATTACGAGACACGAGACCTACGAGAGACTACTAAGAGCCACGTTTAGCACAATTGTGGGCGTAAGTATTGGTGGGAAAGGGAATCGAAATAGTGATAGGTTGCTAGCCGCATCGCCTATGATAATTATGATTCCTATGATTTTCGCCCGTTTATCATCGACTAATCAGTTCAAAACCATAGTGTCAAATTACAAATACTATTTTGTTTCAGACACAGTAGCTGATAAACCTCTAATTGTGTCACAATCATTAACC
The DNA here is from genome assembly GCA_963854515.1 of Pandemis heparana. Classification (NCBI taxonomy): domain Eukaryota; kingdom Metazoa; phylum Arthropoda; class Insecta; order Lepidoptera; family Tortricidae; genus Pandemis; species Pandemis heparana. The sequence goes on along the minus strand of OY978014.1, from coordinate 15,157,928 downwards.
ACACGTGAAGGTCAGTAAGTATTTTAAAAACTTGCTTACTTATTTCATCACAAAAACCGCAAGTAAAAATACTGATTCAATAAAACCAACTGACAATTATTCACCGCAAAAAGTTAATAGGCGTGAAGAGAGAATTACCATCAGATCGCACTATTACATCCATAATTCGAAATAAAAGGAGGGAAACTGCGGTCGGCAATGTTGAATAATACTGCAGTCTTTTTACTTTATTGCGGCGAAAACTAGGTTGTTTCACGTCCGTATGGAAGCTTGCTGGTCTCTTTCTAGCTCACCCTAGAAGCTATAAACCTGACTAATTAGAATGAACAAAAACTTGGACTACAGATCCTTTTGAAAGGAGTTTTGGGAGTCTCTACGGGATAAGTTAGTGAACGTTGACGAATAAGCGGGTGCAAGTTTTAATTTTCACTAAAGAAGATATTTGAAGATTTAAAAATAAACATAAACATCCAAATATAAAATTCATGCAAGTACCTAACTAAAGTTGCTATAGAGCCAAAACGAATCCGAACGTTCATGACTTGAACCGTTTAATTATTAGAGTATTTAGTGTTTCATATTTGGTCCATTGTAGTGACGAAGTTATTCCTGACTCAAAAGATTGAATTTATACAAGGAGACACGTGTATTTGAAGATTGCCAAGTAGGATAGACGTTCATTAGAACGACATGCAACCACACTACAGAGAAATGGTAAGAATCCAACAATCCGAATTCTTTTTCGAGCCAACGAACGGGAACATTTTGATTAGACTTCTTTCTTTATCTCGTGCTATACGCATTGACAGAAAGTCTAGTTGGTTACTTGCAGGAAAGTTCTACGGTACTTTAGGAAGTTTCACTTTCTTAGGAAGTGTATTTACTTTCAGTTTTTAGCTTGACTTTTGGAGCCCGCGCCTTAACATCGCTGCCGCTCCGCTAGTAGCATTAAGCCTTTGATCTTTTTGTATTCGAGATACAAGATTGCCTCAAATTTTATTAGGCTACTCTTTTCTCATTGGGCCGGCAATGCACCCGTATCATCTCTATATTATGGATGTCCGTGGGCGGCGGTGATTGCTTTTCATCAGGCGACATTTCACATAAAAAAGTTTTAATTATTTTGGCACACAGGATTCCACTTCAAGCTCTCAAACCGACTTCTTAGAGGACATACTTTACATGTTGTATTTTTCCTGTGATATTATGATATCTTAAGATTGATTGATGCTGACCGGAAGATATTAAACAATTGTTCTCTGATTGAACGTTTTGGATCACGACACGAGTGAGATAACTTTCATTCTTGTAAACGTCCACTCACACGTTATTTAATACCTGCCATTAAACGTAATGCACTTTCTCCTTAATTCAGCTAATATTTATTCTGTCGGGGTATTAGGTTTCATTCTCTATTGACTAGGTTCGATACACGTAAGAGTCGTAGGTACGTACACTGCGGAAGCTCCTATACTCTATTTATTTTAGCTAGTAAATTGACAATTCCAATTGTCAAATTGTGAAATAATGATACCAGCTTTTATTGGTGGTGTACTCGAAACCATCGACAATGTTTGTGGTCAGTAGGCTTATTGTCTAACTCGCTCATAATCGCCATTGTGTTCATTTTGACAGTTTTTGAATGAATGTGACAGCTAGCTGATTCCGATGCCAATTGTCAGCCCGTATATGAACTGTTAAAATGAACACGATGGCGATTGCGAGCGAGTTAGACAATAAGCCTACTGAATACAAGAGGTTTGGTCATGTTATATTTAAAAAAAATACGTTTGTATCATAATCAAGCAAATTTAAAGGTTTATTAGTTTATTGCACAAGCTTATACATACAAAAATCTATGCTAAATTTAATTTATCGTTAACTTTCGATAGCGGTGGCAGATCTCTATTTTTGAATTGCAAAAAACAGGCAACACAGGTAATGTCATCTAGCTAAAATAAATAGAGTATAGAAAGACATTCCGGCCGTGGCACTTTGAACATCGATCAATGTATGGAAACATTTAACTAAATGATTAAGAAATCCTGATAATAAACGTTTATCTTATCTTATCTTAAAATTTTACAGGGCTATTTAGTCAAAACCCATTGAGCTGCAACCCATTTCAATAGTTTGTAGCTTTTTATTGTTTACATGTATACCTAAATGTAATTGCAAACTGTTGAATAAATATCTTTTATTATTATTTTATTATTATTAAAAACCAACCACCTACTGAAATATTCTGAAACCATTTCAAGAGACGCTGGGGCCTTACCGTGACGTCTATGTTTTAGCTGTCATTATTGACAGTTGCAGTTTGGATCTGACAGCGAGCGATCCAACGTTGGTTCGGAATTGAATCGCATTAAGACATCACGGTAGGGCCCCTGTAGTAGTTTGACTTGTGGCCTCTCAAGCAGAGGGTCGTGGGTTCGAATGAAGCTCCCAATTTTTCCAATTGAGTCGTTTACACGAACGTGATCAAGATGTTTTTGTGTCTTAAACTTACACTGGGTGACAAGCATTATTAAGAGAATGAGCTAGATGCATAATACCCAAATAATTTTCTATAAGGCATAACGAAGCTATGAACCTTTACTCACTCTTACTTCAACTTTATGAAAATGTTGTGTATTTTTGCCAATCATGATTATGTTCGAAAGAATAATTTCTCACTTTTATGCAAAAGAAGTCGATCCCATGCTGGTCTGGAAGCCCAGAAAAAACATAGAATGTACCAGTTGCTACTTTTCTCACGCAGATGGTCAAACCCAATCGAGAGAATGGGTAAAATTCTTAGGACTCGTGTTAGGCGATGCGGCTAGCAATCGCATTACTATTTTGATTGCTCTTTCCATCTATCTATACCCACAATTATACTAAACATGACCTGAACCATGACAAGGTATTGTTACCTGATGCTTTATCCACCCCGTAAGGGGTAAAGACGTGATTTATGTATGTATGTATGTATGTATGTATGTAAAACTCTTTATTGTACATAAAACACATGAAAAAGAAAACAACAATAACATAAATATATATGTATGAAGACACAAGCTAGAACTAGTGATACATAAAAATTGCAGGCAACGTCTGATAACGATTTGTTTCGTAACCTGTCGACCCGTTTGTATAATGTCAAAGTTGACCAGATTTTAAGCCCCGGCCTTGCCTTATGAAGGCTGTGGAGGCCGTAGCAATAGACGTCGTATAGTCGCTTGTTGAAATTAAATGATAGGTCCGATGAGTGGCTTGATGGGCGCAAGCGGTTGTGAAGATTGTTAAGTGGAGTTCACTGGTCATGCTTGGCATTGAGTTGTTTATAGGTAGATTATTATTTCGACCACTAGAACCTATACGTCTAAACAGATGAGGTTTAGTGATATCTACATGTATTAGGTACGTCTTTGGAATACGGACTATCAAATTATTGAAATAGTTTTTTGATAATTTACATAAAAATGTAGTTTCGTCACATAAACAAAGCATCTGCTGATGCAATATGTAAATATTTAAGTACGTTTTTGAAATGAGTCGACGATCGTTCTTCCATATTGGTCTGGGAGTAATGAAAAAACATAGAACGTATAAAGCTCAGCTGCTTCTCTTAGGGCAAAAATCTTGGCAATTTTGCTGTAGGCGATGCGGCTAACAACCCATTACTGTTTTGATTCCCCATACCGTCTTCACGCCCACGATACTTTACAAAAGTGTTAAAATGGATTGGACTATATTTCTAACTCATTGTTTTACCAAAACAGATATTGCTGTATCGTTTCTTACTTATCTTTTGGTCTCCGTTTTTGATTTAAAACTGCGACATGCGAACGCCGGCCGGCAAAATATCAGAGGTGAACGAGCAACACGATTCTGACTTTTAGCATTAAGTTCAAACTTAACATTGTTCGGTTGTGTTAGTCACAACAAGGAATGTCTCTCAGATGATAATGTCAAAGGCACGCTATTTTTGTAAATGTTAGATGCTAACTACAGCTTTCTATTTACATTTCTGCGATTGATTATTGCTTGCATTTATACTATAGATGCTACTTTTTATATATAGCTATAGGAGTTGCCAAGTTGTTGCTCGTGGCGGGGAGAAAACACATGTTTATGCAGAAATATGTTTTCGAGAAATACATGCAGTAGGTATTATATTTAAGTATACCATGTCATATTATACTTATCGTTAAATTACCACTCAACAAACTAATCAAATCTTAAAGCTTCCAATAAAGATTTTCAACCGGCCTTGACCGTTCTGGATAACGTACCTGTGAACAAAATAAAAAAATCGTTAGTTTTATGCTACAAGGCGAGTATATTCAAAAGATATTCAACGTCAAAATAGCTTATCATTTTAGTGCTTTGTCGAATTAAGGTAATCATACACCGACAGTTGATTATGCCATGTTGCCACAGCGACAAGGCTTTAAATGATCACAGATTTTTGACGTTGACTGTATAACAACAAAACAAGAGCTTTTTTAACCCATGAACATAAGGAAGGATGTGACGAACCAAATTTAATAAATTGCCTTAACATGCAAACGACGCGATCGCCTCCTATGATTAATTTAAACGCAACCTCGCCGTAATTGGTGACCGCTGGTGTGTTTCGGCATTGGCAGAGAGGACAGTGCCTTATGGAGAAGATTTATTGTCTTATGATTGGGTTCTTGAGTTGAGAAAACAAAATATGGACAAAAAGTTACAAAATTATTGATAATAATGCTGCGACATCATTTTCAATGTAATTAACCTATTCAAAACTAAGTTCACATAAACGAAAAAGCATTTTTGAGTGCCGCATGGAATTTGAACCTGCGTTTCATGGCTACAAGCACCCTCCCAATTAAACCAGGGACTTCCATCCAAACTTGTAACGGTTGCATACACTCCAGTAGTGGCGGACAAAACTACTACTGGTTGGTGGTACTAGTGGTGGATTAGACACTGTCTAGTTTAAAGATAAAGTTATAAATAAATTTCCAAAAGATAAATAGTAGTAGACGATAATACGATAGTAGTAACACGAAAGCAATGAAAGTCTGTGTATGGCTACAAAATTTCAGCAATTAACTTTTACTCTAATTGAAAAGATTAATCAGAGCTGTTTTTTCAACTCTAATCTTGTTTCTAACGCATCACAAATTTTCACCAACTTAGAATCTTACTTTCGAGTGACTTGCTTTCAAAAATCGGTCCCCAAAAGCCTATACAATATAACTAGCGATGTTTTTAATTTTTTAATGTACAGTCTGTTACTACTGTTAGTCTGTTACTTAAATTTTGATAAAATATCAGGAAAGCAAGGCTGTACTTTTTTTTACAAGATAGAAAACATGATTGTCGCGATGATTGAGTTTATCGAATCCGTGCCCGTCGGAGCAGCGATTAAGACCAATCAAGATGAAATTTCAATTAATAGAAAACGTTCCGAATGAAGGTCATTCCTTCTATTCATATCATCAATATGATCAACTTTCTATTATACTTTAAAAAGTAATTTACGCTGCAGAAAAACAAAACACAATCAGAACGATACGTAATTAAATATCTATGAGACTTTCATTGCAGCCAATTCAACTGTTAAGTTGGATTTGATTAAAATTGCCTTTGTTCAATGTAGGTATATGTAGATAAAAACAAATTTATATAAACAAATCATAGGTACATAATTATGATAAGTATTCGCTATTAATATTAGTACAAAAGTAAACAAAGCTTTACACTATGGGTATTAGACAACGGATAAACATACCTACTAGACAAAAGACCATTTGTATCTTTCCTACATCTAATTCTACTTTGAACGAGGATCGATCTCGAAACTGCAAATTTCGTAGTTCCCTATAATAATTTTGCTGCCTACCACTAGATCCGGTCTAGTATTGATTGTATTTTATGTCAGCATCAATACTGATGTGCTAGAAAGCTAGCCTATTCAACCAATATGTATTAGCAAGTCTATACTCTATTAAAAAGACAATCGATATCTCATTTATATCTAACTCTCGCATCGCGAAAGTGCAACGTGCTCCGTTTGACAAACGCATTCTTTCACTTTGATTACTTCTGCGGTAGGCTTTTATGGCGTGCGGTAAAATCCTGCGAGTAGCATACACTGCGGCGCTCGAACTGCCCCATAACTCGCTAGCCCATCCGCCCCGCAATGTATTGAAAAGATGTAGACAGCTACGCAAACGTGATTCGCAAATACGTTAATCTCAAAACGGATGTTTTGGGTGTTGCGAGGAAAGTTTTGTAACGCGTTAAGATGCGTCGAGGAAATTTGGCGTGACGCAACAGACGCTTGGCAGTTTGGAGTTCGACGCAACCTTTGAAATGGCTTCCATTTTTGTATGTATACGTATAGTATACCACTACCAAAAATACTATGTAGGTATTTATTGTCTTTGAGCAATGTGAATGTTTTTTATTCATAACTGAAGTACTTACATACTATTAATCACGTTTTTATCCCTAAGCCAGAATCTAAGGTGACAAGAAAAAGTCCACATACAGAGTGACTGTGGGATTCTCGACGATTCCTTTCAGGCTCAGGAAAGGTTTACCTTGCTTAAACACCTATTTAGCTTTACCCACACCATTCCTGTCAACGCGTAGTATAACTTAGTAGATCTGACCAAGTGGTAGCATTAGTTTTGTGCGAAAGTTGAGGAACAAATTAAATTTCACTAGGCCGTTAATGTACTTGCACACATTTCATGTAATAGTCTTCTTGCAGCAATATTTAGATTGGTCAAGCTTGATCTATAAATAATATCGATCCAATAGGCCACGAGCGGAAACCCGTTTGAACAGAGATTTCGAATAGCTCGCCTTAGCCGGCCTTTGATTTAGTTCCAAAACAAAGACCATACAGTGTGATTATATTTTTACGACTAATTTACACGAATATTGAACTGGTAGCTGGCAGTCTGGATGCGACAAGTCGAGAGTAAAATGGCTAATTTTAGGGAAGGCCTATATCCGGCAGTGGACTGCTATAGGCATGGATAGATGGAATGAAATGATAGATGAATGAATAATGAAGATAGAATGAATAATGAAGATAGAATGGTGGTAACTGGTATTAGATGACAAGTGATTGGGTTATTTTTTTACGCCACAAGGAAGGCATGTGGGTCATCTTATCGTAACTGAGCACCACCACACATGGACACCTGTAATACAAGAGGATTGCATATGCGTTGCCAGTCTAGAAGCTTAAGATGGACCTCATGTGACAGTAATTTCACCGATGCAGCCTGCATAGCTTAGCATAGGTAATGTAAGAAGTGTTAATCTTGGACAATTTAATAGTCATAATTATTTGTCTAACCATACTTCCTTCACCTTGTAATCGCTGTTGTGAGGTATTAATTAAATAGAGATATTATAAACCTTATAGTTTATGCAAAATTTCCAGCCCGTGATATTTAAACTTTCCCGCGAACAGGCATCAGTTAATAATACCTACTTTCCTTCAAGTCGTCCGTCCGGTTTGTTATTTATAAAGCATCTTCACTTACGTTAAGACTACTTGCATGTTTACGTCAAAATAACAGGCACACATTTAGTTACAGTATTTTAATATTACACATGGTAGGTATCACAATTCTATTAAATCGGCAACACGCATGCTTTATTAGGCTGTTTAATTATAGGGCCCTCCGACGACTATTAATCTATGATTGACATGATTAGGCACAACTAGGCTCGCATGTTCAATTTTAGGCCCCGTCTTCGATTACCATCAGGTGTTATTGTGGTTAAACGTAAGCCTATTCATCATCATCGTCATCATCATCATCATATCAGCCATAGGATGTCCACTGTTGGACATAGGCCTCCCCCATAGACCTCCAGTGACCTCGATTGGAAGCGGCTTGCATCCACCGTGAACCCGTGACTTTAACCAGTTCATCCGTCCACCTCGTTGGTGGACGTCGTACGCTGCGCTTGCCGATCCGCGGTCTCCACTCGAATACCGGCACCAACGTCCATCTGTTCTCCGTACTATATAGTCTGCCGATTGCCACTTCAACGAGCTAATTCGCTTGTCAAGCCTATTTATATTTAAAAAAGAAAATCATCCCTATAAGGCATCTCTGCCAGTATGCCTTCGAGATTACAGGGGCCTTACGATAACGTATTAATGAAATTCAATTCCGATTCAGTTTAAGTTCACTTGCTGTCAGACCCATACTATGTCAGCTAAAACCTGATCTGAGTAATATTTGATTCATTACGAACCGATTAGGAGATTGTAAAGAAATACTGGAATTAATCGTTTAGCATCACCCTGTATCCTGCGCGAGCGCCTCGTTAGCGGTTGAGTGGTGGGAACGGGCAGACTTATCGCACTATCAGACCCTTCGCTGATGTTAACATCGAGTAAGAACATGGGAAATGGTAGGTTTCGATAACCCCAGGTATTTCGCTTACTGGTCTACATTTAGAGTGAATATGAGAATGACTCAGAGGCTTAACTGTTGAAAGTCTCGGGGTGAAAAAATACAGCTCTAATTAATCGTTCAACTGGTCGAAAAAATAATTTGAGGTTTGAATTTTTTCCACTTTCAAATGTATACCTACACCTACTTCCACGCATCAAAAATGTCAATTTGATCTTTTGACGCGGTAGTAATATGCCTATATTACAATTTTCAAAATTGACTAAGTAAGGATAAAAAATATCCCTAGACAGTTTTGACGAGTGTAACTTTCGACCACCTGTATTCTTGTTTCACAAGTAAACAATTCTGATACTGATTCTGATTCTGTGATGTGCTTTTTATATCGCACCTCTAATATAACATCGAAATAAATTCGATTTTTCAATTTTGTCAATAACTACGAGTAAGCTTGGTTTCCTAGAGACTATTCTTAAAACATACTTGAAACTATATGCTTGATAAATTGGAGCCTTGGTCCCACAGATAACATTGAAATTGAATAAGTTACTTTTCAAATGTAATGAGAAACGGTTCGTCGAAAATATCGGTACTGCATACCTGCCGTAAAGAAAGTCGTTACGCAATCGTTCCTACGGTTGGTTAACTACAGTTAAACTAAGTACATGTTTTTGTGCCGGGTGTTGAGGTGGAGTCGTGATGGGCCGCTGGGAGAGACCCACCCTTGGCAAAAACAAGTACCGGAATTGAAAGTGTTGGTGCTACATTAAAAAATACCGAAAACGCTAACACAAAATAACAATTTAGTAGATAGAGCTCCGAAGCTCAAGTTGATTATTATATTTAATTCATTATTATATAATGCAGTTGAATTTTACGGACATCAAAATTAAAGAAAAAGTGTCGTCTGAAAATTAAATGATAGTCAATATTTTTCTACGGGATTCAGACAGCGATATTTTATTTAAGTAATTCACTGAACACGATCAACCTTGCATTACATTCTCATAAACAACATTAACAGAGTTAACCAAGACTTGACACACAAAAATTCTTTGGCTAGGGTAATTCTACCAGAATTTCAACAGCTATCAGCAGGTATCTTGTCCTTGTCGCATGTAATAAAAAATGAGCTAGAGTAACCATATTTACTACCGCGGCAAACCATCAGGTGACTTGCTTTTACACCTAAATTCACGAAAAACTACTTTCTATTGGCCTATGTTACATTTTTGTTTAGTATTCCTGTCTTCTCGTGACGTGAAGCGAAAGGGTTAACTTAACTCAATGACGTACTTCTTACAAGACTGGTTCCAAAAGTTGACATTCTTATAAGGCATGATCCATTGTATACCTGAAACGTGTGTCCGAGTACCGGTACACATTAAGCCATGCACTAATCCACAAAACTGTTTGGTGTAAACGTTGCCACCATGCAATTGGTCACACACTATTACGAGTGAGTTAGTGTTATATTGTCATAGAATAAATAATTAATAGAGTGGGAACGTCGTATAATTTATATAAAAAAATCATCGAAACAGTGTGACAATTGCTGCACTTTCTTTGGTCGGCTGAAGTTCAAAAAGTCGCTATTATGATCGTTATGGATAGTTGGTGTGTAATCGTTGCGTGAAATACTGAATAAAACCCGCTTAACTTTTATAAAAACAATAAAGTAAAGTAACTATATAATTGAAATTCTCACCCATACAAATTATAAACGCGAAAGACTCTGTTTGTCTGTCTGTTACCTCTTCGCGTTTGAAACGCTGAAGCTTAACCGATTTAGTTGGAATTAAAGAAGACAGAGGAAAAACAATCGCGAAAAACTTGTGTTAGTATGTGATATAGATACAAAATATACCTGCCTACTTCCCGTGTCCAAACCTCTGTTTAGGGCGCCACAGTAAGTGGTAAAAATTCTGCACGCTTGGTTTCAATTCAAATAGTGATTTTTGCGTCATCTACGGTATATCTGACATCTGTGCGAAACACCACTCTGTTTGGTTATTTCTTCTGTGTGTATTGTTGACAGCAATTCCACTTCTGTTCCATCTTCACGTCGGTAAGTCACGCACGGCAAAGTTACATTGCATCTCGAGTGTAGAGTTAATGTAGCTTAATGCTACACGATAAGGTGGATTGTTGAATTGGATTTGTGTTATCTAACTGTATTGTTTCTGTACGCGATGGGCATAACAATTGAGTCAGTTTTAAGGAAGTGTCAATGAACTTTGCTGTTTGGGGGTGATTGGACTAAACGATCGATATTTTCGAAAATTCAGATCGCGTTTGTCGGTTTATGGCGCGTAAAAAACAGGGTTATTTATATATATAATGGCCAACATAAACACATTTAATGTAAACTGCGTTAACTTTTTATGTCAATGCAATACAATAAAGATTTATTTATTTACTTATTTATTTAGTGAGTGTATCTGGGTGTGTTGGTAGGGGAAGGCCTAGACGGACATTAATTGACCAAATTGGGGACGTCTTGACAAAAGGTCAGGTCAAGCGTACCCTAAACCGACGAGCATATTATGAAGAGATGAGAAAAGTTACACGAGGATCATAGCAAGTGAAACAAAGGAATTTCTGCCTACCCTTATGTGAGAAAGGCGTGACGGTATTGATTGAGCCCCTCGCTCAGAATTGATATAGATCAATTACTAAAAATTAATGAATGAATAAACGAATGAATGGAACACAGAGCTACAATAATTACATTCAACTGCGCATGCGCGAGGCCCACAGCATTAACACGCTCTCCTATTGTCACTTTCGTCGGGGAAAGCTCGTTTACGGTGGAATACTGTTTCTCTACTTTAGACTATTGCTTGAACAAGACTGTTGGATCCATTAATATATTGGAACATGATACTTTAAAGGAGGTAAGTAGTGGCTTTTAGGTTTTATGCATTGAAAGAAGTGAAAGAACCAAAGAAAAAGTTTATTTATGACAATCACAGTAGTATAATATGGTTCGAAAGCATTTTGCCTCCTGATCACTGCAATATGTTTAAATAATTTTAATATCACTTATTATAAAAAATAAAAATTAATTAAAAATATGTCCTAATTTTACCAAAACTACCACAGGATAGGTGAAACGCCTTTGCTTTTTTCACGAGAAAAAATAAGCGTGTAGCACGGCAACCCCGTCTCAATGACAGCACCGGAGCGAGCGAATCCCGCGCCGCCGTTTTAAAACCAATCACGGCTCAGCAAAGCGCCCCGCGCGGGGACGCACCGATAATCCGATCCCGCCGCCCCCGCGCAGTCCGACCAACGCCGCGATACGAGCTCTAAGCAAGCCTACAGATAATCTGTTCCAATTATTGTTAGAGTTAGAAATTCTTATTTGTATCTAGTAAGACTATTATTTCTGTGTTAAAGTGTCAGAATTAAACTGTTTTCTTTACGTACGTCTCGCATTTTCACTCAAAGTCACCACAGGCCTTCGCGCGCGAACAACCATACCTAGCAAGCTAGCCGGTGCTACAAAATGGCTGCCCAAGTGTGAGGCTAAAACTGTGAAAAAGTGACTTTGTTTCATTGTGTTGTGACTTGTCGGACTCATAATCATGCCGCCGCGAAAGAATCGTGCAAAAGGAAATCGTGAGATGTCGCAGGAGCGCGATGCTCATGTTGACGAAGCTTCGTTCTCGAGAGAGGACATTGCCACGCTGGTCGAATCGCTGCAACGGTCGCAGACCGACGCCTTCAAGGAGCTACTTGAAAGCGTTATGACCAGACAAGCTACGTCCACATCTACGCCGTTTCCATCTGAGGGAGGAAATTTTTCTCGCTGTAAAGCTCGATTTGCCGGCACACCCGAAGAATCCATTGAAGGTTTTATTGACGCCATAGAGGCATACAAAGACTGTTCCAGTATTACTGATGAGAACGCCATAAGAGGTCTATCGATGTTACTAACCCATTCCGCTGCAGATTGGTGGCAAGGTATAAAATCTGAAACCAATTCATGGGCCGACGTAATAAATAACCTACGATATACCTACGGCGACAGTCGTGCGCCGCCCCGTATTTACCGCGATTTATTCGCCACACCTCAAGGTGAAGAAAACACACATGTTTATGTTGCTAAATGTCGAGCCTTGTTGTCGAAATTGCCGTCGGACGATTTGTCGGAGAAGGTACAGTTAGACATGGTGTACGGTTTGTTGCACAAACGTATTCGGAAGCGAGTAAAACGCGAAGAATGCACAACATTTAGAATACTACTGCAGAAAGCACGTAGTATCGAGGACACGCTTAAAGAAAGCACAGAAATGCCTTCAAAAGGCTCCGCCGACATGAAGAGCGCGAAACATGTTGCGCCGACTCATCCCGCCGCGACGAAGCTGCCGCGCGCCGCCTCTGGCGCTCCGCCGCCTCGCGAGCCGCGCGCGCCGCCGCCGCCGAAGCGATCAGCTGACGATAACAATACGAACAACAGTGCGAGTGCCGCGAAATCCCAAAGTGATAAATCGTATTCGTATAGTAAGAAGTGCGCGTATTGTAAGCGTTTCGGTCACGTAAAAGACGAGTGCCGTAAATTGTCTTTTAAAGACTCTAGTACATCTAATGACAATAATAATACTAATACGTTTGATGTTAATGTATTACATTGTTATGGTTGCGGTCAAAAAGGAGTGTTACGTCCAAATTGCGATAAATGCAACGCTGCTTTCTGTTCGGTCAGCTGCAGTCAGGATTCGTTCGCTCCGGGGTCGATGACATCTGGTAAGCCGTGTTCCCCGGTGAGTAATTCTATTAATTCAGTACTTAACTGTCAAAATGCAAAATTTCTAGACGATGCTGTGTCTCTCATTGATTTTCGGTATGCGCTTCCTGTAAATTTTTTTGGTGACGGTTTTACGACAACGCCGGCGACGTCCCGCGTCGCCGACGCCGCCTGTGACGACCCGTGTGTTGTTCACAATCCGGTCATACAATTTGCAAAGCCTTCTGCTACCGTTAATTGTTCTTTGAATGTGTCTCAAACAGTGGATACATTATTTTGCACTGAGTTAGTTAGCAACAGTATAGATACTGACAGTAGAGTAACCATGCTACCAGAACAGGTCATTCACACTGATCCTTGTATGACACCTGATGTTCATCTTCATAATACTGCAAACAGTACCATAACTAGTTGTCATAATATAAATAAAAACAGTACCACACCTGCGTGTCATAGTATAAATAAAAACAGTACCACACCTGCGTGTCATAGTATGAATAAAAACAGTAAGTTAACCGTGCCTTGTGAGGAAATTATTTTTTCATCGGTGGATTTTTTAGGATCTTGCCAGGAAGTTAAGGGCCCATTACATGGAACAATAAACCATGAAAATTCACCCATTTTCCCCACAGACTACATCAGCTGTTTAGAGGCTACTGTCGAAGAGTATGCCTTGGAACCAGACATTTCCACTAAACATCAGCGTCCTATTTTAGGAATTGAAATTCTCAACATGCGTGGAAGAGCATTGATTGATACAGCTGCTAAGAAGAGCATTGCTGGACAAAAGCTCTATTCATTGTTAATACAGCACAATCAACAATTTAATGAGCATCAAATGAGGATTAAATTAGCTGATGGTTCCTGTAAAATTGGAAAGGTTCTTACAATCACCTTAGATGTCAAGGTTGATCAGAAAATAATACCTACAGAGTTTTTGATTTTACCCGAAGCCGAAGATAATGAAACTTTATTGGGCATAGATTTTTTGAAAGCATCCCGACTCAGTTTGGACTTTGCAACTTCAACATGGTGCTTTCCTGGTGGTGAGAAACAACCGCTGCAATTTGAATCTGGTTCTCCGACCCAATTAGCCCTCGCTGCTACAAGCATACTTCGTGCTGAAGAAGGTTCCATGCTCTGTAAAGAAGAAAGTATGAAATTAGCCGATATTTTGGAGAAGAATAGCGCAGTCTTCAGTCTAGGGGGAGCCCCGACTCCAATTGTGGAACATCACATTGATACCGGAGACCATGCACCAATATCTGTCCCTCCATACCGGCTCACACCTGCAAAGAAGGAAATAATGAAAGCAGAAATTGAGAAGATGCTCCAGGAAGGGATTATAGAGGAATGTGAGTCTGCGTGGACCTCACCAGCAGTCCTCGTGCCTAAAAAGGATAACACTGTTAGATTTTGTGCTGATTACAGAAAATTGAACAGCATAACAAAAACAGATAATTATCCCTTACCTTTAATAGATGAGTTACTTCAGTCAACCGGAAAACACTGCTGCATAAGTACAATTGATTTAAGATCTGGTTATTGGCAAGTCAGCGTGAATCCAGGTGATCGCGATAAAACCGCCTTCATAACACCTTTTGGGACTTACCGATTCACCCGCATGCCATTTGGGCTCAAAAATGCCCCTGCCACGTTCCAGAGGCTGATGGACAAATTCAAGTCAGGTGCCGCCTTGCAGAACACTACCATCCTCGCATACCTGGATGATCTCCTGGTGATTTCAGACAGCTTCGAAAAACACCTGGAAGACCTGCAGCTGGTCTTTGATAGACTTCAGCAGTTTGGGTTGCGGGCCAATCGTGACAAATGTGTTTTTGCCTGCAAAGAGGTCAAGTATCTTGGTCACCTCATAACACCTGAAGGTATCAAGCCAGATAACAGCAAGATAGAAGCCATCTTAGCCATGAAGGAGCCGACCAATCTTAAACATCTGAGAACATTTCTCCAAACCTGCGCTTGGTTCAGGAAGTTCGTGCCAAACTTCTCAGCGATTGCTCAGCCGCTTACCAAGCTCACCAGGAAAAATGAACCTTGGAGTTGGAAAGAAGATCAACAACAAGCGTTTAACAACCTTAAAGAAAGATTGACTTCTGCTCCCATATTAGTGCAAACTGATTACAGCAAACCATTTGTGCTGCGCACTGATGCCAGCAGCTATGCCTTGGGAAGTGTCCTGATGCAAGGAGAAGGACACAATGAGCACCCTATAGAGTACGCCAGCCGGTTGCTCACTCCAGCTGAGCGCCGCTACAGCACAACCGAAAGGGAGGCATTGGCTGTAATCTGGGCAGTTGAGAAGTTTCGCCCCTATATTGACGGTCATCCCGTTGTTGTTAAAAGCGATCACCAACCCTTGAAGTGGTTATTGACGCATAAATCGCCTAGTGGCCGCCTTATCCGGTGGGCACTTAAACTGCAAGCGTTTGACATCAAGTATGAATATACACCTGGAAAGGTCAATGTCATAGCTGACACACTAAGTCGTCCAGTGTGCGACGAGAGCTCCAAAAATGACTGTGGAGTCTGTTCAGTTATAGTTGATGTCCCTCAAGTAAGCCCGACGGAACTCCGTACTGCACAGCTAGAAGATCCAGAAGTGGCCAAAATTATTCAAGACCTGGAAAGCACAGATCCTCTTACCTCAACTAGATGGCTAGAGAGAGGCTACCTTATGGCCCAAGGGGTTCTTTATTGTTTCAACCCCAACTCGGATTCTGAAGAAGCACAGCTTGTAGTACCTCATTCCATGAAAGAGTCCGTTCTTCAAGAATTTCATGATGCTCCCACTGCTGGACATCAGGGGATAGAGAGAACTATCGCACGAATAAGTCAAAAGTACTACTTCACCGGAATGCGTAAATTCGTGACTGATTATCTCAAAAGATGTGAAGATTGTCAGCGATATAAAATAACCAATCAGAAGCCTGCTGGATTACTGCAGACGCCAGTTCTAAACCAACGAGGGGAGGTTCTAGCTATAGATCTTTTTGGCCCTCTCCCTGAAGGGGATAATGGGGAAAAGTGGATACTTCTGATTGAAGATACTGCTACGCGCTGGGTGGAACTGATAGCACTTGAAGAAGCCACTGCAGAGATTTGCGCACCAGCCCTTATTGAACAGTATTTTTTACGATATGGTTTCCCAAGAAGAATCATCTCCGACAACGGAGTTCAGTTTGTCTCTGCTGTCATGCAACAAACAATGTTCTTGCTGGGGATCAAGCAGAATTTGATTCCTCTGTTTCACCCAGCTGCAAATCCAGCGGAGCGCAAAAACAGAGACCTCAAGACTCAACTCTCCATCCTGGTAAAGAAAAACCATCGGTCCTGGCCTAAGTTCCTTCCAGAGATCAGATTCTCCATGAATAGTGCCATGTGTGCCACTACTGGATGCACTCCAGCTTATATGATGTTTGCTAGAGAGATGAGGACTCCATTTGAGGCTCAACGTGATCTACGAGCTATCCTGTCTAAAGAAAACTTTCTGCCGCAAATTACTCCTTACTTAGAGAAGTTTATAGACAACTTAGAGGCGGTAAGAGAGAAGTCTGATAGACAACAAGATCAGAAGAAAGATGGTGCTGATCAACATCGACGTCCGTCACCTCGGTACAGTGTTAATGACTTAGTTCTGGTAGCCACTCATTTGCTTAGTAATGCTGCTAAAGGTATAACCAAGAAGTTCCTACCGAAAAGAGATGGTCCTTATCGTATAAGTAAAGTCGTTAGCCCCACTTCTTACGTCATTGCTGACGTTCAAACCAATACTGATCTTGGTACAATGCATTGCTCTGATTTGACTTTGTTCAAGCCAGGCCAGAGTGTTGACTCTGGGCCTATTCATCCACGGCGACTTCGTGGTCGCCCTCGTATTGTTCCAAAACCCGTGCAACCTGTTAGTGTTGCCAAGTCCCCAACGGGACGTTCTGGGAACTTGGAGGGGGAGTGTGTAGCACGGCAACCCCGTCTCAATGACAGCACCGGAGCGAGCGAATCCCGCGCCGCCGTTTTAAAACCAATCACGGCTCAGCAAAGCGCCCCGCGCGGGGACGCACCGATAATCCGATCCCGCCGCCCCCGCGCAGTCCGACCAACGCCGCGATACGAGCTCTAAGCAAGCCTACAGATAATCTGTTCCAATTATTGTTAGAGTTAGAAATTCTTATTTGTATCTAGTAAGACTATTATTTCTGTGTTAAAGTGTCAGAATTAAACTGTTTTCTTTACGTACGTCTCGCATTTTCACTCAAAGTCACCACAGGCCTTCGCGCGCGAACAACCATACCTAGCAAGCTAGCCGGTGCTACAAGCGATCATAATTTTGTATTTTTGACAACTTCAAAGTACAAGGGGGGCAACTCTGAAATTCTATTTTCGAAGTTCGTTGCATACCTTCTCTCTCACTCTCTAAATAATGACTATTAGTATGAGCGGAACAGCACGAAGCGAACCTCGAAAATCGAATATTGGAGAATAGGGCCTGACATTGACAATTTGAAATTAACGTCAGTTTTTTTTTCTATAGAGAAAAGACAAAGGGATAAGTGTGTATTCTGTGATAGTATCGGAGTTACGCCCTTTTAGAATAAGCACAAATTAATAAATTAATAATAAATTAAATACAAGCCCTAGCGAAAAAATTAACCTGTCACCATGTTCATCTTTTCAAACAAAATACAGAGAACCATTAAAATTATAGGCTCAGAAATATGAAATGTTGTCAATTTAGGGATCTTCAAAAAACAAGCCTACTCTTTCTTAAAGGGCTGATAAGTGATAACGCCCGTAACCCTCCTTTATTATGGGACTTGTGGGTGACCAATGTCCATACTGACATGGGCAGCGGTGACTGCTTTCCATCAGGTGACTCTATCACATTAAAAAATAATGAGATGGCGGGAGGATTCGGCTATTAGGATTGGCTTGGATTTCGCCCGACCGGGAGTTATGGAGGACGAGAGGAAAAGCCTTTACCCATTAGTCGGACGCCATCTTCATCAATGTGAGAAGACCCAGTTTTGGTCCTGGTCGAAGTTTCGGAAGATATCCTACTGAATAAACTGAACCAAAAATCAAATTTAACGTCAAAACTTGACAAAACTGAATAAAAAACGACACTGAAACGGCGACACTGGAAGCTATTCCCGGCCATACTTGTAGCTTTACTTTTCGAATTTTCAGTGTCGTTTAGACATTAAATTTGTAACGGTAATACCGAAAAAGTAACCATAAAAAATCAAGAAGTAAAATTCTTGATTCATTTGATAAAATTGAATAGTTCGGTCAGATACTGGAATTTATATTGATGCAGTACTCGAGTCGGGAACTGCGCGTAGGCATTCTCTAACGACCTTGGAGGATGCAAATGTAAACGTGCACTACGTGCAGTGAGCTGTGCTATACTGTCGAGCAAATATAACGGGTCGCGTTTCATATAACTTTGTATTGAAAGTGACATGTTACTTTTGCTTCTCAGTGTTACAGTTAGCTCAGGGAAACTAATTAAATAAACTTGCGTACCTACGATTAATTCGAAAACAACCTTGCCGATGTCAGAAAATATCTACAATTCAAGATTAAAAACGTAGTTTTTGCTGGTGGTACGAGTAAGACCTTACGCAAGGTCTATCCGAATCGATACGAGCATCTTACTTGCTAATCCTGCCGCCAAGCAGCAGTGCTTGCATTGCCTGTCTTCCGGAATGGAGAGTGCTCAATCGGTGGAATTAATGGCACATGAGACAAAGGATTTGCATTTCTTCGGTGTTACGGAGTCCATGAGTGATCGTGATCCACCACCTAAGGTGACACACCTGTCACCTTTATTAATTAATTAGCAACTCAAGGCTGCATAAAATGGTGCCTATTTAGCATCAAAGCGGCTGGAGTAGACGCTGTAACGCTTTCGTCGATTACCTTGAGTAATAATCAGATAAGCTCTAAAGCCCTAATGCAGCTAATTGTGTTACTTAGGCGTCCCACTGCTGGGCACAGGTCTCCTCTCAGCATGAGAGCTTCCGCTATAGTTCCCAAGCGAGGCCAGTGCGCATTGTGAATTTCACCACACACTTTTAAAATGTTTCGTAGGTGTGTGCAGGGTTTCCTAGCGATGTTTTCCTTCACCTCATCTCCGCTTTTGCCACCCTATTTTTTATTAGAAAACTCTTTTTTTGTGAAGCACTAATCCCATCATCATTCATGGAAACTTTTACCACATATCCTGTGGTACTTTTGCGCAAGTCTAACGCAGATAGCGTGCAATCTTCTCGCATTAACTTCGCTTAAACAAGCGCAGGCGCAGGCAGTAGTTTTACTCGTATCACAATTACAATTCTACCACCATTCGCGACGTATCTTGTACATTGCGTGTTTTATCCAATGACCGCTGCGTGGTGATCGTGTATACCAGGCAATGGAAAGTGAAATGTTTGCTTTGTCGCTTGTGTAGTCGTTGCGAGCCGTAGCGTAATGTGGTCTGCGGTTACTGCCTAGTGTTTATGATGCCCTAGTTATAGAATTTGAATGGAATTGGATGGCTGAGAAGTTTTAGTATTACGTGTGTCTGTGTAGATACAGGACATCTTAAAAATATTCCTGATTTTTCTTTCAGCAGGTTGCTAAATAATTTATCAATAAATAATTTTACACTACTATTGTATTATTATTATTATTAATAGAATAAATAAGAGCAATTAGTTATGTACACAGTGGCTCAAGTAATGCTAATTTTGTACTCGTCAGGTGTTAGATTTTAGTTTTAGTTAGAACATAATTTTATTGTATGCAAGGGAGGAGCGGTACCCCCTGTCACAGGCTTCTTTAAGCTTAAAAGGGGGTTCCAGCCAATAAAATGGTTTTGTAATTGTTTTATGAAATAAATCATTTTCATTTTCACACTAATTTGACTATTGCAAGCGAGTACTTATCAGTCTTTCTTTTATAACTCGCTCGGAAACACAAAAGTGATTTGTTTGAACAATGCTTACGCCTGCTGAAGAAAAACTCGTCTCGTATTGGCTATTGCAACACTCATTACTTAAGACCAAGTCAACATAACCTGAGAACGGGCAAATACTATCGTAACGTGTTTGATTGGCACACATACGGGCTTTAGTATGCAATGTAATGTAATTTAGCTACATGTTAGGTATGACGACACACACACACACACACACACACACACACACACACATACACACACACATATCTAGTTATATAAGGCAATAATATTGTATCGTCTGAATGGGAGAGGACACTGACTTCCATAACACAGGTGTCAACCTAGCTCGGAGGTCAGGGACTTCATTTTGATTTTGTGTATTGTCAATAAATAATAATAATAATAATAATTATTATTATT
Organism: Pandemis heparana; assembly: GCA_963854515.1. NCBI lineage: Eukaryota > Metazoa > Arthropoda > Insecta > Lepidoptera > Tortricidae > Pandemis > Pandemis heparana. Next base: position 15,137,362 of record OY978014.1, on the reverse strand, counting down.
TTAAAATAAAATAAATCTTATACAATATACCAAGCAATAATCTAAGTATTCCAGATTTAAGTATTTTATCCACGTTCCGGTCTGGGAGCGAAGTAAAAACATAGAATCTACCAGTTGTTTCTCTTCCTTCTTATCTAATCATTCTTATAGGCGATGCGGCTAGCAACCCATGATTATTTTGATTCCCCTATCCACCTATACCCCACAATCATGCTAAACGTGGCTTTTAGGTCTTTTTACCAGGCTCTGTCTACCCCGTAAGGGATAAAGACGTGATTTAAGTTAAATATAATTAAATATACGTTATATATGTATATTTATATTTTGTATGGAGATCGGGCCAAATTGTATGCCGCCGAGTATAGCTAAATAATTTAAAATCTGAATATTTAACTACACGAACCCTGAAAACTGAAAACACTACGCTCTCTTTGCAGTCTGTTAAAAGCGATATCATTGCTTCACTACAAAACAAAGGAAATAACCAAGTAGGTAATTGCTACAAAATAAAACAAACATGATATTATTCTAGAAACTTAATCACCGACAGACCGCTATACAACTGACACTAACTCCGAAAATTTCAGGAAGTAACTTCCTTGAAATAATAAACAATAGACGAATTAACTAACTTAATGTCGGCTAACGAGGATATCCGGTGCTCTCACGACCACAATAGACAATTAGATGGAACGGTATCTAAATCTGCGCAGGAGGCTGCGAACAGGCGGCGAGGTCACTGGGAGGGGTGCGATAGTAAAACTCAGGGATGCCAGATGTACGATAATATCGTGTATGTACGATAATTTCAACTCCAATACGATAATTTCGACTCCAATACGGTATAACTACGATAGACGTAAAAGTACGATAATTTGCAACCCTCCTATTGGTTTATACCGTTTTACGTAAAATTACTCCGACAGTTTGGAGGCCCTCACATTCAAAAAGCACAGAATTAGTTTGGATTCAGGATTGACGACTTTTTTTAGTTAGGGCCACTCTGGCAGCTTTACGATAATTGTTTCTGCCTTACGATAATTCCGGCCCCGAATTCCATAATCCGTGTATAGTGAAGGGTTCTACTATATTAATTAATACTACTATTACAGTGCTTCTAGTTTCTTAATGTGTTTTACAGTTGCCGTGTTTCGAATAAATATGAATCAAAAAAGTACATTATTAGGAATGAGAGCGAGTAGTTTGGACAAAGTGATGCTCGATGCAGCTGTTGCACAACATTCCATGACGTCGCAATGCGACTTAGTTCAGCTGGTTTTAGCTGTCATTTTTAGTATGGATCCGACAGCGAGCGAACCTAAACTGAATCGGAATTGAATCGCTTTAAGATGTCACGGTAAGGCCCCAGTACCTACTCCTATGATGGACCGTCAGCCTTCTAGTAACAATGGGTTGCTACCCGCTGGGAAAGAGACAAAGAACCTTGCGCACGCTATCGTAGGATTTGTTTTACGCGTAGATATATGGCTTTATAATTACGGATTGTTTTGTAATTATTGTTAGGAGATAATTTTTATGAACGTGTACTCTTTGTCTGTGATTTGCTTGACGAATTCAAGGATGATTGGAAGAAAATGTATTTGCATATAAATAAATATCGTGGGATAATTCTCTCTCGACGCAGCCTACGTAATAGGTACCTTTTTTTTTTTTTAACGCAGTGAAAACTTTTTTACGAGTACCCCAAGGCCGGGGGGGCCTGGGGGTTATGTGGGGCTCTCTCCCACGTCCTCTTTCCCTGCGGAAAGGGGAGGGGGGAGCATACCCACTAAAAACACTGCGGCATTGTCCGCTTGCCGGGTTTAGGAAGGCGCCGTGGGATCCCGAAGATTCGAGCCGACGACGTAATAGGTGCCTAACTTACTTAACAAATTTAATGATACTGAATCAGAAAGAGGTTAATAACCTCTGCAGGGTGTCTTATGGCTGTTTGACACAAAACCAAGCGCTTCCACTATTGTAGACAGGATATTTTGTATACAATGCAATTACTCTGTACCTATTGAACACTACACGAACGTGGATACATTAGCGTTATTATTATGTAATACTGTACCTATTCAAAGATGAGCTGGTCATAACCAAATGTGAAACAAAATATAGTTTTTATTTAGGTACATTACAATAAAAAGACAAGCTCATGTACCTAGTTCTTCGTAATAACACCGACTGTGATATCATTTCGGGACTAGGTACAGGTCTGTTGCGAACCAAATCATTCTTTTTTTTCTTCTTTCCTTGATTCAAAAGGGTCGTCCGATCTGACCTGTGACTTAACCTTTCAAAGAATGTGAGTTAAGTGCTTATTGTGAAATATGAGCAAGTAAAGCTGTCCCGTGGCCAGCTCGAATAGCAAACGGGTTTGCTTAGAAAGTGGGCTATTTGTCAATGTGTCAAGTTTTTATATAACTTGCTTCCTGCCCGCGGCGACGCTCGCGTTGGTACTCCTGGCTATTGTGAGAGAGTACGTAGCATTTTTAAAATACTTCTTTCGATCAAGGAGAATCATTTTGCTCCGTACACTATGTACTAGGTAGCTACTAGCTATTCCCGAAATGTCTTCTAAATTCCTCGGGAATTTGCACTTTCCCGCGATCAGTAGCCGACGAGTATGTTAATACAAGGATAGTATAGCGTAGCTTTCTATTAGTACATACATACATAAATCACGTCTATTTCTTTCTTTTTTATTATATACCTTACAGGGTAAATAGAGCTAAGCCACGTTTAGCATGATTGTGGGCGTATAGGTGGAAAGGGGAATCAAAATAGTGATGGGTTGCTAGCCGCATCGCCTATAACATAATTCCTAAGGTTTTTTAGTAGCTAACTAGGTAAATAAGATCAAGTAGTTGTCTTGGCGCCCAATATGAGTTCTTGCCGTTTGGCGTCGAGACGCTCGGTCCTTGGGGCAACAACAACAACAACAACAACAAGGCAACAGGCGACCATCGCGCGAGCAGCTCTCTCGCGCAAAGAATTTGTACGTGGGAGAAATAGGGGGTGTTTAGGTAGGTATTTAATTTTCTAAAACGAAGGGCTGCATAGAGCGAAAGTGGTATGTCAGGAGGATCGTAGCAAGTGGAACAAACTAGTCTCTGCCTACCCCTGTGGGAAAGAGGCGTGACGGTATGTATGGGTCTAGTCATGTAAAAAGAACGCTGGAAGAAAGTGGAGAGGGGGTGTATGCGCATGGGTAAACTATGAGCAGAGGGGGGTCCTCTGTTTTGTTCCAGCGTTCTTTTTACATGACTAGACCTATTATGTATGTAAGGGCTGCATGAATGACATTCAAAGCACTCCCGTGTGTTTCGCATGACTTGGTCTTACTCCGAGGAGCATCAAAGTAAACTTATCCATTAACAACTGATACAGTGACAGCATTGGCGATGCCGTGTGGTGATATAAGAAACGCGTCGCGCGCCGCCGCGCAATCAGGTGCGCTCACATCCGTATCGCTGTTCGATTATTACTGTCGGCTGTCCACTTGTTGGTATGTTGATTGTACCATCAGCCAAATAGGTATGTGGTCTACCACCCTAAGGTTAAAATTCCTGTGCACGTAACAATCTTAAAAAAATTAAGATCACTACATTTAAATGCGTTCACTTCTTAGTAATCCAAATTTATTATGGGTTTTATCGGTTGGTGGTATTTATAACGGACCTGTGATGACGTCACATGTTCAGGGTTTAACAAAATGCTCATGAGGTCATTCTCGTGACTGATTTGCTCTTTATACCAGAGTATTAAAGATCAGCAGTTTTAGACAAAACAAAGCATGCAGTAGGCGCGTTGGTTACACGCCCACGCATACCAAAAAGGCCTAGCCGGGGTAAGCAAATAGTGAATCTGCTCTAATTAAACCAAATATTAACCCTCAAATGGTTTTGTTCTTTGAGAAAATACCGAAAAAAGAAATAGTTTTTCACTTTTCCATATTAATTATCGGGTTTTCCTGTAACTTTGATATCACTACATAGTATAAAACAAAGTCTGATGTCTGGCCCTATGTATGCTTAGATCTTTGAAACTACGCAACGGATTTTGATGCGGTTTTTTTTAATTGATTGGGTGATTCGAGAGGAAGGTTTATATGTATAATATGCAGATAAAGTCGCGGGCAGAAGCTAGTATATTATATACGCAACCTCACTCCATAGAAGATCCTATTTACAGTATTTCAGTTCATACGTATGGAGTAACGCCACGGGCACTAGGTAAATTATTATGATAATAACAAGTGCCCACTTAATTACAATGTATTCTGCTTAAAGGCGTGGCCTCGTGCCGCGTTGCAATGTCAACTAGTAGAGCGCCGAGGAATGTTGTCACCAATTCAACACTTACTGTAATAATAGCCTTTGAGACTCTGAGTCCCACAACGAGCTATGAAGAGAGCCATCGTAATGGAAGCCAGAACAAATCACAAATACGTCTATATCTCTTACAGTGACAGAAGAAAACAACAAGACGACGTGTAAAGGCCACGTTGAGCATAATTTTGGGCGAGCTGGACAGGTGAGTCAATAATAGTGACGGGTTGCTAGCCGCATCGCCTATAACATGATTCTTAGGTTTTCGTCCATTCCTTAACCACCAGAACACATGGAGAAATCCTAAAAGTAAAGCTATGGCCGGTAATCCCGGGATTCTCATCAGTCTGTGATGCGTGCTGTACCTCTACACGACTAGAGAATTCGGGTACGATTCCCAGTCATAACTATTTTCACATTCTGTTCATATTTTCTGGTTTTCAGAATCGTTTAGAAATAAGAGTATGATCTGCGTCCACTGTCAAACAATAGCCGGATAAAGAATGCTTGTGTTGGGTGATTTGAATGATGTTTGTCGCAATGACATCCGCAACACCAGAGCATTACAGATGCGTTGTCAGCCTAGGCAGCTAAGATAGAATACCTGTCTTAATTTTCGCGTCGGATCACAGCAACGCATGCACTGCTACTTTGTTTCAGATTAGCGAATAAGTGGTTAGGTGGTAGCGAGCGATCTAGGAAGACCCTTCTCAAGGGATCCATAATTAAGGGGACGACCAACCCAGAAGATTATTTTCATGAAAAAGAAGTCCAGGCACTACAATTAACAAGATTCCGGTCACGACTGTAGCCAATCTTGTATGACCCCTTACGTACAAAAACCCATTTACTTCCATATTTGTTCATCGCCACAGGGCATCAATGATTGATGTTTATCGCTTGCTCCAAATGGCCACTTTACATACATAGCAATACATTGCGGCGCTAATTCGAGCATTTACACCTCGGTATCTCCAGGACCCAGCAATGGAATACACCCATTAAAGATTATATAGACATTATCAATATTAGCATCTTATCAATTTAAATATTGTGCCTACCTGTTTTAATTAGTTTGTATTATTATTTTCTTTTTACTTTAGTAATATTTTTATTTTTATTATTATTAATTATTTACAAGGACATAAATATTGCTATGTCGTATGTGTATGTGTGCTAAGTTAGGTATTAGGTAGGTATATTGTTAAGCTTATGGATTTCTGTTTTCTTTTGTTGTTTTATTTTTTCATTTACTGTCTAGTTACAGGCTAGCAGCGTCGAAGTTCCTAAAACGTCCCCATAGCGAGCCTGTGGGGACGGAAGTGATACATGCCCTCGGTACCGCTCTGCTTTCAGAGCATGACATGAGCGCGTGTGAGCCAACATTGGGGGCGGCAGACGTAAGCTTGCCTTCGGAATCCAAAAGCTTATCAGTTACTTACTTGACATGAAATGCATATTTCATATTTTTTATTATATATAATATTTTTTTTTTTTTTGCTCTTTTTCTCATCGACATTGGAGATATCTCCAATTAACTTATTTGACGGTGGAGGCGTTTTACACCTCCACTAAACTTAGATTATTTTTATTCACTTTTTGCTTTTGCTTTCTCTTTCTTATCATTATCGCATATTTTGTTTCGCTTTGACCAGTAGAGACTTTATACATCTCTACTATAGACCAATGTAATTTAAGGTACGGACTTAACTTAGGGACCTTTTACATCCCTTTTATAAAATGTATTAATTGTATTAGGTAAGTTAAGTAGAATTTAAGTACTATTGTAAATCTATTTTATTTTGAAAAAATGACGTTCTGCCAAGTTTCTTGCGGCGCATTCTTCTTGGCAATGATGGTCTTTCCGAATGCGCTGGTAGATTCAAAAAAAGACATGTAAAAGAGCCCTCGGCGGCCTATTTGCAAAATAAACTTTTGACTTTTGACTTTTGACTTTTGTTCATTCTACGTGTTTAAATTGGACTCAAAGGCAAGGTAAGAGACATCGTGACGACCTTGACATTAGGCAACCGGATTAATTCCGTAGATCCGCGGGCTGTACTATTTAATGAATCATTAAATGTTAATGGAAACGTCAAGTCTCAGTCACTTAATCTTTGAGGTGCTACTTGTAAATTCCTTAAATTTTACCTCTGTATGCCATCCTTATACAAAGCTTCCGAATTGTTCCGAAATATATCAATATTTCATCTACTCTGTAAGGGACAAAGAAAGTGATTTATGTATGTATGTATGTATGTATATATTTCAGCAGGTCGTTGGATTAGTCTGACTAAATAGCCCAGTAACCTTTTTTTCAGTTTTTTTTTAACTGTAGTTGACAAAATGTTTTCAATATTTTAGTTACTATGCGGAGGTAAATTTCAATGAACGAAAAATATTTACCATGCTAGCATGCTACTCCGCTACTCACGTGCAAGATAACCAAGCCTGTGCGAATTATTATATGTTTTTCATGCAATCCCTTCCTCCATAGAAAAATACTAAGGACGTGGTTTTAATTACGACAGTATACATTTAGGACAAGGTGTGACAATGACGGGAAGGGGTGAGGATGACACATGAATATTTTTGTGATAATACTTACAAGGGAAATGATAAAAAGGGTTAAAAAAGGTTCCACCTATACGCCCACAATCATGTTAAACGTGGCCTTTAGCTTTTGTTACCTTATAGGCTCTGTCTACGCCGTAATAAGGGATAAAATACGTGATTTATGTATTTATACTATGCCCTGTTGTGCGACAAAACTTCGACAAGCAAACTAATTGAAATACGCGCACAAGACAAGGCGTAGTTCAAACCGGCCTCATTCTGCCGCTCACAGGGGCCTTACCATGACGTCCTAATTCCGACTCAGTTCAAGTTTTAGCTGTCACTTTTAGTATGAATCTGACAGCGAGCGAACCTAAACTGAATCGCATTAAGACGTCATGGTAAAGCCCCAGGACTGTCTTAACTTTTTGTTTGCTCTGAGACTTAAACGAAATCGGTAATTTGTCATAATGCCCGATCTTAATGTAATTATTGTGCAAAGTAAATATCGGTGTTGGTTTGTGTCGGCGTTATGAAACGCTGTTGCGCGCGCGCCAGTTTTTGTCCGTCTGTCGATGGCATAATAACGCGTAAACTTTATGATACGAGAGTTGCTGTATCTGGGTTGTCAGCATGTGTTTGAAACGCTTTTTCTTTCTCGAATATTTTGTTGAATACATGGTAATTTTGAAATTGCATTTGAAAACCCTGAGCTTTTAGGTCAAGGAACCTGCACGTCTGCGAATAAATTCAATGGTATGTGAAGTTCCCTATCCGCATTGGGCCGGCGTGGGAACTATAGCCCTAACCCTCTCATTGTGAGTGGACGGCTGTGCCCAGCAGTGGCACGTATACAGGCTGGAGATGATGTAATTTTGCAAATTATTTACATTGAATATGAAAACAGACTTATTTTAATTTTATATATTTTTTATCTGTACCTCTTTTTTTACGTAACTACATACATACATAAATCCAGGGCCGGATTTAAGGGAGGGCAATCGGTAGGCTTATTGTCTAACTCGCTCGCAATCGCCATTGTGTTCATTTTGACAGTTCTTGTATGAATGTGACAGCTAGCCAATTGTCAGCAAGCTTACGAGACTACAGCCTCGAGGCCTCCAAAAAAGAGGGGCCCCCACGATAGACTTCGGAAAAAAAAATTACAGTAAACACTAGTAAACGGAAAAGGAAAATAATTTGGGGCCAGGAGGCCTCCACACCTTTGTTGCCCAGAGGCCTCCAGACCTCTAAATCCGGCATTGCAGAATTCACGTCTTTATCCCTTACAGAGAGAGAGAGAGAGAGAGAGAAACATTTATTTGCACACATTTGAGGCTAGACAGAGTCTAAGGTAACTAGACCTAAAGGCCACGTTTAGTATTATTGTGGTTGTTTTGATCTTTTTTATACGCAGAGACGCAATACACTTCACCGTCTTAAATATGACTTGAATATTATGACATATCACAATAACCAGCTTAATTTCAATACAAACATAATTATGACTATTATTTATCATACAAAGGCAAGATTAACATTTGAGGGGCTCTAATCCATTTTGAAAACATTTTGAATAAAGTTTACATTAAAATGATTATATCATTAATTTGTAATAACATTAAATTATACGTATGTAATTCTTTATACAGCGTCATTTATTACAACTATGCATTGAATAGAACTTGTTTAAGAGACACGTTGAACTCTTTTGTATGGGTATATCTACCGATTTAGCTAGAGCTTTACACGCTTAGTTTTAGTTCACAACAATAGGTCTTGCTTACTTGGGAGCCTTAGCACGTGGCTAGAAAATAAAATGTATTCTCAACTCTCACTTTTTTTCATTTGAACAAGTAAAAAGTGTTAATCGCGTAGCTTTTGCATGGAATATGCCTTTGTTCTTAGCTCAAAACAAAAGCGTGTAAAGTAACTAACGTGACACACAATTGTTATGATTAACGACCTTAAACTTGGAATAAGCCGTTTATGGAATTCGCGAGAAACTTCATACTGAGATTAGTTTAAGCAGTGTTTATGCAAAAGTTCAAGATAATCTTTGTTTAAAATAATCATTAACCCCTTATTAAACCTTATCCATGCCACAGATTAATTAAAATAATTTTACTTTCGTATTAAATGATTGACACGCAAACAGACACATTTTTTTGTTCTGGAATGTCAAAGTGGCACATAAATCTAACTAATATTATAAATGCGAAAGTATGGATTGATGAATGGATGGATGGATGGATGGATGGATGTTTGTTTGTTTGTTACTCAATCATGCCAGAACGGCCCAACGGATCTGGATGAAATTTGGCACATAGATAGAGAAAAGTCTGGAATAGCACATAGGCTACTTTTTATTTCGGAAAATTGCGTAGTTCCTGCGGGATAGCGGTAAATGAATTCTTTGCAGACGAAGTCGCTGGCAACAGCTAGTAGATAAATAAATATATATAATATAATTATGTTAACGCTATCGACTTAATACAGAGGTAATTGGTAACTATAATGCCATTTCAATTTAACTACAATAAAAAAAAAACATGGTATGCACCGCGCAGCCAAGGACGCTGCACCTCTTACTAGCTATGTTTGTCCCGCAACTCTGGTTGCTACAGCCACCTAATAAACTCTAGAGAGACTCCAAGATAAGAATCAAAAACAGACATACAGATACCTAACCTAGTTTTTCGCAAATATTTTTAGGCACAGATTTTTCTCTCTTATGTTTTATAAATACAGCATAGTTATTTACCTAGTAGGTACGGTAAATGCGAAAGTGATTCTGTTTGTATGTTACGTGGGCGCCGCTAACCGGCTAAACCACTATCAATTTCGATGAAAAGTGGATACGATGCAGTTCGACACCTGAATAACATAGTTATATACATGCCTGCGCGCAGGCGCATGCACCTCGCCACTTTGCTGTTCGGTGTGAAACGTCACGAGACCCCATCATACCTCTTTAACAAGATGGTTTGGTCGAGGAGTGAGCGCAGAAGCGCAATGGTTCTCGTGCCTAAGCACCGGACTGCGGCATTCCGAGGCAGTTTCAAGTTTGCGGCGTCCAAGTGCTGGAATGATATTCCTCCCCCAATCCAGGGAGCATCAAGTAGTTACACCTTCAAGCGCAAGCTGAAGGTTCACTTATTGACGCTCCAAAAATCCTTACAAAAGTCCTCCAGCACTTTGCACATTGGTATGCCAGCTTGTTGTTTTTGAACAATTTTGTTTACACTTCGTTTTTTGTTTATTGAAAATTATTTAATAAATTTATGTATTTTCTAGTTACACATAAGTCGGGTTCTATCTATTTATTACTTCACTTCTTACTTAAAAAAATATGGTTTATTTAGTATATTATTCATTTATTTAATCTACACTGTGTATCGTTTCTTGAGTCACAGACGGTTCTGGCTGAAAATCAGTGCTGCAGGTGTCTAACACCTCAGCGTAATGCTGAGCCAGCGACCGTTTCACTTTTGCGAAGACACACACAACGCTGATGATCAAATTTTCATGTCTGGTTTTTTTATTGTTGTTTTTTTTATAAAATTGTGTGTACATGCTCTTATATTTGTGTGTCTTGCAAAATGAATAAATGTCTTCTTTCTTTCTTTCTTTATAGCCACAGATAATATATTATTTACTATTATTACTACTACTACTGGTTATACTACTGTGTAGTGTAGCATAGTCAATGGTTTTACCACGACGTCTTAATAATGCGACTCAATTCAGACTCAGTTCAGCAGGCTTATTACGTAACTCGCTCGCGATCACCATCGTCTTCATTTTGACAGTTCATGTATGGGCTGACAATTGGCATCGGAATCAGCTAGGTGTCACATTCATACAAGAACTGTCAAAATGTACCCGATGGAGATTGCGAGAGAGTTACGTAATAAGCTAGCAGGTTGTAACTGTCATTTTAGTATGGATCTGACAGCGAGCGAACCTAAACTGAATCGGGATTAAATCGCATTAAGACGTCATGGTAAGGCCCCAGATATCTTAATATCATTATTGCGATAGCGTATGTCTGTTATCGTTATCTCTTCACGCTTAAACAGCTATACCGATTCAGTTTTAATTTGGTCAGTGCCGGATTTATATTTTTTATGAGTGTTGGCCACTTTTTTCCGCCGCCCATGATAAAACCAGTGAACGTGTTTGACTTTTATCATCTGAAATCGAGTGACCGTCCTCTGAAATCTGCCGCACCTATACTTCATTTAATCTAGAATGAGAAACCACAATAACATTATATTGCGTCTGGTCAATTATTTCTTACCTAGAAAATAGTACAGTGCAATAGTTTGACACCCGCAAATTAAAATTGTTTTAATGTCACTTTATTTGCGTGTCGTCATTTGTTACTCTAGTACAAAATTTTAAGAGATTACAGTTCACGAGCCGCAATATAATGTTGTTGTGGTTTCTCATCCTAAATTAAATAAAGTATAGGACGCTGCCGCCCCTAGGCCGCGGCCTATACGGCCTATTTATAAATCTAGGACTGAATTTGGTATGTAGCAGGGCTTCTTAAAGTGGGGTGGTACTACACGGAGCGAGGTGTCTTGAAGATGTTTAATTTAAGTCGCACCACCCGATAAATGTCTTATCCTACTAATATTATAAATGCGAAAGTTTGTGAGTGACGATGTGACGATGTGAGTGAGTGTGTATGTTTGTTCCTTCTTCACGCTAAAACGACTGGATGGGTTTGCATAAAACTTGGAACAAAGATAGCTGGTACCTTAGGATAAAACATAGGCTGCTTTTTATCCCGGAAAATTGTATAGTTCCCGCGGGATAGCGAGAAACATGTCAATTGCTAATTCTACGCGGACGAAGTCGCGGGCAGAAGCTAGTATCAGTGTAATAGTAAAAGTGAGGTTAAGTTATGATCTTACTAGCTGTTGCCAGCGACTTCGTCTGCAAAGAATTCGTTTATCGCTATCCCGCGGGAACTACGCAATTTCCGGGATAAAAAGTAGCCTTTGTGCTATTCCAGACTTTTCTCTATCTATGCGCCGAATTTCATCCAGATCCGTTGGGCCATTCTGGCGTGATTGAGTAACAAACAAACATCCATCCATCCATCCATCCATACTTTCGCATTTATAATATTAGTTAGATGATTGTTGACGGAGCTTAGCGATGATTCCACGAACGAAGCTTAGAGAATTATACAGCTGGGAAGAAATTAATTCATACCCCTTTCCAGCTATACGCCCACAATTTTGCTAAATATGGCCTCAGGTCTTGCTACCTGAAGGTAACACGCTAATAGCCTCATTAGGCTTTGTCTCCCCCTTAAAGGACAAAGAAAGAAAAGAAAGAAAGAAAGAAAAATATTTTATTTCCGTGACGTGACGTCAAAGACGTGATTTATGTATATGTATATGTGAAGAAACTCAGAGGAACAAGTTGTTACTTAGTTTCTCATAAATAAATACATACATACATACATATCGTCACGCCTCTTTCCCACAGGGGTAGGCAGAGACTACATTGTTCCACTTGCTACGACCCTGACAAACCTCTTTCGCTTCATCCACATTCATCAATCTCTTCATACATGCTCGTCGGTTTCGGGTACTCTTGACCTGGCCTTTCTCCAAAACGTCCCCAATTTGATCACGGAACGTCCGCCTAGGCCATCCCCTCCCAACGCACCCATTCACACTCCCCATATAAATCTGTTTAGTTAATCTTCTTTCATCCATCCTCTCTACGTGACCAAACCAACTAAGCATACTTTTTCCTATCCTAGTCACTATATCTTCTTTCACACCAGCACATTCCCTTATCACACTATTCCTTATTCATAAATAAATGCTTTTTTAATTAGCCTTTTGTGGTGTCTCACTGCTGGGCAAAGGCCTCTCGTCTCGACCTCTACAACTTCTACTCCGGTCCAATGACATCCCATCTCCATATATATGTAAATACTTACCAAAAATATACTTTAAAAAGAAAATTTTAAATCAAATATACCTATTTTAAATCTATCCTCTCGAAATAGTCTAAGATATATTTTAATTAGTTTCCATTAATAACTATTTTTCAAGTGCGAAATTGTCCCTATTCCAGTTATTCACGACTTTCATACTACCTACCAGTTTTATACATTTAATTAACGCAATATTGTACAAGTAAACAATTAAAAATCATTAAATTGATGTGCACTTAATACTTAAGTAATAAAGTAATTAACGTTTAACAAGTATTTCATCTTTTATATTAATATTTAATCGCCGTCACGTTATATTATATTTATAACAAACCTACTTACGACTACTATGATGAATAGCGCAATTCATTATTATTTAATACAAAAACATATTTGTTAAATTATTTGTCGGCTGTTTAATGAAGTAAGTAGTTAATTAATTATAATTTATAATAATGGTTTGCGTGTAAAACAGGACTTTCTAAATAAATTTGTAGGAAGTACCATTTGTTTCCCTATTTGGATTTAATTTAGTGTTTTATTATTTGCGGAAATAAATTAAACAATAAGTTGAAAAAGTAATCGATGATTTATTCGAATGTGAAGCCCCGCGAAAACTCATTGATAAATTAAAGTTTTACACTTGATAAATACGCCCAGGAAAAACTGGAAAATAATTATGCCTCAATGACCACATATTACTTATATTGTAGCTTTAATTTCTACGTGGTGTTGTGGAGATGATTACATACCTACCTATAATTTTCTTGCGACCTTTACCACCTAAGATAGACACCTATAAGATAGAGCCATAGATAGAAGGAGCTGTTTAATAATCAATTATATCTGAGCTGCGAGTTGTTAAATTCTTCAATTTCTAGTTTTTTGCCGTAATATTAGAAAATGATTTTGGGGGCGATTTTTTAAAGCACATCAATGCTGGAGAAGAAGCTTATGGATCCAATGAATTAGATCTATTAGTGAAACTTGTATTTGGTCCACAGTTTTTTAAATAGGTACCAAATTATTACCACTTTTGTTCTCTCGGTGCGAGGACTCAAACCATTTTTTACACGCCTTCTGCGGTGAAGCCTAAAATCCACCGATTATGTACGTTTGGTTACTTTTAGCAAAGATATTTTAAATCTGTGTATAATGTATTGATTCTCATCAAGTCAAAAGAAAATACATTATACTCTATTACTACTACTACTATTACTAAACACTCGACCTAGTATTTCTTGATCATAAACATCAAATCAAGATCCGTCGCTACTCATATTACACATTTAAAATAATACCATAAAAATATGCGAAAACAATAATTTTATGAATAAAGAAGCGGAGAAATCTTCGCAAATCGAATTCGGTGAAAATCGACGGCGTCACAACCAGTTTGTTATTTAACGGATCTCGGTAAAAGCGGGAAATTTAGTTACCTACGTATCGATTAATTATTAACATATTTAGGGACATTATGTCACGAATTATAATTATGTTGGTGATTTTTAAAAAGGTTCAGTATTTTTCTCGTATGTAAAATAAACCAAGGCAGAAAAAGGAACATCCTGTTTTGCGGCAGTAAAATCCTCTTTTTTTTACATAAAACTGGTAATGGAGTGACCATATTCAGCCTTCTTTCGGAATGCGTTGAGTGCGATGCGTGAACACCCAATGTAGTTTTGTTTTTTTCCGCGTTTTATGATAAATACACAGTGCCAACACGGCGAGGTAAGAGGAACAAGTAAAGGTCGTTAGGTATTGATTACTTTTACAAGTATACCTTGGTACGGTAAGTGCACAAAAATTATGATTCAATGATAAAATACAATTTAAACTTACCATTTTAAAAATTGTGTTGAAAACTCTACTCCTGTCAAAGTTTCCCATATCGTGAAAATTATCACAAATCCTTAAAAAGTTTCTAGTTTATTGACTTCGAGCACAAAATGTTTCAATCACATCATTCACAACAGCACAACAAAATAAATCGACACAAAAATCACTGGCCGATAAGCATACGCTTATAAAAAAAGGAAAATTAAAAAGTCAGATCGCGTTCGTTTCGAAATTCAAAGTTTTGGCGGGAGCGTCGACTCGCGCGGACAGCGCGCCACAGACTGGCAAGATGGCGGGTTTTTTTGACGGTTCACACGAGCCGATTCACTTTCTATGACCTTACGTTGTATGCGACTTGTAATTAAGCATAAAGTTTTACGTAACCAGGCGATGTAATCCTCGTCAGCTTCGATTTCCGCGAAATTATTTTTGCTGTAATTTTTGGGAGCGTCTTCCCGCCTGACGCAACCACAATGGACAGCCAGCCTGGTTCTGGGGCTCCGTTCTTTGCTTTTGTTTTATTAAATTTATTGCTGATCCTTGGCTGTGATATTATAGCGATGCTCATTAAATAAAACAACTATTGTTCATTATCTTTATCGGCCATTTTAATTTTTTGTGGTATTATCAAACACGATCCACCTTCAATAGAAGTAAACATCATTCCATCCTTAAAGTCAACCTAAACAAATCGCAGGCCATCAGGAGCTCTCTGCTCGCCCACTTGGCATACTGTCAAAACTTGACCCATTATCTCGTAGGAATTGTACAAACTCATGTGTCTAGTAAACTGGTCTATATAAGACTTCTGATTCGGTATAATGCCTCTCGAAAAACGGGACAAGATATGATTATATGCTAATCAAAGCTAATTCACGGGTGAGTTTTTTTAGTAAATCACACCGCTACTACGTTTCCGTGGGTACAAATTATAAAATCTAGTGTTCGTAGACCTCTGCTCCTAAGCAAAATGTAGGTAGGTAATGTGAGACAGACGTAAACAGACAAAATAAAGTTTATACATACACATACATACCGTCACGCCTCTTTCCCACAGGGGTAGGCAGAGACTGCTTTCTTCCACTTGCTACGATCCTGACAGACCTCTTTCGCTTCATCCACATTTATCTATTTTCATTTATTTATTTTTTAATTTAATTTTACTTGTTCTTTGACGATTTCAATATAAGTTCTCGTAACTTGACATTGTACAATTTATGATGTAATTTTATATTGAATGAATAAATAATCTAATCTAATCTAATCTATCAATCTCTTCATTTCATACATTTATAAAGTTTATATTTTATATTTTTTTCATTAATAGCCAAGAGCTACCGTATACCAAATTTAAAATTTCCAGGACGACTGGAAGTATCCAGATTTTGATTCCCTTTGGAAATGTGCAGGAAATTAACATTAAAAGCCATAATTTTTAATCGCTTCCGAAAGCTATGCACTTTCGGGTAATTGTGCTTTCAAATATTGGACCCCTGGTAACAGTCGAGACGCCCTCTAGGCCATTATGCAGACAGCACTAAAGACAAACCAGTACGACATTGTCTCGATACAAGGCTGCCGACGACATTCCTACAAATGAAGGCTTGTCTAGAGACTGGAGGTAATTCGGAGGCAACGCTAAATGAAAGTCTTCAGTGTAATATCTTTGCCGTTTTTGGTTTTTAAGTGTCACCTACGAGGAGAAATCTATGGACATTCATGCTTCTGCTTTAGGAGATTATACTTGACTAGCGTTGCCCGCTACTTCGTCTGCAAATAATTCTTTTATCGCTCTCTCGCGGGAACTGCGCAATTATCCGGGATAAAAAATAGCCTATAGATGTGTTATTCCAAACTTTGATCTCTGTGCCAAATTTCAAACAGAACTGGGGCCCGATTTTTGAAAGCACATGTGAAAATACCACTCGAAAGTGGTGAAAAAATTTGCTGAATTTGAAATACGAGTAGCTTAGAAGATACTTACGACTCTCATTAATAGTGTGAACTAGTTAAAAATTTGATTAGAGCTGTAGTTTTGAAGATACAAACAGATTTGTACCATTTTCGAGTGGTACTTTCGAGTGATGTGCTTTCAAAAATCGGGCCCCTGTTCAGCCGTTCTACCGTGAAAAAGTAACAAACATCCATAAGGACATCCGTACATCAATCCTTACAAACTTTCGCATTAATATTTTAAAATTGCATACTAAACTTAGTACATAATAATGCTAAACGTGGCCTTTAGGTCTTGTTACCTTAGGCTCTGTCTATCCCATAAGGGATAAATACGTGATTTATGTATGTCATGGGATTTTCCAACTATGTAAGTTTTCTTACCAATTCGTGTTTTAATGTAATTTTGGCTCGCATTACCTTATAATTACATTATAATTGCTATGCAAATTACGAATTTATTGATATTGTAAGTCACTTACCTTTTTGGAGTGTAATGTCGTTTTGATGGGGTTTTTATTGATCTGGAATGTAAAGGTTGCTTCGCTGCATTGCTTCTGTATTGCGTGTTCCATTTAGTTACATAAATTATCAATTAAAAGACGTTTACTTTGTAATTAGTGTATACACACAAATAAATTCGCAAATAATTGATTGTTTTCACGGCAATCCGTGCAGTTTTAGGTACTTAAGTTAAATACTTCATCACAAAAAAAATGTATAAAGGCGAACTTATCATGATAAGACATCTCTACCAGTTAACCTTTTAGTAGATGAGAGGAACATTAATGGCCGGATTAAATAATTATAATTGACATTGAAATGCCCCCATAGTGTTTGACCTACTGATAGACGCTGTATTAGTTTTAATCATATTGTTCCATTTTTGTTACAGAAAGGTGACTTTTAATGAACCCCCGACGAAAAAAGAGGGGTGTTATGAGTTTGACTTCAATGTGTGTGTGTGTTATCTAGCTGTAGCATCATAGCTCTCAAAGCAGATGGACCGATTTGGATGCGGTTTTTTTCATTCGAAATCCTCTTGCGGTGGTTCTTAGCCATGTTTGGTAAAAATCTGAAGAATATCAGCATTTTTCCAAAATGTTGAATAAATGGTGAATGAATGAAGATCACTTAAGGCATTTTTGGCATAAATTTGAATTATTTGTAGGTATATTTGCGTGGGGATTTTTGAAATTCTTATTAGTTATTTTAAGGACGATCATTCAAAAAGCTTTGGGAAACTTAATAGATGGTCCAAATAAATACCGAATCAAGATAGCCTAGCACTCAGAGAACGTCGGCAGCCTTCAGCATGCTCTAGATACACGCGTGACTAGCAAAAACTGCAAGTACATATGTGGTTAGGTATGTTGCCTGCCACGCCTTGCTCTTTCTAGACCTAGACAATAAAATAAATATGACGGAACAATTAACACCAGTTAATCTAGTCCCAAACTATGAAAAATTTGAACTTTGAATACCAAACGACGGATAAACATACTTTAATATTATTAATACTAACCACTATGATCAGTGCTCCGATTTTTGAAAGCACATCACTCGAAAGTTCTACTCGAAAGTGGTATAAATCTGTTTATATCTTCAAAACTACGGCTCTAATCAAATACCACTCGAAAGTGGTGAAAAATTGTGCTGAATTTGAAATACGAGTAGCTTAAAAAATACTTACGGCTCTCATTAATCATGTGGACTATGCAAAAATTGATTAGAGCCGTAGTTTTGAAGATATAAACAGATTTATAACACTTTCGAGTGGTACTTTCGAGTGATGTGCTTTCAAAAATCGAGGCCCTGGTCGTCATATTATTATGCGCAAGCCGGTAGATATATTGCCTGCACAACGCTTGTTTTTAAACTCACGAGCAATAAAAACGGGTCGCTTTTCATAGAACTTTGTATGAAAAGTGTCCCGTTATTTTTGCTCGTCATTGTAGATTTAGACCAGTGATTTTCAAAGTGTGGGTCGCGACCCCCCGGGGGGTCGCGAGACCTATCCAGGGGGGTCGCGAGGCTCAGCTCCGAGTAAGTATGACTAGATGGAATGATTTTGTTTTCAAG
The DNA here is from genome assembly GCA_963854515.1 of Pandemis heparana. Taxonomy (NCBI): domain Eukaryota; kingdom Metazoa; phylum Arthropoda; class Insecta; order Lepidoptera; family Tortricidae; genus Pandemis; species Pandemis heparana. The sequence continues at coordinate 15,118,627 of OY978014.1, read as the reverse complement.
GATGTACATTTTATTAAAACAACAATCAATCTTAGACAAATAACATATTGTGGTTTGTCGTCCGTAACAGAAAAAGCGTATTTTAAATAGTTTTAGTCATATTTTCTATTTTTCTTCTTTTTAGGCTCACTTCCAGATGTTGATGTTAATCCAGACGTTGAAGGCATCGATGATATTTTTAGATACTTTTCCATTTCGTCGCAAAATAATCTCCAAAATAACAGCTGCCTTTTAAATTTCAATATTTAAAAAGGGGTAGGTAGGTTGCGAAACAATAAGTACCTTCTGAATATTTGTGATAAATATAGGTACTTATCCAAATCTGTTAAAATAAGAGTTGGGTTCTAAGGTTAATCGTACAAATTGGGTTTTGGGGGGTCGCGAAGGAATTTTAATGGTCATTAAGGGCCGTGACGTCAAAAAGTTTGAAAAACACTGATTTAGACAATACGGCAGTGGCTTTGATGATGGTGCCGTCCTTCTATATTATACATATCGATAAGAAATAATTGATATTAATACTTGTAAATTTCGATTGATCCATTTTCATTATTGTAAGGAAAATAATGGAAATTGTGGACATTGCAAAGAAACCCTCATAACCAATGCAATTTGTATTTGAATAACTATTTTCTATGTCTAAAGCGTCAAGTGCTTGATGATATTGTATTAGATTAGACGATCATATCATCGTGATATCATGATAACATTTGTTTCTGATCCATTGCCACGTCTACCACAAACTCTTAGTGGGAATTGGTTTAGGGTATAGGCGTAGTTTTTATTTTAAATTGTGCCTGTATCTGTTTTTTTCCCCAACAAAGAAAATAAAAATAAAAATAGCATTATTATGTCAATGTAGGAAAGTGGACTTCAAAACAACCGAATTCGCTGCGAATCAGTAATTCGTTATAGATCGCGATATGCTTGGATCACACGATAATAATGACCGTCTAATCCATGCGGATTATACTCCCTATATCATATCATTCAGGCTTCACGTTTCTCTGCGTATATATTGTGTGCTATTATGTACATTGTATTAAATAGACTTTCATCCGGGCTGGTATGCCGTCGGCGCGCGCGGAGGTGCTGACTCATTGGTGGGCGTACGTTTTTATCAATGAGAAACCTGCTCTAAACTGCTGCTTGGCGGCAGGATTACCGAGTAAGATGGTGGAAGCGATTCCGCCTGGCTGCAGTGATTGTACTGCTGTGTTCCTGTGTGGAGAGTACTTATGAGATAGCTAGTGAAATCACTGGTAAAAGTCAGGTATTCTTCTTATTTCTCGAGGCTGTCAACGCATTGGATCTTTTGTGTTCCAGATGTTCATAGACAGCGCTGATTGCTTACAGTGGCCGGCAAATATCTTGAGCATGACCTTGAATGTTGTATACTTAAGAAATTCAATCTTTTAACTATGCCAAGCATGTATTTACTTGAAGTTTGTTTGTTTGTAAAAATGCATCCAGAAATATTCAAAATAAAAAAAGACACAAATGTAGATTTAACACAAGGCACCCAAATCGTCTTGTATTTCCCGTTGTAAAAACTAGATTGTACAGCAATAACACGTACCTATTGCATGTCAGTAAGAGTCTATAATAAATAAAAAAAGCCGTGGTAGCCTAGTGGTTTGACCTGTGGCCTCTCAAGCAGAGGGTCGTGGGTTCGAATCCCGAGCTCGCACCTCTGAGTTCCTCGGAATTTATGTGCGATATCTCATTTGAAATTTACCATGAGCTTTTCGGTGAAGGAAAACATCGTGAGGAAACCTGCACACAACTGCGAAGCAATTCAATGGTGTGTGTGAAGTTCCCAATCCGCACTGGGCCCGCGTGGGAACTATAGCCCAAGCCCTCTCATTCTGAGAGAAGGCCTGTGCCCAGCAGTGGGACGTGTATAGGCTGATGATGATGATGAAGAGTCTATAATTGCTTGCATGATGATATTAAAGATTTGCCACTTACTGTGTTTAAAAGAAAATTGAAGAAATGGCTTATTCAAGAATGCTTCTATTCCGTTGATGAATATTTTGATTATTTCAAGTATGAATGTGACATTAATTTAGGATTTATTCATCTTGACATTTTCGTGATTTTGTATCATTCTGACGATTTTTTTTTGACTATTGAGTGTATAATTGTAAATTTAATAATGTTTATTTTCAATGAAAAATTGTGACAATGAACTAATTGAACCCAATAGTAAGCCAATAATTTTTTTAAAGCATGCCCTGACTAGTGTGTGACTGCTAATAATAAGAACTAAGAACCACAATGTACCACGTTTTACGCAAATAAAGAACTTTGACTTTGACTTTGAATGCGGAGAAGTGAATTTAGCGTCTCTTTAGTTTAAAGTACATGCGCGAACTTACCTACCCTTTCCACGTCGTTCTTGCTCAAGAACTTTGCCGTAAGCTGTACCATCGGGCGAACCCTCGGCGAACCACTTGCTTGTTTGTCTTCCTAAATAAAAAGAGGTACCTAATGTATGTACCATCGAACTTTGTTTATTCATAACAAATTTATTCCTGAGCCACCTTAGAACGTTCTCACAGTAAACGTCACAACGATTCTCCTTGCCAATTCAATGTAACGCCACTATGACATTTAATGTAACAAGGTTCCACGATGGATCAGAAATCAGTAATACTGGCGCATGCGCATCCTACTCGTAAGTTTATATCGCGGACGTCAGCTTCGTGACGTGGGTGTGGAAGCAGCAATGCAAAATTCCAAGAAAGTCAATGACATTGCAAAGCGGTAAGCTCTGGTGTTTTGATAAAAGTAAAAGTAAGAACACAATAAATAGCGTAAAGAGGATGAAGTTATACTTTGGTAGGTTTTAAATTGCTATTATCGTCACCCTGATCACGTCAACCATTGGATCCCGCGAGATGGCTATTGAGGCAGAGGCAGACCAAAGAGATGGCGGGACGACTTGGACGCAAATCGAAAAGGGTGGCAGAAAGAAGGGGCGAGGCCTTTGCCCAGCAGTTGGACAATAAATAGGCTAATTAAAAAAAATGATCATCACTCTAATCATCATTAATTGACGAACCTTTAACATACCTATCTGGTAATTCGCAAACTTTTAAAATCCTTACTAATATTATAAATGTGAAAGTAACCCTGTCTGTCTGTCTATTACCTTTTCGCGATTAAACCGCTGAACCGAATTAGAATCATAAGATAAATAAATAATAAATATCTTGGGACATTTTGACACCAATTGGCCTAGTCCCAAACTAAGCAAAGCTTGTAATATGGGTACTAGACAACGGATAAATATACTTATATAGATAAATAAATACTTAAATAGATATTAAACATCCAAGACTCGAGAACAAACATTCGTATTTTCATACAAATATCTGCCCCGACCGGGGATCGAACCCGGGACCTCAAGCTTCATAGTCAGGTTCTCTAACCACTAGGCCATTCGGTCGTCTGCGATAAGCGAATTCTGCACAGACAGTCGCGGGAAACAGCTAGTCATCCATAATTAATCATTATCAATAGGTACGGTTGGCCGGATACCAAATAGTGTTCTGCTCACCAGCACCGTCTTTCACTAAGTATTCAATTTTCTATCAAATGAAGATGTCGCAAAAGTCTGTGGCGACTGCCTTATTTTATGTATATTATTGTAAATAGTCTTAAGTAAGTTTTGTCATTGACTTCCGATTCCGGTTTCTGTGGAAACTGGGAGCTTGGCAAAACTCGCGCATGCGTGCTCTCTTCTAAGTAGGCTTGCATGCGCGTAGTTGCTTTCCTATGTCGCTCTGTTTTAATATTGTTATTTGTAATTACTTTGTGTAAATAAATTGTGTATATAGTAGAGAGAGAGAGAGAGAGAGAGAGAGAGAGAAACATTTATTTACACACATTCGATACACGTACATTATAGTATAGTGTACTGTGTGATTTTTAATCTACCTATCGCAAAACGTTTCCCATAAGTCGAACTTTCAAGTTGACAATTGACAACCACATCTTATCGACGTGGTGTTTTATGACAAAAGGTTGAAAAACCTTGGGATGACAGACCATAATATTAAGCTGATGGGTTATGTAGCTTCATATTATAATAACTTTTTCAGAAAGCGATACTTTTTCACAATCATCTTCTCCAGCTTATCCCTGTTGGGTGTTGCCAGAATTGAAGCTACGTAGGTAGTCTACTATACCATTTTCATTCTTACCTGTCCTATTTGGTAAACAAAATTCTAACCTCAATATGCAAATTTTTGTAAAGAATAAGGTGTATTATGTTATCAAATAAACCTGGGGTAATATTTTGTACATCTTTTTGCTGATATTTTATCTCCAGTTCCTTTATTTACGATGAAATAGTTAAAAAATAACAAAAATGAGACGTTTGGAGGTTAGAATTTTGTTTACCAAATAGGACAGGTAAGAATGAAAATGGTATAGGTACTTTATTTCTGGAACGACGCAGATTTCAGATTGGATTGCTATTGCTAATTTATTCGCAAACAAAGTCGCGGGCAAACGCTAGTAGGTACAATTTAATACGTATATTGGTCACGTAGAGACACGTAAGCAGAAACTAATTATGTATTTCATTCCGCAACTTGGTCGGAGAATCAAAGCAGCATTGCCACCGGAAACGGAAGTCTTTGCTATCAGATACAATCAATCGCGAATAAGACATATTACTTTTTTAACATGGTCAAATTATTAGAAGAAAAAAGCGGCGTTAGAGAAAGTACTTGCATTATGTTTAGGTACCATCACCTGTACAAATGGTACAAATTTAATAACTTTAAAATAGGAGGAGATTCTCTAGATATTCGTCGGCATCTTTCTTTTATCTAATACTAACCTAAATTTGAGTTACCTACCAGTGGCGTGGCGTCCATAAAACTCGATTCCCACCGGCTTGCCTATTTTAAGGCAGTTGGGCAATTTATTGTGCAGAATTAGAGGAAAAGGCTAGTTGAGTTCCCTTCGGCTTGCCTTCTGATATACTTGACGCCACGCCACTGTTACCAACCTACTTATTTTAAATATTTGATCCAAGGATAGAAAAAAACGATTTATCATTTTGAACCACGCGCGTTAGGTACAGTGTACAATAAGGTGAATGTCGTGCCAGAATTTAAGAAATCCGAATGAACAATCAAAATTATTTTCCTAAATAAGAAGTAGTAAACTGTCTGATCTTTTTTTCTCTCCTTAAAAATAGAAAAAAAAGTTGTTACAAAATTAAGAGATGTCGCTGTTAAATCTAAAATATTACTACTCGCCACTAGATGGCGCTAAATACGTTTCAAATTGTTGAGCGTTTTAAACAAAAGCTCAAATAAGTTTATACTTCTCAGGTCCGAATTGCACAAAGAGGAATAAATTTCCAAAAAAATGTGATCAACTTGATCAACTTTTATTTACGAAAAATTTAAATACAATTCGGACTTTAAAGGGTTGTCATAATTTGACAGCAAGTGTCAAATTCTCAAATCAATCATAAACGTCAGTGTTCTGTTGCACAGCGGTCGATTGTTGAATTTATGCGAGAAATTATGTGAAATAAAAGCATCCGCGTCAAATTTGTATACTTTTAGTAACTCTTAACTGTATTATATTTAGTCGAATGTGAATATCGGTATTGTTTTGTGAAGGAATAAGAAAGATATCAACAAGATGGCCAAGTAAGTAAATTGATTCTATAAAATAGTAAAATCTAATAGGATTATGGTCTATTCACACTCTTGATCACGATTCACCTTTGCGGTTAATTAACTGTATCTAATACGTTTGCCTTTCCGCGCACTCAAAGTTACCGGGAGCTGTGTTTAAGTTATTTAGAAGAGGTAAACTTTATCATAGACGAGTTTTATGCCTTTCAATTTCAAAACATACTGTATCAAGTCAAAGAAGCGTTAGTAAATTAATTAATGTTATTTTTAAAGTAGAAACTAATCAGGTTTAAGTATCTTTAATGAATGCAGACAAAGAGTAAATATTAAAAGACAAAAATAAATATTAAAAAGTTTGTTTAAATGAAAGGAAGGAAATATATATGAAAATAATACTGTATTGTTCACCTTGAAGACAGCCTTATCAATATAGAACAAATTAAAATTAATGATTTTTATTGTTCATTGATAACATTATTCTGATAGCAACTTTTATGTATCTATTTAATTTATTCATATTGCTATGACAACTGTTTAAAAATAAGTGCCTATTACAAAAAAATGTAGCACTGTGCTAAATAGAAACGATAAGGACAAGATAACAATTTTGCTTTAAATTTTACTTCCATCAAATTATATCAATTTATTGTTACCTATACCTACAATCAGTGGTGGCAGAACTGGCAAAATGCCAAGGAAGGCTCTATGGGGCCCTGAACTGTCTTGGTGTAAAGCACAAAAGGAACATAGATTCACTTCATTATATCGAGGAAGGACCCCTATCTGCTGAATTTGCCACAAGCCCTAGGTTATAGTTACTCCGCTCATTACAATATTTTTCATCATAGTTTTCTCGTACAGGGAAATGATGATAGTGTTTGTGTACGACACACAATGCTGCACCGAAGAGGAAGACGACCCCATCAACGCAGTGTTGTACTTCCACCCGGGATGGGTCTCCGATACACAGCGCCACGCTTTGGCTGGACAAGTAAGCACTATTGAATGCTATCCATCGAAATTTCCATTCTCGTCTCTAAAAGTGGCATTATTTGGTGCGAGTATGAACAATAAACGTTTCTTATTTCTTCAAATGCAGATTTTATTTAATTCCGACATACAACAGGTTCATCAAGGGAATTGGCGAAAATCTTAGGAATCATATCATAACCCCTCACTATTTTGAGCCTCCTTTCCATAAAGCTAAATTATCAGTCTTCAGAGGACCCAGATGCCAGATCCCGAACAATATAATATATATTCATACTACATAAATATGTGTACCAAATTTCAAAGCAATAATCTGACAACTAGAAGTGGTTAAAATTTGACCAGTTGATAAAATTGAAAACATAATGTTGTATAACAAGTTAAAAATATTATAGATTAGTACTAAACTAATCTAAAGTATCATAGGCTCTAAAGATTTACTTCTCTAAAGGTTTTTATGTAGACTTTATGCTGATAAAAACACTGCTAAAACAAAATTCCAATGCAATGATATTCAGATTAGAAAGTACCACCAAACAGGTTTTGACCATGTTGTTAAAAATACTCCATAAAAAATGCCACTGAGCAAGTTAATGAATAAATCATTAAGTTGTTACTAGTTTCATCTATTTCAAAACGTTTGAATGAGTTACACAATGTTTAAAAAAATTCTTAAAAACACTAATGTGTGTGCCTTGGCTCTATTATGTAGGGTGATAAACTATTAATGACCAAATGCATGTCTCAGGCTAAAACTGTGTTATACGCGCGAAAAAGTTGAAATACCGTTGAATTATATAGGCGATGCGGCTAGCAACCCATCAATGTTGTCAAAGTCAAAGTGGATTCCCCTTTCTTTTGAACAATTTTGTTTACACTTCGTTTTTTGTTTATTGAAAATTATTTAATAAATTTATGTATTTTCTAGTTACACATAAGTCGGGTTCTATCTATTTATTACTTCACTTCTTACTTAAAAATTTATGGTTTATTAATATATTATTCATTTATTTAATCTACACTGTGTATCGTTTCTTGAGTCACAGACGGTTCTGGCTGAAAATCAGTGCTGCAGGTGTCTAACACCTCAGCGTAATGCTGAGCCAGCAACCGTTTCACTTTTGCGAAGACACACACAACGCTGATGTTCAAATTTTCATGTCTGGTTTTTATATTGTTGTTTTTTTTATAAAATTGTGTGTACATGCTCTTATATTTGTGTGTCTTGCAAAATGAATAAATGTCTTCTTTCTTTCTTCTTTCTTTCTTTCTACCTACACGCCCACAATCACTCTAAACGTGGCCTTCAGGTCTTGTTACCTTGAGCCCTGTGTCTACCTCGTGTGGGATAAAGACTTGATTAATATGGTGTTCTGTTATGCGTCAGGTGGTAGGTGCGGCGCACTGCGTGAAGTCCTTGTTCGCGGCGCCGGTGGCCATCACGCTGCAAAGCGGCAAGTTCATAATTCGCGAGTACGGACGCTATATCCTGGTGAGTGAAGACACGGGGAAAACTTAGCTGTGGTAACTAAAATTTAGTTGTGGTAACTAGAACTTATACGTGGTAACTAAGACTTAGTCATGGTAACTAAAACTTAGCGGTGGTAACAATAATTTAGTTGTGGTAACTAGAACTTCGGCGTGGTAACCAAGACTTATAGTCTGGAAAAAAAATAGTATCAGAAACAAAACGTATCTGGTACAACACAATACAGAACAAGGTATTCCGGGTGCCCTGGTTTGATTGTGCCAGCCTTCCCAGGGATCTACTCGTGTGGGCATTTCTGGTGAGGTCAGCTCATGTGCCATTAAATAATTTTTTAAATATGATGAGCATTGCTCAGTCCCCATTGTGGAAAGGTTGAGGATCTAATACATTTTTTGATGGAATGTGAAGTCACAAAAGATAATAGAGAAAGGTACTTGGCTAATGTCAGCCTGTTTAATGGAACAGTTAACACAACATTGAGTTCATGAAATACTCCATTGCTGCCAGAGAATCTGGTAGTGGGCGAGGGAGTTTTGATGAATCTGACCCAAGAGACATCCAATGAGGCTGGCATAGTCACATAGGTGTACTTAAGTCTCGTAAAAATTGTAGATTAAAAAAAAAGTAGAACTTAAAAAGTGGCAATACAGTAGTGTCGTCCCGTTTTCTTATACCTAAGGGACGACACTACAGTATTGCCACTTTTTGATTTCTATTCTTTTTTGCCAGACCCTATGGTCTTCAGCTACTATAGCTAAATTTTAGTAACCACAACTAAATTTTAGCTACCGCAGCTAAGTTTTAGTTACCACGAATAGTCAACGAAGACTAAAATTTTGCTGTGGCAGATAAATTCATTCGAAACTATCTTTACAGCTAAGTTTTAATTCATTGTTTTATCTACCAAAATAATCTCTTACGTCTGCCTTGCGCGAGTCTTACCAACGTTTCGGCTTTATTAGATTTGTTGTACTATATTAAAAATAACTGTTGATTACGGTTGACAACGAGGGAAAGTATAGTTTTTCCCAGAAATCTCTTTCATTTCTAGAGTTATCACTGTAATAAATAAGGCTGTCAGTGCGATAATCTATAACCCCTACCTCATCACGCTAGTATACCTACTTATGTCTATGACCTCATCGGTACTCGTAATATGTGACGGTTGTTTATATACAAAATGAATCACTGTGAGAAATATAGTTCATAATAAACAGTTCTATAAATTGTTATGACGGCATTTAAATTATGTAAATTGCAAAATTATATGCTCATATCTAAAATCTCGAAAGAGTCTTATTATTGAATCGTTTATAGCAAGGATGTTTCATACAATAATTTTGTAATGGAGCAAGCATATTCATTACAGTTGGCTAATATCTGCATGAATTACTGTGTTCTAGCAATAAAAACCTTTGACCAAGTCAGTCTATTAGTACCATTTTTTTTTATAGCCATAAAATATATCTAAAATATACCCAAGCTCGTAGGCACCTAATAAAAATCGAGCTAATATGTTTGTTCATACCTTTACACATCTAAACATCATGCATTTTCAGACCGTGAGCTCTTACAGTCATTCGAGTTTGTCTTGCTCACTCACTCTTACGGGTTTGACACTTGAATCGGCCGAGTGCTAGACAGCGAGACAAACCTCAGTGGCATTTATAGAGCTCGCGGACTGTATCATGCTAAACTTGGCATTCAGGTCATGTTACCTTAGGCTCTGTCTACCCCGTAAGGGATAAAGACGTGATTTATGTATGTAGGTATGTATGTATTTACAAATCAGTGGCAAATACTTACCCCTTTATTCATTAACGCTCTGTAGGCTTCTGCTAACTTAGCAATCGTTTGTCCTTATCTGTCACTTTGACATTTACCTTTCACAGATAAGAACAAACGGTTGCTAAGTTAGCAGAAGCTTATAGCGTTTATGAATTGGAGGTTAAACTTAAACCGAACGGGCAAAAGAAAACCTTTTATTTTAAGAAAACGGGACTTAATCACGTAAATAAAAAGTATTTTTGTAAATACCTGGACGTCCTCCCCGACCCCCCATGGTCTCCCGTCCTCTCGAGACTATAGATGCAAAGTCGCGTCCAAAACGTCGAAGTATTTACAAAAATACTTTTAATTACAACATTAAGTTCTTCTGATAATAATGTGTGAAAATCACGAAAGTTTGAATCGATACAAATCAATCAATCAATCAAAACGTTTATTTGCTAGAAAAGGATGTGAGGTTACGGTTTTACATTAATAATTATGAGCTCCTTATCTTACTGTTACAAAAAACCTTTGTTCCTCAGGCTATAGGCAGCGACCGTAACATCCCCGACTGGGTGCTCAAGAACCGCGCGAGGCTCCTGACGTCCATGATCAAGGTGTACCACGGGGACCTCCAGGCCCTCGCCGGCCAGCTAGAGGAGCCCCGCCGGCTCGCGGAGAAGCTCTACCAAGTGTTCGAGACGTACCTGCCTGTGTTGCAGTACGGGTGCCATATATTCCAGCGGGTGCCTATGCTGAGCCTGCCTAAGGTTAGTTGATAGAGTTAGGTACTTTGAAAGAAAGAAAGAAGACATTTATTCTCTTTTGAAAGACAGAAATAGAGCATGTACGCACAATTGTACAAAAATGAAACATAAAACACAGACATGAAAACCATGATGACTTTGAGGTGGTTTGTATCGATAAAATGTAAGAGTACTTTTTCTTAGGAACGTGTGGAGGTATCAAGCTGAAATTTATATCAAATACTCAGGTCTACTGCCCCTTGGAGCTGTGAAAAAATCAAACTTCTAAGCCAACGCAATCAAAAGATACAGCCGTTAATGCCGCAAATTTTCGCAAATTTTCGAAACTCTAGGGAATCAAAACCTACAAAGTACTTCCCGTGAACGCAGAATCTTGAAATTTGGTATGAAGGTAGGTCTTATAGCACAGATTAAAGAATAATTACGAAAACCGTAAATATGTATGTATGTCTGTATATATCAGTGACCAATATAAAGTGACCCCACACTGCGTACATTTTGCTTTGGAGCAAGGCTCTGCTTATACTGGATTATAGATATTTTTAGATAATGGTACGGAACTTACAACATAGGGATCTTTAAAAAGTAAATAAATAAATAAATAAATATCTTGGGACAATTGACACCAATTGACCTAGCCCCAAACTAAGCAAAGCTTGTAATATGGGCACTAGACAACGGATAAACATACTTATATAGATAAATACATACTGAAATACATGTTAAACATCCAAGACTCGAGAACAAACATTCGTATTTTCATACAAATATTTGCCCCGACCGGGGATCGAGCCCGGGACCTCAAGCTTCATAGTCAGGTTCTCTAACCACTAGGCCATTCAGTCGTCAATCACAAAAATCAAAGCGAGCCTACCTGTTCCTGAAAGGGCCGGCAACGCACCTGTGATTCCCCACGTCTTGCAGGTGTTCCTGGGCGATGGTGATCACTTTCCATCAGGTGACCCGTCTGCTCGTTTGCCCCCTCTTATATAAAAAAAAACCCTCGGTGAGCGAGTCGAGTCCGACTCGAACTTGGCCGGTTTTTTTTTACCAAATAAGCAAATGCAGTAAAACCTTAAATCCTTTTTAGCAAAATTATCTACTTCAAAGACTGGAATCTGCTGCGTCTGCGAATATAAAAATGATTGAAACTATACATATTAACATAATTTTGTCATGGATTTATACAACTAAACAAACACTAATACAAAATATTGACACATAGCGCTCCCGTTTGTCGTTTAAAGTTAAACAGATAAGATAGCGCCGAAGTGTTTATTTGCTACCGGACCCGCGACGGCAAGATTGACTTGATTGCTTTTACCATTAAACTACAGTGACATTTAAACGTACATACATATATTAATCACGTTTTTATCCCTTACGGGGTACACAGAACAGAAAGTAACAAGACCTGAAGGCCATGTTTAGCGTGACTGTAGGCGTAAAAGTTAAAAGAGAAATCAAAATAGTAATGGGTTGCTAGCTGCATCGCCTATAAAATGATAACATAACTTTATAGATTTTTCCGTCGACGGTCGTTTTTGCATTAACATACATCCTAGTAATATTATAAATGCGAAAGTTTGTGACGAGTGACGATGTGAGTTAGTATGTATGTTTGTTCTTTTTGCACGCTAAAATGACTGCACGGATTTGGATAAAATTTGGAACGAAGATAGCTGGTACCCTAGGTTGAAACATAGGCTACTTTTTATCCCGGATAATTGCATAGTTCCCGCGGGTTAGCGATAGACATGTCAATTGCTACTTCTACTCGGACGAAGTCGCAGGCAGAAGCTAGTACATACATATACATACCGTCACGCCTTTTTCCCACAGTGGTAGGCATAGACTACTTTGTTCCAGTTGCTAGGTTCCTGACATACCTCTTTCGCTTCATCCACATTCATCAATCTCGTCATACATGCTCGTCATTAACATTAACATTTTTGCAAAACAGCACACTGAGGCTTAGTTCATGTACAATTTGTTGGATCTTATTATACCGCTCTGCCATGAGGTAGCAACAAGACTGGTGCAACTGACGTTTATACATGCGATTTGCGCATAAAGGCGGCACGCGTGTTTCGGTCACATACCACTTCTACTTTGTAGGGTTCCGCACCTCGAAAGGAAATAGCGGAACCCTTATAGGATCACTTTGTTGTCCGTCCGTCTGTCTGTCAAGACCCCTTTTTCTCAGGAACGCGTGGAAGTATCAAGCTGAAATTTATACCAAATACTCAGGTCTATATACTGTCCCTTGGAGCTGTTAAAAAATCAAACTTCTAAGCCAACGCCATAGAATAAATAATAGTACTAAAGTACAGAAATTTCACTCCCTAATGAAAACGGCGTTTAGGCATAAGAAACGTGCCTACTTCATGCGTCACTGTTTAACGTATAGCTCGTATTCGTTCACTCGCGACACGTGTAGCGCTAGGGTTGTCACGTTCCGTTCTGAATATATTCGATAAGGGCAATTAATGTTAACTAACCGGATACCGCTAAGAAGAAGAAGTAGAATTGTGTATGTTAGTTATCCGTTTGTGTAATTATGATTGATTCTTACGGTAGTTGCATGTTGAAAGGTATACGATATATAACCTAATATTTGACGTTATTATGAATTAAGATTGAAACTGCGTACTGTTGTCACAGAAACTGCTGTGCTCAAATCTAGTAACGGTTTATTACTAAGTAATGAAATAATAAACACACCGGTCACTATCCACCGGCAACGAAAAAAAAGATAAATTCCTGTCCCTTGATTTCCTCATGCACCCGAACACTCAACAGTATTTCCATTTCATTGTAAGCTAATTCAACATCAAAATATTAAATCAAATCAAATAACTGACGAGCACAAAAAATAAACAACGCGCGCGCTGGGTCAATGCCGGCCATGAACTGATAGCCACGCCATGGCGTAGCAAAAGTCACGTGGTTACCGCGACGCGCTCCGCCCAGTGCAAGCCCACTGCCAACGCAATCAAAAGATATAGCCGTTTATGCCGCAAAATTCCGCAAATTTTCGAAACTCGCTAAAACCTACAGGGTACTTTCCGTGAACTTAGACTCTTGAAATTTGGTACGAAGCAACGTCTCATAGGTAGCACAGATAAAGGCAAAATTGTGAAAACCGTAAATTTTCTACAGGTTTGTACGGAACCCTCGGTGCGCGAGTCCGACTCGCACTTGGCCGGTTTTTATTTATTGTTCTGTGCTCCAAGCACACGACAGTTCTATCGCTAAGCAGCACCTTTGATGTCTGAATGCACTTTGCAGAGCGCGACATCTGTGTACCTGGACTCGATGCACATTCTGGAGCAGTGTCGCAAGTTGCGCGGCGTTCTCGGCGGCATCATCCTCTACAACAACAAGTAAGGAAACCGATGGGGTACTTAAGTCATTAGTAGTATTTTTTTTTAAAGAAAGGCAACGGGAACTGTGCCCATACAGCCAAGTATTTTGTAGTAGGTAGCTTATGTAGTTTCGCCTTAAAATCAGTTTGTCTTATCATATACATAATCAAGTCTTTATTAATAATACTACCAGGGTAGACAGAACCCAGGCTAAAAAACCTAAATGCCACGTTTAGTGTGATTGTCGGCGTATCTGATCTAATCTATAGGTGGGAATTTTTTTCGGGAAGATTTCGCCCATTTCCTCGATGGGCTTTTAGGATCTGCGCAGGAAGAGAAGCATCTGATATATTCTGTGTTTTTTTCATTGCTCTAAAGTCAGCATAGAAGGCATTACAAAATTACATAACAGTACAAAACATTGGCCTTACCATGACGTCTTAATTCCGATTCAGTTCAGATTTTAGCTGTCATTTTTAGTATGGATCTGACAGTGAGCGAACCTAAACTGGGGGGGGGCTACTCCGAAATTCGATTTTCGAATTTCGTATCACACCGTCCCTCTCACTCTCAAATTAATAACCATTAGTGAGAGCGGAACTGCACGAAACGAACTTCGAAAATCGGATTTCGGAGTATAAGGTCTGAATCTCATTAAGACGTCATGGCAACCCCCCTGCTTAATTTCCTCAGGATCGTGGCTACCCAGTTGCCTCCGAGTCTGACCTCGTACCTGACCGTGGTGGACCCGTACCGGATAAAGTCGCCGGCGGAGACCCTGCAGACCGAGACCCCGCTGCCCCTGGGGGCTCAGCTGCTGGCCGTGTACGTGGCAAAGAAGATGTACAGTAGGCTCAAGAAGGAGGCGGAGAGGATGCAGGAGTTCAGCCAGAGCGGGGAGGAGATGATTGCTAGGTTTAAGAAGGTACTTTTGTTACTTTAAACCTACCTACACCTAAGATCTTTTCATTCTTAAACTGTCCTATTTGGTAAACAAAATTCTAACCTCAATGTACAATTTTTTGGTACAAGGTGTATTATGTTATCAAATAAACCTGAGGCAATATTTTGTACATAATTTTGCTGATATTTTATATCCAGTTCCTTTATTTACGATGAAAAATAACTAAAATTAAATTACTAAAATGAACTAAACAACTTATAACTTCGTAAATAACTTATTACTTCTGTATACCTTTTTTCTGTTTTGATTGTTATATGTGGTGTTCAATAAAGAGTTATTGTATTGTATTGTATTGTAAAATGAGACGTTTTGAGGTTATAATTTTGTTTACCAAATAGGACAGTTAAGAATGAAAAAACCTGACATAAATCACGTGTTTATCCTTTACGGGGTAGAGTTTGAGTAACAAGACCTAAAAGCCACGTTTAGCAACGTTGAGGGAGTAAAGGTAGAAAGGGGAATCAAAATAGTGTTGAGTTGTTAGCCGCATCGCCTTTAACATGACTCGTAAGATTTTTGCCCATTTATACTCGTTTTTCGTTCCACAGAACCAAGAAGCGGAGCGCGACAAACGCGACTTCCCAACTGGGATGAAGCGAGACAAGTCGTTGCTGTTCACCGCCGTGCCAGAAGAGGACCACACGATGATCTCGCCCCCGCCCTCCGAGCCCAAGCCGCCCGCCATGCCCGACGTCGTCCCGTTCACGAACAAGCCCCGCCCTCGCCCCAACAAACTATCGCTCAGCTTCAAAACTCAAATGTCGGTCGATGAAGAAACTAAGGAAAACGAAAAGGTCTTCACCGGACAAACCAGTGTGTGCTCCACGCCTATGCTGGAGTACAAACGCCTCCACGGAAACATGCTGTCCATCTGCCAAAACCCTGACTCCCAGCACCAAGATAAAGTGGAAGCGGAGCCCGACGTCCTGAAAAACATAGAGAACACTGCCAAAGTCATAGAAAACGAGAAACGGGACAACAAAATAGTGCTCGACATAAATTGTATAGCCGATCATTACATCAACAAGCCGGAGCCGATGAGGAAGCTCGCTAGCGTCACGGACATACAGGAAACGTTCAAAAACGTCACCAACAGAGCGACGTCCAAGTTCAAGTTAAAAAGGTCCAACGTTCCCCTCAACGACGACATGTCCCCGGAACAGATGCAGAAGAGCGTCAGCACCATCACGATAAACGACCCCTCCTTCCCCGTGTTCAGAAACGACGGCGTCGCTATATCCGAATCTCTGTTCAACCAGTATCTAGAACAGCACTACGCTAGCATGAAAGACGCGTCCAAAGAGGACAACATGTTCACTTTTAACATGAAGCTGTGCGAGCAGAAGTTCGAGGGTTTCGATTCGGAATTGACGAAGTCGCCCCAAAGGACGCCTAAGAAGATAGCGAAGGACTCTAAAACTGTGGATCAGTCGAGGCGGAAATCGCTGTCGTTGCCTCTGAAGTCTCTGTCAGAGAGTTCCGACTCCCAGATGGGGTCGGATTCCGAAGCCGCTAGTTTTAAGAAGAAGCTGAGTGGGGTGCAGCTGACCCCGCTGATGGAGAAGCTGAGCCACCTGGCGTTCTCCGACAAGTCGAGCGGGTACAGCAGCCGCGTCATGACGCCGCTGGAGCTGAGAGAGTTCACGCCTGCTGCTGAGAGACAGATCACCTTCAATGACAGGTTGGTGAAATGATTTTACGAAGCTTTAATTTTTTTGTATGAATGCCAATTTCTTAACAAAAAAAATGACATAAAATTCGTGTCTCAAATGTTTAATATGTTAAAGCTTCTCGTCTAACTTTGCACTTGTTTCTTACCGATATGTGATATCATATCGGTTTAAATGAAAACGTTTTAAGCTTCCGATTAGATCAAGGTTTCCCAACTTTTATTTCGCCGATCTTCCTCGAAACAAAAATAGGGCATCCCCTCTCTAAATTTTCAACAAAAAAAAAGAAACATTTTTTAAATTTTCTTTTACCTAATACCCCTCTCGACCCTCTAGAGGGTCCTTATTTCCACTGTAACAATGACGTGTTGCGAACTATTTGGCCACTTTGGGTGTCACGAACTATTTGACGCCGACTGTACCCCATCGGTCGGGAAGTCCTGGATCAGATTGACCTTTCTTTTGTCTCAACCTCATCACAGAACGCCTCAAAAGTATCAAAACACAAACGTCAAAAAACCTATGTCAGAATAATTACACTCTTGGTATCCTCGTGAGAACATGCATGAATTTATAAGTAAGTAAGTAAATGCTTTATTGCACAAATATAAAGAAACGGACACAAATCACAAAAAAAAGAATACATTAGATGTTATGCACAGAGGCGAACTTATCCCTATAAGGGATCTCTACCAGTTAACCTTTGAATAGATGAGAGGAGTATTAAGCGAGGGACCGACAAAGAGTGAGTTTAAATAAATTTGTTGGTACTATCCAGGCCGAAGTCCCAACGACGCGAGTCCTCGTCAGACTCGGGCTCCGACTCGGACGCGGAGGCGCTGCCGGCGTACTCGGCGCGCGCGCAGCGCTGCGGGCTGTTCGTGAGCGGCCTGCACAACATGGCGCTGCTCGCGCTGCTCGACGCCGGCGCCGCCGACGACGCTGACGTCATTAACTCACTGGTGAGTTAATGGTCTACAGCAGTCGTACTCAACCTGCGGCCCGCCCGGCCTTTGCGGTTGGCCCGCCTAGAGGGGTGCGTCTCACGAGATATAACTACAAAATATCTAATTTCATAATAATAACGTTCACAAGATATAATGAACGTTAACTATAACAGCAAAAAGTATAATTTTTTAACGTATAAGGCTTAAATTATATAACGTTATTTTTATATAACTTCAATTTGTATAAGATTTATATGGACTAATTTCTTTTAACATAACAAACATTTAACCTAACTGAAACAGCTGCAAGACATTGTTTAATTTTCGGCGAGCGAGCGAAGCGGGCGAGCAAGACGGTACGGAGCGGAAACGACTCGGATAGGTTAGGTTCAAAGTGGTGTTAGTTATTTTTTTTTATAACCACCTAGAAAACACCCTAACCACATAGCAAATTCAATAAACAACTGTGCATTATGCTTTTTGATGTTAGCTGTTATGAACATTATATGCTTTGATCGTTATTTCAATTGATATTATATATAAACAACGTTATACCTTACAAAATTAAATATTTTAAGATTATAATTTTCGTTTATTATATCCAGTAAACGTTATACTAAACGAGTTTATATAAAGTGAGCGTATATATTATGAACATTAGATAATAAGTTGTTCTATCTCGTATTACTTACCCCGCCTAGAGCTACCTACCTCTACAACCTGACCCAATTTTTTTTTGTGGCCCGCGACACTATGACTGAAACGTGTTTGTGGCCCGTATAAAAAAAGGTTGAGTACCACTGGTCTACAGCAAGGCTGCTCAACCCTATGCGCGCTGACCATTTTTAACATTTTCGCCGCCATATCAAATACACGAGACGTCACCCATACGACTTCTTCTTCTGTGATGCCTTGCAAAGTAATGGACGTATAATGTATATAGGTCGTTGGAGTTCAACCTGCGATGCTTATAAAAAAAAAAACTTTGGGTGTCACGAACTACTTTGACGCTGACTGTACCAAAATAAACTGACCTCACTCTACATTTTGCTTAATAGTAGGTCTCTGCTAACACTGGATCATTTATTTGCTGAATTTATACGGAACCCTCGGTGCGCGCGTCCGACTTGCACTTGGCCGGTTTTCCCCCACTATTTTTAATGACATCTTCGTTCCAGTGGGAGACATCCCTGAACGCCCTGGGGGGCATCGAGGCGGCGTGCATGGAGCCGCCGGGGCCGGAGGCGGAGCCCTGCGACTACAGCTACTTGACGCTGGACCCCGACTGGGGCACCGTGCGCAAGGGCGGGCCCTGGTCCGCGCTCGACATCGCCAGCATGGGCCTGCTGCACAGCCAGCTCGCGAAGGACCCGCAGCTATCCGAGATGATCCTCAGGTAGGTTCTCTATCGTTTGCCCGAATTTCATATGCCATAAATGTATTGTTTGCCATAACTTTTTTTTTTCTTTAACTGTTAATTGTTTAGGATTGTTATGAAACCTAATCTATATAGAGTTCTACAGGATTGCCATTTCAATGCTCCTGAAAAAATTACGGTTTCAGAGAAAAAAAGAGTTATGGCAAATGAAATTCGGGCAAATGACGGGCTCCGCCTCATGTACGGTCGCCCAAAAAGGGCTCTATCACTTTTCGTCCAACTTCCTATCCTATCAAATTAAAATGTCGCTAAATTTGTACTCACTGCAATAGCCAAATCAACGTTTGGCTTGGCTTGTTTCAGTTTGATTGGTTTAATGCGATTGACTCTGGCGGAGGTCTTGAATGAATAAAGAATAATGTTTTCAGAGTCAGACAATTAACCCGTGGTGCGACAGGCTCCAAAAAATTTATGCGGCCATAGCGCCCAAGGTTTTTCCGACTCACAATTTGTTTGGGTACCTACTTCAGAAAAAATGATATTGCTCCTGCGTGGTATAATTATATATTATAAATTATATACCGTTACAAAGTGAACATTCGCAGCTATCTAATTATTAAGCAATGAAGAATACCCACTTGACTGATCCTTGTGAAAATAAATCATTTTCTTTTGTTTTGAGTTTTTTTCTTCGTTGCCTTCAGCACTTTGTTAAATTACACCAATTTTTGACACTCTTCACTTTTGTTTTTATACCATTTTAAACGTTAGTAATTTATGCACCGACAACATTAATTAGTTTATCATAATACACGTTATTCACTTCATAATGACTATTTATTTCCGAAACGATAAAACACGACACCGAATTATGCAATATTCACGTAATACCGGCATAATCTATTAAGAAAGTCAAATTTTTGAATAAATTTGCAACAAAGTTATCTATCTTTCATAGCATATTGAGTAAACTAATTATATTTTACAATTAAAAACATTGTGCAGATGACGACGTGAAATTTGCTTAGGAAAAAGTTCGATACTTTTTTTACTGATATATCTTTCAATAAAGTTAAAACAAATATTCAAAACACATTACTTAATTATTTCCCCGTAATTTGATATATAATACAAATAACAAACACTTGCCGTTTCATTTTAATCACAAAAACAAAAACAACACGGCACAGAAATCACATTGCAATATGGCGGACTACAGATAAAATTTTGCCTTAGGTGCTTTTTTATTTAATTTCACGCCGAAGATTCTGAGTGATTGGCCAAAAAACGCCCGTAATGCCAATGTGATAGAGGTTTAAGCCGTACGTAATTTTTTTTCCCCTAGTAACACAGCAAAACTTACGATATTCGTTCTCCAATCAGCGCGAAACCGTTACGCCTATGGGTTTGAGCGCAGGGCGCTGTGGCCCGAAAATCGTTACGCACAAACCCCTGTGCGTAGGACGCTCGACGGGTTAAGAAATAACTCAGTGTGCATGTCTGGCACTGGTGATCGATCGGAGACTGCTGTAATTGAAACGTGTTCCGAGTCGTCACACTGACCGACCTTTTTAGAGCTAAACTCTTGTAATAAAAAGAATGCCATGGCTAGTCGCTCTCACATAATTGCACATAAAGGGCTAAGAACTAGCATAGCAATTCAGAGAGGAAATGCTGCCAGCATCTCTGGCACCATGCCCAAGGGGACCTCTTTTAGTAATCTATTTTAGTCTTAGTTTATATGTATTTATTTTGTGAGTAAGTTAGGTACATTTAGAGTGCGACCAAACCGCCGCGTATACGCAGTGACGTGTCGTATGCGTCTCATTTTCCCACCGTTTCTTCATACATTTTGTTGCGATTCCGTAACGTCACCGTTTTTTAAGCGGCGGTGTGGTCGCACCTTTAGGGCATGTTTCAACCACTCTGTTAACACTCTGTCTGTGATCACGTCTGTCCGTTTCGTAGTAATAAATAGATGGAATCATAGATAACGGACACTCAAGACAACTGGAACTTATCAGTGGTGGAACAGGCCCTCAGTCTAGGATTCGATGTTAATATCAGGTGCTGTAATTTTATATTAGTTGATTTAAATATGAGGAATATTTTATTATAGATGGTACAATGTATATTCCAGGAGCGACGACAGCGTAGTGGTGGGCGTGTCGCTGGGCGGCGCGCAGATCTACTACCAGGAGAGCGGCGCGCGCGGCGCCGGCCCCCCCGCGCCCTCCGACCCGCTGGCCGCCGCCCCGCTGCGCGCGCGCCGCCGGCTGCACCGCGACCACGCCGCCACCATCATATAGGCCCTGCACGTGCCGACTGTTGGAAACCACTTTTGCCCTCTAACCCTTTATGAGGCATCAGCGTCAGTAATGTTGCCATAGGAATAAAACAGATCGCTCCACTGGTTTCTGAACAAAATATCCAAGTGTGGTGGGAAAAATATTATTTCTGCCTTATAGAGGGATAGAGGCCGTTAACCACAGATAGCATCTAGAGTTCGACTCTATCATGACACGAAGTTCCCTCTGTACCATGAACGTTGATCGTTTACGCGCCAAGCTTAGCTAAACGGTAAAGCTAGTTTGAATCTTAGCCCTTTGCATGAAAGGTTAATAAATTAAAAAAGGGGCACGAGTAACATCTGACACGGTGTCGGAATATACTGAACGCGAAGCGTCGCGTCTCCGTTAGATAAGCCAGAATTAAATCTAAGAATAAATATCGCGTGAATGACGAAGGTGGTTTAACTCGGAGGCAAAGCGTTTCAGTATTTTGTCAATAGCCTAGTCTAGTCTGCCATAATAGCCTGACGTATTCGTATTTAAGTTCAAAACTACACATCATTAGACACTCGGTATACAAACCCCCTAGCGAACTATAAATAGGTATTTAGAATTAGAACGTAAACCATTTCGTTAATCAGATAGATAAGCTTTGACGCAGTCAATCTTTGATACCGTCTAGAAGTAAACTTAGATGTTTAGTATAAATCTAAAAAACAACTTTTGATTTCAAATAGGCTTCATCAAAACGTGCTTAGCACATCGTCCACATACGCTCAACACTTGGTCCCTTAGTCGAGTACAACCACGTATAGTTATTTGACTGCTACCAGAAACTAAATTATAAATATGGATAATAAATTATCGATTGACTAAGTATGACATTGAAATCCTGTGGTTCCTCAGCATACAAAGGATTAGCAGTAGTTACTTCCTGGGTCCTGTGCTTTGGCTTCTAGGTCTTGCCAGTTGAAACCGATCGAGACCCTTGTCTAGCAAATAAACGTTTTGATTGATTGATTGACCGTCCGCCTCCATGTGGTTCTGGTCGTCCTAGCCTAGCTTCCTACTACCAGAAGCCTGCTGCTTCAGCATTTGATTGGAGATGGATTTTGAATATTGGTACTAATCAAGTATTGACTAAGGACCACAGATCAATGAGCATGTAAGCCAACTACATAGCAGTTTAATTTTCTCTGCATAGTCTGATATTTGACAGATTTTTAGATCGTATTTGCAAACTCATTTATTGTTGTAACTTGTAAGGCTTAGTAATTTCGCCAAAACTAGATGTAAGACTACTTATTATGATAATAAGAAAGACAATTTCAAGCTGATGAATGGATATTTTTTATAATTGCTGGTGGAATTTATCCAGAATATTGATCTAATTGACATTTCACCTTAACAATGAATTGGTCATTCATTTTAGATTTTAATTTACATTACATCATACAAGGCGTCTGTAGGTTGCAGATTGACTTTAGTTATTTAACGAATTATTTATAATGATTACAGGAATCATATACAGGTGTTCACTGTACCATATCTTTCAAGTGTCTCGTTTCTGCATTGGGAATTTTAAAGCACTCATGAAATTGACGTCTTAATACAGAAACCCGAATCAAGTGAGTTAATAAATTACACCTAATTTTATACTTACTTTGCAAAAAACGGGAAATACGGAAGCTTTTATGCCAGGACCGTTGCTGACGTAGCAAGATTTTGTTTTCTAGTAGGTACTCCTTTATAAGCCGATTTTGTTCCTCGTGAGATTGTTAAAATGTGAGGTACCAAATTTGTCATGCATAGCTTGGTGTCAATAAACACCTTATTAGTACTTACCTATCGCCTTTTGATAGATAATAAATGGTGTTTAATTGGCAAGGTATTGAGGTACTATGTGCAGATGTTTATGATGCAGTTTACTGTACAATCATTTTTGTTACAGCTCCTCCTGTTGCCATTAGGTATAAGTTTCTGGCCACGTAGAATCTATCCGCGCTCAATCTTGCCATCCAAACAAAGTATTGTAAGCATAGCCATTTTATTATTATGTATCGACTTAGCTTTACATTGTTCATTCCACAATTAGTACAATTATTCAGTATTATTTGACATTCCTCGTTGAATTTGTTAGTTTTTGCTATTCCACTTTAACACGAGATAATTTTATTGATACACATTTTAGTGGCAAGCGTAAATGTTTGATAAACACGACAAGACGTTTAATGTGCGTCGGGTTTATAACTAAAAAATATCCTGTCTTGTGAAAACGCGGAACAACCAGTATTTGTAGCCTATAAGACGATGTACAAAACGAAACGCGTCCAAAGCAAAATCGTATTGTACCTATATTAGCTTTTCATGCTTGCCATTTGTGCTACAGTGATACGAATTAGCTATATTTTTGTTAGTGTTTTTTTATAAATCCTAATTTATTGTGTTGTACCAGTAACTTTATTGCAAGTTGTTTGCTTATTGTTGTTTATTCTATATTTTTTTACTATTTCCACATATTATTTGGAAAGATATTTGAAATGTTGCCATTTTATGGAGTGCCAATGTGACATGTATGTAATATTTTTATTTATGATAGTTATATATAGATATTGTTAAGAATTTTAATAAAAACCCAATAGAGAATTGCCTGTTATTTTTAAAGAGATCCCGCAATATACTTAACAATATACTTGCTACAATTAAATACAATACAACTTATAATGATTCTACTATAATTATGAACATAATACCACTGATGATTAGATCAATCTATAATATCTATATGCAATACAATAAGCATAAAAGCTATTTCCAAAAGAGCATTACCACAAATTACAATGGGATTGATTGTCTGTCCCAAGTTATCCAATGCCCATTATGTTGTTAAAAACCAATTGTCAGAAGGGATATGACGGATAAGAGGTGGGACAGAACGGGTGAATGAAGAACCAGAATGACATTACAAAACTAATGTTTATTAACAAGTCGCTCACAACACAGGTCTACTCTAAAGTAAGAATGTGAAATAGATGTCGTCATTCTCAACATTTCCATAATATATAATTATATTTAAATACATACTATGTCTCTGAAAAATGCATAAAGATCACGTTGAGGAGTAGGTAAAAGAAAAAGTGGATGTTTCGAGTTAGTGTTTCGGTTGTCGGAAGATAAAGAATATGATCTGCGCGAGGTTTGAGTCTTGCGGACGCTTGGCGGCGGCGCTCCTATACCGGGACCGGCCGACTCGATCATATTCTTTGCGCTTCGACATTAGCCAACTTTTTTCCGAAATTTTCGCTTCGGCACCGACTTGTTCTTTTCGGCACCCACCGGCCGGTCGGGATTTTCGGCAACCGCCATTTCGAAAGGACTTTTCAATCAAACATTTTCAAAACTTCAACACAGTTAGTTTCAAGGAACTTCATCCTTTACTTCTTGTTTCAATACCTTTTCAAACAAACAAAATCAATATTAGACTTAGTGTTAAAACTTTATTAGTTCTAATTTTACATCCTAGAGGCAACTATGCCCGGTCGGGCTGTTACATGCTAACTTACAACTAGACCCTTTTCGTATCACGTCTAATGCAAAAACAAAAACGAGTTTCTCTCGCTGACTGGACATCAGAACGTGCGACCGTGGCGAACGATCGATAACTACACCATTTTTATTTACAAATCGATATCAAATTAACAATATTCGATTAACTAGACCGGCCTACACAGACCGTGTATAAATGCAAGAGGCCAGCGGATACATCGTGGGTGTATCAAAATCTATGCTACGTCTGAAGATGACCTCAGCGTCACGGACTTACTAATAACGACCTGCAAAGTCAAAGAGGGGAGTAACCAGGGTGTTCCAGGCCGCGTCGCCAGCGCTTCCCCATACCTCCCGTGCCTCGCATTAGGCACAAATATTACAATTAAATGCAAATAACTATCACCGTTATTACCACACTGATGGGGAAGCACTGTGACTTTGCAATATTGAAATAAAAAAACTTAATCCTAACAATTATACAAAATAAAAACAAACTATTTTGGCATTCTCAATTGCAACGTCAGGAGACATTTTGTTATAATTTTAATTGTTATAAATTGTCTCGCTTTTTTTAACTACTTAATTTAACAATACACATGTCCAAATACAAGGTGCTATCATAAGCATGTGTATTAACAATTCCGAATGACATTTAGTAGTGCAATAAGACTGACCAGAGAGAACTCCAGCCTATTAAATGCACATATCAAAAATATTATCCAGCTAGATCATATTATTCATATTCCAACGAGTTGACATTTCAATTTTTCATCTAAGATTATCTAGTCAGTGACCGGCTATGTCAATGGAAACAATATCATATTTTTATTTTATATTATATTTGCCAACAGTTTTCAGTAGTTTTAATCTATTATTGTTTGGAGTGTGTTGCAACATGATTAAGCCAGAACACGAGGCATGAGTATGACTAAAGCAAACTGCCCACGGCCGTGCTATTTGGAGATGGGATCATGCAGACTTGAAAAGAATCTCACCTTACCCAACAAATTTGTTTGGTTACAGCACAGCTCAAATGCTTTTAAATTTCAGTAAGGTTGGGTTGGGTAGCAAGGTAAATGAAAATGTAGGTTCCTAAACTATAAATAAAGAAACCAGTATAACTGACAGAATAAAAATTGTAATGTAAATCTATAGTATTAAGAGTTCAATACCACTTTTTGTTTTAGTAAAACCATATGTTAATTATCATGAGAGAACATCACAAGCAACAGACCGTGGATAGTGCGCTTAAACTGAGACTCCACCCGCACCAACGCACGAATCGACATCAAACATACATTTGACATAGAGTCGGGTGTCGGAATAGGTGTGGGGGTGTAGTAACGCGGCTTAACGTTCGGGATGGTAGTAGGACTTACGCGGCGAGTAGGAGCGCTCGCGCTCGTAGCGGCGCGAGCGGCGGTAGTGCGGCGAGGGCGAGCGGTGGCGGTAGCCGCGGTGGTAGTAGTCGCGCTCGCGGTAGCCGCCGCCGCCGCCGCCGCCGCCGCCGCCGCCGCCTCCGCGGTAGTAGTAATCGCTGTAAACAGAAACGAGATACTTAATATGCGCTGTGGTCGACTGAAAATCGCAAAGATTGCTAACCAACAAAAGGGAAACTGTATCGAATAATCAAAATTATGCGGCCTGCGTTGAGTTTTTCAGTAATTTTAAGATGATGGACAGATCTTAAGATACGACTCCTATCAAAGAACACTCATTCATGCATTGGTATGACATAAAAATAAATCAAAGTATATTTAAATAACTTACTCTCTATCGCCGCCCCGGCGCCTGTCGTAGCCATTGTCACCTCTTCCGCTGACGCTATAGACAAAAGGTTTTATTTTAAACATAATACAAAAGCATCCTTATAAAAAAAGCTTTATATTTACACCGACGAATGTACAAACAGGCCTTTAGTAATCCAACTAGTCTAATAGTCAGCTCACTCTAAATCTGTTCATTTTTCTACCAACTCATAGGAGCCTCGCGTAAAATTAGTCTACGCAAAACAATTCAAGCTGGAGAATGAACAGCATACACTTGGCATCACTAATTTACTTGTTGGAGTATTTCCAACAATTTTTAAATCTCCTTTTAGTTAAGAAAAACGGCATGCATGAGATGAAAATTAACGTACTACTTAACTATTACCCTAGTATTACGTATCCCTACAATACAACACGGCACACAGCGTAACATTATTTTTATTAAGTACGCTCGAAACCATCAATATTCAAGGTTACGTGTGTTGGTTCAACACCTGCGTTCGAGTCGCACCGAATATTCGAGAACACAAATAACAGCATCAACATGTTTGCGTAAAACTGTAGCTTGACCTAATTTAAGGACATACCATTAAGGTCTTTTCATTCTTAACTGTCCGATTTGGTAAACAAAATTCTAACCTCAATGTACAAATTTTTGTAAAGAATAAGGTGGTTATCAAATAAACCTGAGGCAATATTTTGTACATAATTGTGCTGACATTTTATCTCCAGTTCCTTTATTTACGATGAAATAATTAAAAAATAACAAAAATGAGACAGGTTTTGAGGTTAGAATTTTGCTTACCAAATAGCTTATTGCTTAAAAAATATATAATTACGTCGCAAATTAAAAAAAATGGCTAGTCTTGCAGTAGGTACTTTTAGTATGGATGAGTCATATTTTTGAACCACTAATAACGCAACATAACGTGTGTGCACTCGTCATAATTGCTTGTGCGTGACGTTAAGTCCAAATATTAATCGCTATTGTGTATAGAGGGACATAGCGCACAACTATGGACAATTTTACTGTCAGTGGGCAATGGAATGAGGTGCCTAATGTGTATGCTGTCAGTTTAAATCAGCACAATTCAAAAGAATCGAGTCGTACCGTGGCACAGTCACAAGCAACATCATCATGATCATTATCAGCCAAAAGACGACCACTGCTGAATATAGGCCACCAGAGCGCCTCAAAAACAGGTCTCGCGCAACCCTCATCTAACAGACATATAATATGTATGTAGCAACAGCGAGGTGAATTTTCTTGGCGACAATCATGCTTCAGAGCGCCTTCATATTAGATCGCAATCACTTCATTGCAATAATTGGATTTTGACATGGAAACATCAATATTGCTCCTGTTCTTGTTTCTCTTACGGGGTGATCAACTTTTTCTTGTTGCTATGGTAACATTCTCCTTTGAAACATAAGTTTATAGGTTAAAATTTTGTAAAACATGTGTTTGCGGTAGTTCTAGGCCTCTTTTATAATTGGTCATCTACTAAGCATGTTAGTGTAAAGAGAGACAACATTTCTTCTAACAAACTGTACTACTTTTGTCCCTTGGCTGATAGGACAGAATAACAAAAAGAAATTGTTGATCCACCCTACGGCACTATCGAATCGCGCTGCTACTGCCGCGTTGCTTACGATAATGTTAAGACGCTTTAAGTGTTTCTCCAGACAACAATGTGATGTGCTGCACCATTGTGTTTCCGTGTTTTCCAACAAATGATACTGGCCTACGTTGAGCACAATCTACGTTGTGCACTGAGGCCATTAGACAGTGGTGTTACTCACGTGGGTTTGCCCATGTAGATGCCGGGCGTGGGCGTGTGCGCGCGCTGTGTGATGGAGTAGTCGACGCGGATGCGGCGGCCGTCGATCTCCATGCCGGTGCACTCATTCTTGGCCACCTTGGCATCGTCCTGGGACTCGTAGTACACGAAGCAGAAGCCCCGGGATCGCCCCGTCTGTAAAAACAGTTGAATTTCACCGTTTGAACGCCTACGGCCTAAGCCCAACGAGTTAGTCGCCGTTTGCAGAATTATTGTGCTTGGTGCCACAAAACTATGCCCCATGGGTGTTTTAAATAATGCGCAGCAAAATTATACGGTTTGAAATTATGGATGCTGAGAACAAAAGAGAATCGACAACACTGAAATACCAGATATGGCAGAACAATCAAGCTCTCCCTTGCCAACTACTGAAATACTGCAGGGATGTTATGGATATATAATTTCGAATCGGGATATGGATATGGATATTGGTAAAATATTATATCGGTTTCGGTTACGGATATGGATATCCTATAACAACACTGCTGTGCACCTCGCGCTGTGACGTCATTAGGTAGCGGGAGAGGGTTCGCATTCCAGCGGAGTGCACAGTTAATTCGTACGAGTTGTAGTATTTAGTTAGACTCCGCCCTATCCGAAACTTTTATTTCGGATTCGGTTACGGTTACGGATATGTTTTTATTTCGGATATCCGATAGTTTCGGTTACGGATATGGATATCCATAACAACACTGCTTTAAAGGCGTCTATTCTTCTGTTAAAATAAACAAAACACAAGCTAGTGTAAAACTCACCTTAGCATCTATGACGACTTGGACCTTCTCGACAGGACCGTATTTTGAGAAGATGTGATTAATTTGCTGTTCCGATGTGTACAAGCTCAAACCAAAGATCCCCAGGCATCTAGAGGGAGTAGGATTTTCCTGTAGACAAAAAGAAGAGCATTACCACAGGCTTATAAGTATCTGCTATAATAAATTTACTTTTCAATGTGAATAAAAAGAACCTATACTGTAAAACAGTATACATAACAATCACGTTAACAAGGCTTACCAAATTTCAATACAACCATAATTCCAAGCCGTGTGTACTGGGATGGATGATGTCTGGTGGGCGAAGTAGTCGTAGTGGTAGTAGCAGACTTAATTAAAATCGCGCTGACTAATCCCCCTCAAATATACCAGTGAAGAAAATGTAAGTAGCATTTACTCCTTTTGGCTTTACCTGCCACTTAGACATAGACAAAGATTAAACATCTATCTGTCATGTATAACAACATATTTGTTTTAATTAAGAAGGGGGTAAGCATGGACCAGTGAGTGAAAAGGTTGCACAAAAAGAATAGCTGAAGATTCAGTTTCTTCCACTTTTTCTTCAGCTGTAGCTCGCCCAGTATGTCTTCTGTCGCGTTCAGACAGTTCAGTACACAACATACCTCATTAGCGTGATTGTGTATGATGTCTTAGAAAATGGAGATCACTAACCATACAATAATACAACATGCCTCAGAATTGATCAGTGGTTGAACAGTCCCGTAAAGGTTTATTATCAAAAACTTTGACTCAAAATTAAGCCGCCCATCTTGAACTATACTTCATTTAATTTAGGGTGAGAAACCACAACAACATTATATTGCGGTTCGTGAACTGTAATCACTTAACAATTTGTACTAGAGTAAAAATAGACGACACGCAAATAAAGTGACATTAAAACAATTTTATTTTGCGGCTGCCAAACTATTGCACTGTACTATTTGCTAGGTAAGAAATAGTTGACCAGGCGCAATATAACGCTATCGTGGTTTCTCATTCTAAACTAAATGAAGTATAATGTGAAAATATTTATCAAAGCAGTTTAAAAACCCTGAAACACATTTACAGGGGTGTCAATCAAACCAAATAAACCACATGTTGTATTATTCTGGATTAATCATATCAATATTAAGACAATATGTCAACTGGACATTTTGTCACGTTGACGACTGTCCCGGAATGACTGTGTATATTCAGTTATGCATAATGTGAAACACAAAATGTGCATATAAAGCTGTAAAGGAACACAACATCTATCTTATCTTAGGCCCCTGCCTTCTGCAGCTGCTGAAAATAAAAGGTATTATTAAACAATTTGTATTTTATTCAATTAATATCTAACTGTGATAACAACTGAAGAGCCTAAGCCAATATAGAAGCTTATGTTTCAATAATGCCAACTAGCAGTACATTACTAAGTGAATCAAAATAAAATGTGGAATGTTTTCAATAACTAAAAACTGCTACCACACCTAGGTGACTTAAATAATCTTTGTTTAAATTCAATATATTCATGAATACTAAATCACCTGAGTGTCAGAAGTTCAAGCAAACTTGGTGTACTGATGAACTATACATATAATGACGGTGAATCAAACTTAAATGCTATACTTAAAAGTACATAATATCTAATTGTAATTAAGTTGTGCGAGAGTTCAGTGTAAGAATCAGAGTGCCATATTTCACAACAAACACGAATAGACTAAATTTACCTTGTTTTTTTTAGACAGCATGCCTATTAATAGTATTAATGTGTTTTCGAGATCCACAAATGTCTTTAATCTATTAATTACTTTAGTCATGACATATTCAATTATAATTTAATTACATTCCTTTGAGTCCACAGAAATCCAAAGTGTTAGTGTCAAACATTTAATACTTTCAAGCAACATAAATGTCTCAAATACACATATGTATTTGTCTCTTTGCACCTAATGCTTGTTACATACTTCAATTATTCGTCATTCTAACTTAGTGACAAATTTATTTTTTTAGGAAGTGAATGGTTTTTTAAATTGAAATTATAATCATTTTCCATTCGTATTTTTAAACAGTTAGGTACTTTTAATAATAACGATAACTATAACCATCGTTTATGACATATATTTCATAGGTTTTCGTCAAATGTATGTCAAAACCATCCATTATGGTTAAAGTTATTGTTAAAGTAACTCGGGGCTTAAACTAACAGTATTTTAGTAAGAAAAAGTTTAATTACAAGTTCCAATCATGTCAACTAACAAACTACATAACGTCTATAATCAAATATTGTTGTAATATGCCGCTCTGCTAGTTACACACGGCTCCCGCACATGAAGATTGTTTACGTACATATGAAGCTACCCTCACCCTGTCCCCCTGATGGCGCTTGCGGCTCGACATGGGGCTGTGGGAGTGGGATCGGCGGTAGGAGCCGCGCGGGGAGTAGCTGCGGGAGCGCGAGCGCGAGTAGCGCGCCGAGCGGTACCCGCGCCGCGGCGTGCCCGACCGCGAACGGGACCGCGCCACCGATCTGATGACAATGATGATGATGATTACTATTGTGCACAACAAGGCATTTGATTGAGTGTGAACGCAACCTTTTTATATATTTACTAGCTTTTGCCCGCGACTTCGTCCGCGTAGACTTCATTTACTTTCAAATAGCTTTTGCCCGCGGCTTCTCTCGCTTGTAGGTTGGTACCTATTTCAATCCCGTTTTTTTCCCGTTTCCGTAAGAATTTCGGTAAATGCTCTCTTAATGCTACCCTACACTCCCCAAGCAACCCACTTGCCAAATTTCAGCTTTCTACGACCTGTAAAACGAAAAATCCCGTTTTTTCCCGTTCCCGTGGGAATTTCGGAAAGTCGTCTCTTAATGTTCCACTACACTATCCAAGCAATCTACATGCCGAATTTTAGTTTTCTATAACCAGTAAAACGAAAAGTCCCGTTTTTCCCGTTCCCGTAAGAATTTCGGGAAATGCTCTCTTAATGCTCCTCTACATTCATCAAGCAATCTACATGCCGAATTTCAGCTTTCCACAACCAGTAAAACGAATAGTCCCGTTTTCCCGTTTCGGGAAATTGTATCTTAATCCTTCCCTACACTGATCAAGCAACCTACATGCTAAATTTCAACTTTCTAAGACCAGTGTAATTAAAAATCCCGTTTTTTCCCGTTCGTTTCCTTCAGAATTTCGGGAAATCCTTTAGTCTGTAATACTTCTGTAATTTCAGTTTTCTACGACCAGATCCTGTAGAACTGTATATAAATCCCGTTTTTTCCTTATCCCGTGGAAATTACTTTCTTAGTTATGTAATCACCTACTTGTGTACGAAATTTGAAGAGTCTAGCCCCCTTATTCATAAACGCACTATAGGCCTCTGTTAACTTAGTAATCGTTTGTCCTTATCTGTCACTTTGACATTTACCTTTCACAGATAAGGACAAACGATTACTAACTTAGCAGAGGCCTATAGTGCGTTTATGAATAAGGGGGTAGTTCTTTATTATAGTTACGTAGATAGGGTCACACGAAATCGAATATATAAATCCCGTTTCTTCCCGTTTCCGTGGAAATTTCCAAAAATAGGTACGTGTGTTTTTGTTTTCGTAATCAGCGACCCGATAAACCGTAAAATTATATACCCATTTTGATTTTCAGACTTTGTCACCACATTTCCCCCTTTTAGGGGTTGAATTTTCAAAAAACCTGAAAGAGGTGTTTACACATTTATCGTCAGGAATACTCCTGCGAAGTTTCGAATAAAATAGTCTAATCTTGTTTCCCCATACAAACTTTGGACCCCCATTTAACCCATTTAGGTGTCGGATTTTGAAAAATGCTTTCTTAGTGTCTTTTGAATGTCTAGAACCAACGGTTTAGGCTGTGCGTTGATATGTCAGTCAGTCGTTTCTTCTTTTATATATTTAGATTTTTAGAAACAGCCCCGAAGTTGAATGCACTTATTCTGTCCCGCGGGAAATTCACATTTTCCCGGAGAACATGTTTTAGTGCTACAATCGTCTACAGGTGTGCCAAAATTGAAGAGTCCAGTTATTACAGTTATGTACTGAGAAATATATAAATCACATTTAATTCCTAACTCGTGGGGATTTCACAAAATCCCTTCTTAGTGCTCCTTTGGGTTGGGATAATCAAGATATACGTCTGCCAAATTTCAAGATCCTAGGTCCAGTGGTTTAGGCTGTGCGTTGTCTGTCAGTCACTCTGAATGTAACATATAAATCTCATTTTTTTCTTATCCCGTGGGAATATGAAAAAATCCTGAAATTAGTTTTTTAGTGTTACAATCATCTACATGTGTACCGAATTTGAACAGTCTAGTTATTACTGTTACTGAGAAATATATGAGCCTCATTTATTCCCTATCCCGTTGGAATTAAAAACAAAATCCTTCTTAGCGCTCCTTTGGGATACTCAAGATATACGTCTGTCAAATTTCAAGTTCCTAGGTCCAGCGGTTTAGGCTGTGCGTTGTCAATCAGTCACTCTGAATCGAACATATAAATCCCATTTTTTCCTTATCCCGTGGGAATATCAAAAAATCCTGAAATTAGTTTCTTAGTGTTACGATCATCTACATGTGTGTTGAATTTGAACAGTCCAGCTATTACAGTTTTACTAAAAAATATATAAGCCTCATTTATTCCCTATCCCGTGAGAATTTCGAAAAATCCCTTCTTAGTGCTCCTCTGGGGTATTCAAGGTATATGTGTGCCAAATTTCAAGTTTCTAAGTCTAGTGGTTTAGGCTGTGCGTTGTCTGTCAGTCACTTAGTAACGGAACAGTTTTATATATACAGATGATGACATTATTGTCACTGTCAGTCAGAGGCCACAGGTCAAACCACTAGGCTACCACGGCTTTTTTAGAGAGCTAATTGATAAGTTTCAATATTTGCTTGGGCCAGGAATACATTTAGCTTTCACTATTCCAAAAATAGGACAATTGGGCCTTACAAGATTTAAATTCTTCAAGAATATTTCAGCAGGGAGCGAGTTACTATGAAAGTGTTCCTGTAAAGGTTTTTTCTTCAAAACTAAGTCGCCTCTTTTAACATCAACCTATGCTCGGAAAACAAGTGTAGCAAGGTTAACATTTTTGTTGAGTAATATAGACCTCTGCAAAATAAAGTCAACAGAACAAATGTAATAAACAGACACCCCGTTATCGGTGGTGAAAATTCATTGAAATAGAATCATAGGGTTGTCACACAATATTCATTTAATTCGTGTACATTTGACATACTGGTATAAATGTCAATCAATAACTATTGGAGAAAAAATTCTATTGCACAGTTTTACTAAAATTACAAACCATTTTTTCCGCGTCACATTCGGTTTATTTCCAGTTTTGCCATTAGCTCCATTTTAAACCGAGAGAATTCAGCACAATCATCCAGGAAGTTCATATTTTTACCAAACATAAAATTAAGTAAGTATATGACATCAGACATATTTTGACAAATAAATGTCAATTTAGTACCTTAGTATTATTATAGAGTTCAAACAACCAAGTGAAACCTTTTTTATGGCAATTGGCTTCACATTATATATGCCTATGAATGAAATAAGTAGGTATATTGTTTTCATCAAATATTAGGTATATCAAATTAATACATGTGTAAATATTAAAATTTGTAATTTGCCATGAGCTTTTCGGTGAAGGAAAACATCGTGAGGAAACCTGCACACATCTGCGAAGAAATTCAATGGTGTGTGTTAAGTTCCCGATCCGCACTGGGCGCGCGTGTGAACTATAGCCCAAACCCTCCAATACACGGAGGAGGCCTATGCCATGAGGCACGCCGATATACGCGACAATTTAATAAAAAAAAAATAATAATAATTAAAAAAAAAAACGACAACAACAACATGTACTTACTGAAATTGTAGCGAACTCGGAATAAAAAGGCTTATAAAAAAATAAATAAAAAAATATTAATGTGTAGTGCCAGCCCTAGTATTTTCAATGAATTTTCACCACTGATAACGGGTCTGGTAATAAAAGCCAAGTGATAGGTATTGAAATGTTATTGTTTTAGGCTTAAAGGTCCAGTTACCAAGCCATATCCTACAAAAAAAAAAGTTACTGAAAAATGTTACACAGCTGGCCTACGTTCATCAAAGAGTAAAGCAACTCAAGGGTTAATTTCACATTAATTTAGTCACGACAACAAACATCTGCATCAAAAGCATGTTCTTTTTAAAACTTTAACTTGACAACCAGAAATTAGTCAGTAAGATTAATATGGATGGTCCATGTGACCATTTATTAAGTAGTATTCAAATTTCTAATTATACCCATAATTTCAAAGATCTAAGCTAATGCATAAATTAAAGAATTGCTTTGCTAAAAGTAGAAGTAATTACAGACCAAAATTGAAATCCAACAAGTAGCACTGTAAAAATTGAAATTGGACATAAAACATGGTAATAAAAACTACCATTCTTATCAAACACTATAAATCCCACTATCAATGGTGCTTATTGATAAAACAATGGGTTGTCATAGCATTGTAGTTGAATTATTGGCTAAACAAAATGCATGTTTTAAATGACCTAAAATCGATTTTTTGTATAATTAAATGAGTCATCACAATAATACCACGATTCCTCAACACAGTAACCAAATAATCATCAAAAAAATGCTCACAAGGACAACTTTAAATACACGCAAAATTGCGCAACGTAATGGACTCGGCGCAAAAATCATGGATAACCTTGAAATCGAGGTTACATTACATGCTTTTTGCAAAATCGTGGATTATGTCATTAAACTGCCATTATTGCTAATTACCAATCCATAGCATCACAACACACAACTATCTGAACTATCTGCCCCAAGGTCAGTTTTGTTAAAAAGCAAATAGGTACTTACGGGCTCCTATACTTCCTGCTTGATGATTTCGGCGGGGGCGGCGTCCGAGACCGGCTTCGGCTGTGGCCCCGAGACATAGTCGGCGGTTTGGGTGCCTGCTCCCGGGAACCGTTCCGAGTCCTCGAGCGACTCCTCTGAAATTATCCAAGAGATTCACTAGTCAGTAGATATTGCAAACAAACGAGATACGACAAAATGAAACACGCGGTACGATTCCGAGCTAATGTCTAACAATACACAATAATAGTACCTCTCTATCAGACATGATGAACTCTGTAATGAGTATGGCAAAAACGAAACAATCAACGCGTCTTTCAATCTATTATTAAACAAGAATTCTAATAAAATATCACACGAACACGCCTCGACGCTATCACCAACTGAATGAAAAACAAAATGGTGGAGCAACGATTGGCGCTTGCTTCGAATCGTTTCGTTACTTTGCTCTGTAAATGGCGGTAAAATTCAATACAAAAAGTTGCAAAAAGAATGAAGCAATAAATATTTATTTTGACTACAAATTAAACTAATAAGACACTTTTCCTCATTATAAACAAAAAATTAACGACTTTTCAAATATTTTATTATTTATTAACTTATTTTATTAATCAAGGAAAAAAAAAATTGAAATCAATTTCTTGTTTTGAGATCTTTGTAATAACAAAACGCAGATGTCAATTTAATTGTAGCAAATCATTACACGCACATTACGATATTTCAGCGCCATTTGAATTAATTACACTCATTAATAAAATGACAAAAAAAAAATGTTAAATGCAATCAAAATATGATTTTTGTAGTATGCAATTAAGTAAACCATCCAATTAAAAAAAAGAACACGTGGTTATCTTGGTATGTTCTCCACGGTTGAAATGGTTTGCGTAGTACTGATCGTAATTATTATGACAATTTCCTCGTTCCCCACCCCGCTGTGACTGCTCTCGCCACCAATCCATTAAATCTTTTCTTTGGTGCAAATGTGGAGTTGAGTTGAATCGTGTTGTTTCGTCAGTGAACAATTTTAACCAACTCTCGTATTTTAAAAACATGACAGACACCGAGGCTCAAAGCGGTCCCCAAGGGGAAGAGCCTCAAGAGAAGTCCGCCAAGCAGCTGGAGAAGGAAGCTAAAAAAGCAGCAAAATTAGATAAACTAAAAGCCAAGTTGGACAAAAAAAGCACCGCGCCAGCTGTGCAAAAAGATAAGCCTGAGGTTATATTTTTAATTTTAACCAAAATGTATGAATATTACATGTACCTAGTCCAAACTATCCTTGTTACTTTAAAGTAGTTTGTAACACCAATTTGACAAACCAAAGTGAAAGTATTTGCGTTTAGCTCTCTAGCCGCAAGTACTCTATGCAGCCTTGCATGAGTAATTTGTTAAATCGCCTCTCATGTTGCATCACCACAGTCACAATAGCCTTAACTGTGTCACACATTTAAATAGCTTTATTGTTTTATAGAAAAAAGTAAAAGAAACAAAGGAGAGTGCGGTCTATACAGCCAACACTGCCCCTGGAGAAAAGAAAGACCTATCTGGTTCTATGCCAGATGCTTACAGTCCGCGCTATGTGGAAGCAGCCTGGTATGCCTGGTGGGAAAAGCAGGGATTCTTTAAACCTGAATATGGGGTAAGCATCTGCATAATAATAATTGATATTTTATTGTATTTTAATTTATATTTATTTTTCTGGTACCTAGTCAGGGTCGCCGTCGTCGAAACCGATGAGGAGGACTATAATAATAAAGTATTTGTAATTTTTTCCAGTCCTTACATATCAAAAAGTTTAGTGATTTTCTTGTCAGTTTTTTTTTAATTATATTGAAACTAGAACAAAGAAAAATCGTCCCCCTTCTCTTTACATTGATTTCCTCATTTTTGAGGGTTGTGGTCACTTTGGAACAATTTTTCATGGATGACGCACCACCATCTATTTCTATCTGCCGCTGATTGTAGAAGAATCAGAAATAATTAATTTACAAATAATATATAGTGGTGTGGTATGTGCCCAAAAAAATTAATTAGTCACTGTTCTAAAAGAAACAATTGTATACTAAGTCTGGTGTATTTTTGATTCCATGTTCCCAGAGGAAGTCTGTGTTGGAGCCCAATCCCAAAGGCAAGTTTGTGATGGTGTTCCCTCCACCGAACGTCACGGGCTCCTTACATCTTGGGCATGCTCTCACCAATGCTGTGGAAGATGCAATCACAAGATGGCACAGGTAAACTCTAGGATATGCACTGATGATACATAGCCATGCCTTGGTCATAGCGGCTACTACAAAATTCGATTTTCAGTTTGTTGTGTCGTCCCACTCAGACTAATAACCATTAATTTAAGAGTGAGAGGGATGGTATTATGCGAACTTCAAAAATGTAATATCTGGTAGATTCACCCCAAGGTGTATGTGTTTGCCTCTACTACAGAATAACTTGACATCCAGCACCGCACTACACCATTTTATTCTAGGATGAATGGTCGCACAACCCTCTGGAATCCTGGCTGTGATCACGCAGGCATCGCCACGCAGGTTGTGGTGGAGAAGAAGCTGTGGCGCGAGGAGAAGAAGACCAGACACGACCTCGGACGGGATGAGTTCATCAAACGTGTCTGGGATTGGAAGAATGAGTAAGACTGTCTCTATTTAATTTACACGTCGATAGCGACAGAATATGAGAAGCGTGTTATATCTTAAGAACTGTTTAATGTATACCATATTCTTTGTAAATTAATAAATTATCATTATCATTATCATTATCATAATGTCTGCAGGGTAATTGTGTAACTATTTTGACACTCTGCATCAGATTGAAATGACAGTTCTTGTATGAATGTGACAGCTAGCTGATGCCAATTGTCAGCCCATACGTGAACTGTCAAAATGAATACGATGGCGATTGCGAACAAGTTAGACATAAGCCTACTGTTCCTAGTGTTTCTTGAAGCTGTCATAATAAGAATTGCGCTTTGTTTATAAGCAACAAAATTGTCAAAATTGTATGAAGCCCATTTTCAAATAAATAAATTAAAAAAAAAATATTTCATATTTAATCTGAATTGACATTAAGGATGTTATTTTTTTTTATCTAATTTAGACAAAAGATTTTTACATGATTTAATTCATCATTAGTACTCAAGCACGCGTCGCACACATCTCTTGACGCCTAGCCAAACAAATTAGATAAGGCCTTAAAGCTTTACCAATACCATAGCAATAATTTATAGGAAAGGCGGTCGCATCTACGAGCAGCTCCGCTCGCTCGGCTCGTCGTTCGACTGGTCTCGCGCCAAGTTCACGATGGACCCGTCCATGTGCCGCGCCGTCGCCGAAGCCTTCATCCGCCTACACGACTCTGGCGACATCTATCGCGCCAACAGGCTAGTCAACTGGTCTTGCACGCTGAAGAGCGCCATATCTGACATCGAGGTCGACAAAGTTGAGCTGCCTGGAAGGACCATGCTGGCTATACCGGGATACGAACAGAAGGTATGTGCAAGTTATACGACGCTAGCGACATCTGTCGCGCCAACAGGCTGGTCAACTGGTCTTGCCCACTAAAGAGCGCCATATCTGACAACGAGGTTGACAAAGTTGAGCTGCCTGGAAGGACCATGCTGGCTATACCGGGATACGAACAGAAGGTATGTGCAAGTTATACGACGCTAGCGACATCTGTCGCGCCAACAGGCTAGTCAACTGGTCTTGCACGCTAAAGAGCGCCATATCTGACAACGAGATTGACAAAGTTGAGCTGCCTGGAAGGACCATGCTGGCTATACCGGGATACGAACAGAAGGTATGTGCAGTTATACGACGCTGGCGACATCTATCGCGCCAACAGGCTAGTCAACTGGTCTTGCACGCTGAAGAGTGCCATATCTGACATCGAGGTTGACAAAGTGGAGCTGCCTGGAAGGACCATGCTGGCTATACCTGGATACGAACAGAAGGTAAATATCTGCAAGTTATACGACGCTAGCGACGTCTATCGCGCCAACAGGCTAGTCAACTGGTCTTGCACGCT
Source organism: Pandemis heparana (assembly GCA_963854515.1). NCBI lineage: Eukaryota > Metazoa > Arthropoda > Insecta > Lepidoptera > Tortricidae > Pandemis > Pandemis heparana. The sequence goes on along the minus strand of OY978014.1, from coordinate 15,078,476 downwards.
GAAAAGTGCCATATCTGACATCGAGGTTGACAAAGTAGAGCTGCCTGGAAGGACCATGTTAGCTATACCAGGATATTAGCAGAAGGTATGTGCAAGAAGGATGTAAGAGATGGCTAGAGTGCGACAAAACTTGTTAACTTTGTCTGGCATACTGAAGAGCGCCATATCTGACATCGAGGTCAACAAAGTTGAGCTGCCTGAAAGGACCATGCTGGCTATACCGTGATCGTGTTAACATTGTTAATCGTCTTCTGTGTAGGTGGAGTTCGGAGTGCTAGTCCACTTTGCGTACAAGGCGGAGGGGTCTGACGAGGAAATAGTCGTGGCCACTACCCGCGTCGAGACCATGCTGGGAGACGTGGCGGTCGCCGTCCACCCTAATGATGAGAGGTACGCTCTTCTGGTTCTTAAAGAGAGATCTAGAGTCGCCGTAAAATCGATAGTTTCCCTACACACTGTTATTATTATTATTATTATATTTTCAGATACAAACACCTGATAGGCAAGCATCTGCTCCACCCGATCTGCAAGAGGAAGATGCCGGTTATTGCGGACGAATACGTCGACATGACGTTCGGGACTGGTACGTATATTTATCAACTTGCTTTGACCCGCGGCTTTGCTTACGTGGACTTCTAATGTGGTACCGTAGTATTATTTGACTAAGGACCGATTTATCAATCGTCAGATAGGCCCTATTCGACGAATAACTCTATGGGTATCTGACAGGTAAGTGCATATCTGAGGATTGAAAAATGGGTCCTAAGTTAACTGCTAAAATAACCATTCTGAATAATGTGATTCCGTGATAGAAATACTTTTATAGCAGCTAAAGTGATATACTTAACAAAAATTCTACATAGGTACCTTACTCGACAATGCAGCAGTGGTGCCAACTTGTGGTGCTATTTTCTTCTTTATTTCTACTTCTATTTTGCATTATTTTTAACATAAACATTACTGTATAAAGTTTGATTCTGCGAAATAAAGATTGTCTTAGTGAACATTTACAACTTGTGTGGGTTTACATTGTGTATTTGTTAGTGGCCGGAAATAACTCGGGATAGGGAAATGCGGAGGCCCAGAGTGGAGGCCTTTGCCCAGCAGTGGGACACAAATATAGGCTAATATAATAATAGTAATAATTTGTTAGGTGCCGTCAAAATAACGCCAGCGCACGACCCGAACGACTACGAGATCGGCAAACGGCACAACCTGCCGTTCATCACGATCTTCGACGACGAGGGGAAGACACTGGACAACTGCGGAGCCTTCTCGGTGAGATCATTAACGACAATACACGGGAATCATCTAAAATGCCATCGAGATCTTCATTTAAAAAATCTGTTCAATATTTCCTGTGTGTATACTAAGCGAATGAGATTTGCCACTATAGACTGAACGCTTAAATGAGTCGAGCGCCGAGAGCTCCCCGCGATCGTCCTACCCCGCTCCCCACAACCGCGCCCGCGAGGACTCAACTAAGCGGTCGATCTATAAGTGCTTGAATTTTGGAATTTTACATGCTGATCCCGTTTCGAATATCGGAAGAATAGTAGTGTATTTGTTATTCCAAAGATTCACGAATCTATAATCTGCTTAGTAAATTTCATCCGCATCCGTGCAGCCGCTTTAGTGTGAAACAGCAATAAGACTGTCTCGGGCTAAAATACTAGCTGTCGGCCGCGAATTCACCTGCAAAGGATTCGTTATGGGCTCTCCCGCAGGCACTGAAACTTTTCGGGATTAAAAGTCCTCGCGGAGGGCAGCTAGTATTATTTATTTGTATATAAACACAAAGCCGTCCATGTATTTTTTGCCAGAGTGCGCAAATAAATTAATTATTAACTAGGTCAATCTCTTTGCTAGGGTATGAAACGTTTCGACGTCCGTCGTAGCATCATCAAGACTCTAGACAGCCTCAAACTGTACCGCGAGACCAAAGACCACGCTATGGTTGTCCCGCTCTGCAGCCGCTCCAAGGACGTCGTCGAACCCATGCTCAAGCCGCAATGGTATGTGGTTACCAATGGTTCATTTCATGCTCTATTCATTTTTATCCTGCTTGAATGACGTCATTAAATGTCAAAGAATTTATACATATTAAGAAATAACGTAAAGTAGAATCCCGATTATGCAAAACCTCGATTATCCGATCGCTGTCTCAATTCATCTGAATGTTATCTCAGTTTATCCGAACGATGTCTCAGTTTATCCCAACCACGTCTCAGTTTATTCCAACGATATATTGGTTGACCCTAACGCTGTCTCAGTTTATCCTGACGGTGTCTCAGTCTATCTGAACGATGTCTTAATTTACCCTAACGCTTTCTCAGTATATCCGAGCGCTGTCTTAAAACTATAGTGTGTATAGTGTGTAAAGTATCTGACCACTCAGATACTTTTAATCACCTCGACAGCTCCGATGCGATGATGGCTACATTATTTGGTCATCTAAAATCACTTAATCCATAATTTCTCAAATCACATTGTTAAATAATGAAATGTTACCCAAGGTATATCCGCTGTGACAAAATGGCCGCGGAAGCCATAAAGGCTGTCAAAACCGGCGAGCTCAAGATAATACCGGATGTGCACGAGAAGACCTGGTACCACTGGATGGAGGGCATCAGGGATTGGTGCATCTCGCGCCAGCTGTGGTGGGGGCACCGCATACCCGCCTACAGGGTCACCTTGCCGCATACTGAGGTACAGTAAACAATATACAGTAAACAATCTATGGGAGGTAAAATCCTCCAATAGGAACACTTCGTTTTCGTGGCCACGCCCAGCGCGGCTTTCCTATTGGTGATTGTTTTCGCAGACAGCTGCCCACTTAAAGTCTCGCAGATGTGAAGCTTAAAAGTTACCGATTATATATCATCGTATTCATCGTATATGTAATTAAAAATCTTTCTAAGCGGACTTTACTTCGGTCAAGGTTCAGTGTAGTTGATTAATTTATTTCAGGTACGAGATTTTTATCAGTTTAAGTTTAATTTATATTGGAATAGTTACCTACCCAATGTGCGCGGAGAAAAACGCTAATGAAAATTATACTTGAGATTTTTCATTGAAGACTCATGCAAGGTTACCAAGGCGGCCACTGCCCCAAAATAATTGAAATGTAGCCTTGTTTTATTGTCAATTTTGACATTTAAGTGCCGCCATTTTGTTTGACCTACCGATAGACGCTATACTTCTACTAGCCCAGTGTTTACCGTTTTGGGTCAGAGGTCCTTGTTAAGAAAGTCCGGGGTGGTAATAGGTATTGTGTGCCGCGGCAGGAGGCCGGCAAGGCGGCGCCGCGGCGGCGTCGCACGCGCAGCGGCCGCAAGAAGAGCGCCAGGATCCGCACGCGGGCGCCTGTCAACCACGTACGATACCATAGCGTAATTTTGTAACAGTGAGATCACTTGTTCCCGCGCTAATTCGAAATATTATAAACGGGATATGAACCGCGATTACTTTTATTGAGCACCCGATATTTCGACGCAGTTGCATGCATCATGATTACGGGTAGACTGAAGAAATTGCGGGTGGATGTTATTGTTGGGTATCCCGTTTATAGATCGGGGTGGAAAGAAATGGAGGAGGCTTTTACCGCAATAGGCGGTCCTTACATTAATTAGGTTAAATAATAAAAAAAAAAATTGTCAAATAACATAGTTGGTAAGGAATCAATAAAAGCTATTTTATTTTATTTATTTTATCCCGTTTATAATATTTCGAATGAACTTAACCGTGAATCATTGAAAACTCCGCGCTAATTGCCTACTGTCGGCGTCTCACAGTGCACTGAGGGCCTGCGAATAGAGAATATGCATTTTTTTAATCACATGTAAAGGAGATGTCAAAGAGTGAAATTGAAAATAGTATCGGTTAAATAATACGGAGAATATAAGGATTTTAAACTATTAATTGAACAGTGATTAAAAAGAGAGGTTCGACATCGACACGTAATGTGACATCTAAAATACTACGCCCGTATGAACTCCATATTATATTATGTTTTAAAAAAAAAATACAGACAAATATTTGGTAGCTTATATCTCGATTATTTTATAATTATTTGACAAATATATTTTTTATATTGTCTGTTACATTACTGAGCTTTTATTAAAGCAATAAATAAATGCATAGTCCCTATTAGCTTTGTGATGAGCAAGGTCTTGAACCGCACCGGATAGTTGTCTAGACAGCCAAGTTATCTCACTAGTTGTTATTATTACGCTATGAAGTCACATTCGAGCTTAATGTTTAGCTAGATCGCTGCACGCCAACCTCATTGTGATCTGTTGTGTTTTCATTTGAAGCATGATTTTGTTTTATTTTATTTTTAATGTTTTATTTAATGATGGCAGTATGTACAAATTGGTTATTATAACCAATGCACCAAAGAAGTGGCAATCACATCACAAATGCGTCATACAACCTGCTCGATTCCGCAGGGAAGTGTTAGTGCTTGTCTCCTGTCTCTGGTCTACATCAATAACCTGTCCAAGGTGCTAAACCAAAATCTGTTTGATTTGCTCGGGCCTTATACTCTGAAAGTCAATATTCGGAGTTTGTTTCCTGGTGTCCCGCTCACACTAATAGTCTTTAACATAAGAGTGAGAGGGACGATATAATAATTTTGGAATAGTCCCCTGATTCAGAAAGAAACACCATCGATATATACCATTCGTTAATGTGGTGACTCATATGGATATGTTACAATTAATAAAAACTAATTTAATATCGATTTAACTTGTTCACAACCATTACTAAAGATGGTTCACTTAATAAACATCACATCAGCATCAAATTAACAGAAATAAGAGAATTATAAAATGTTATATTTTCTTTTTATAATCTTTTTTGTATGTTTTTGTTCAAACAACACGAACGCTCGCCTATTTTGTTGTGTTATATAAAAACCCGCTTCACAGTTTTGATAGATTTATTTTGAACGGTTTGCAAAAAAAATACAATTATTTGCATGACGCCTTTTACAGTTGCATTGCAACGACAGTAGTGCCACAAATCAACCCAAATCCTATTAAAGAACCTTGCGGTCCCTAAATATATTTTCTACAGGATAGACCGTGACTACCTTCAATCTCATCAGCTCCCGATATGATGCATGCTTGCGAATATCGCGAGTTCAAAAGACAAACCCTACATCCCGTAGAAAATATGTCTAGTGATGTTGAATAGTTAACAATTTAAAAGTAATTATCCCTTTCATAAATGGAGGAGGACTATGCCATGAGGCACGCCGAATTACGCGATAATTTATAAAAAAAGACTACATTGTGTAGTATGAATCTTCCCAGGTGAATTTTTCGCTTCGAGCCCTTATCTTTCAAACAAAAGCCACTGTCCCCACTATCGCAAAACTGCAAGCTACCGTACGCACGTTCCGCTTCAATATTCATATTGAAAAACAAACGGTATCGTCATTGTATTAAGGTTCAAATTTAATGTCACTGATATTCTAGATATTATTTTTAATTTGAACCTTAATACTATGACGATACCGTTTGTTTTTCAATATGAATGTCGTAGCAATTTAATGTCACTCATATTCTAGACATTATTTTTAATTTGAACCTTAATACTATGACGATACCGTTTGTTTTTCAATATGAATGTCGTAGCAATTTAATGTCACTGATATTCTAGACATTATTTTTAATTTGAACCTTAATACTATGACGATACCGTTTGTTTTTCAATATGAATGTTGTAGTGGCACGTGCGTACGGTAGCTTGCGGTTTTGCTATAATAGAGACAATGGTCTTTGAAAGATAAGGGCTCGAAGCGAAAAATTCATCTGGGAAGATTCCTACTATACTGAAATTGTAGCTAATTCTCGGAATAAAAGGGCTTATATTATTATATTTTATTTATATTATTCTATATCATTATCCCTTTCACCAACAGCAAAAGAACGAAGAGCTGTGGGTATCAGCGCACACCGAAGAAGAGGCGCTCAAGAAGGCAGCGGCACGGTTTGGGGTGCCGGCGGACGACATCGCCCTGGCACGGGACGACGACGTGCTGGACACGTGGTTCTCGTCCGGGCTGTTCCCGTTCGCGATATTCGGCTGGCCGGACCAGACTGACGACTTGAAGGTAAATAACCTAGTGGGGGGTGGTAAAGAAGGCGGCACGGTTTGACGCGTCGACAGACGACATCGTGTGCATAGCTTCGTATCCATTTGAGCAGCCTCAGGCATAGGACCGATGCACGTTCCGGATCAAGCTGTGGCAGGTCGCCTCAGCTTGATCCGCGCCGCGCCCGACCCAGTTTAAAGCAAACATTTAATTGCTTCTTCGTTGTCCATTGCGACCCGAGGCAACACCCTCGTCTCCATTCAACGCACGCCTCAGACTGAGACGCCTTTGAGCACACCAAAAAGACCGACAAAATATGGCTTGGCTCGAGGCGCCGAATTTGCCTCGTGTGGCGGCGCGCCTCAGGTTGAGGCAGCGTCTCCACTTGCGCAGCCTCAGAGCGAGGCAGCCCCTCAGTCCGAGGCTGCCTCAAGTGGATACGCGGCTTATGATGGCCTCTCTGGTGTGAAGGCTCAGTGTGAAGGTGGGTTGGACAGGGGCCTCTCAAGCAAGGTGGTTGGTTCGAACCCGGACTCGTATCTCAAAATTTTTTATTGTAAGAAAATTTACCATGAGCTTTTCGGTGAAAAAAAAACAACACACCTGCGAAGCAATTCAATTATGTATGTGAGGTTCCCATTTCGCGCTAGGCCCGCGTGGGTACTATAGTCCTTTCTATTCTTCATTTTTTTATTTACAAAATGGCTTAAAAGTTTTATGAAGTGACAGTACTATGGATGAAATGTTCTTTGGGTTTAATATGTGACATTACGTTTTCTTTATTCAGGCCTTCTACCCGGGCGCTCTGTTGGAGACAGGCCATGATATCCTGTTCTTCTGGGTGGCTCGTATGGTGTTCTTCGGACAACGGCTCATGGGAAAACTACCCTTCAAGTAAGCACAAAATAGCTTACTTTAAGTTATCAGATTTAGCAAAGAATTCTTAACCATTCAAGATCTGTTTTGAAACTTGTACTTATAAGGAAAGAAGTACCTACGAAAAAATATTGTATTCGTGAAACATAAAACTTCTTGTTCCAAACTAATTAAAAGCTATACAACGCAACGGATAATACACATAAATACTTACTTAAATAAGTGGCTAGGGTTCAAACTTTATTTATCGTTCAAACACTGTTAGATTCAAATGTTAGGTACTTTGCGGAAGTCCATATTAAACTATATGTATAACTTTGCTTTGCTACACAGCGAAATAGCAAAGTTAGTATTCATACTCATACTCATTTATTCATAATAATTATAGTATAGTATACATGTCATTATTATCACATTACATTACCCACACACATACACACACACACACTTCTATCTATCCTTAACAACAAGGCTCTCTGGTCATAGAATAAACTTCATTCTTTCAATTTCTAAAACTCGTTCGTTCCGCAGAGAAATCTACCTCCACCCGATGGTCCGGGACGCGCACGGTCGCAAGATGTCCAAGTCCCTTGGCAATGTCATTGACCCCGTGGACGTCGTACGCGGTGTAACGCTGGAACAGTTGCACCTGCAACTTCTGGACTCCAACCTGGACCCCAAAGAGGTGGAGAAAGCCAAGGCGGGACAGAAACAGGACTACCCCAACGGGATACCGGAGTGTGGGACTGATGCGCTCAGGTAAGGATATCCAGGTGTTCCAGGTGTTTTGGGGTTAGGAGTTTCAAATTTAATGTCACTGATATTCTAAAAATTACTTTAAATTTGAACCTTAATACTATGACGATACTGTTTGTTTTTCAATATGAATGTTGTAGTGGCACGTGCTAACTCGGTAGCTTGCGGCTTTGCGATAATAGAGACAATGGCCTTTGTTTCAAAAATTAGGGCTCGAAGCGAAAAATTCGCCTGGGACGATTCATACTATACACAAATAACGCGTGACGCGGCCAGTGTGCGAGGCGAGCGGCAACCCTACTGCCATTATCCTGCCCGGCGGGAGCGCCGGTTGATCGTACCTAAACTGCGGAGTGTACACCCCTTGCTTGTCTCGTGGCAGGTTCGCGCTGTGCGCCATGACGCAGGGCCGGGACCTGAACCTGGACGTGCAGCGCGTGCAGGGCTACCGGTTCTTCTGCAACAAGCTCTGGAACACCTTCAAGTTCGCGCTCATGTACTTCCCCAAGGACGCCGCGTTTGAAGTAAGTTGATGATTCCTTTATTCAAGCCTACTGAGCCGAAGATCTTGAGCAATGGACATCTTCCAACTGAAAATGATTCTGACTGTAAGATTGTTCGTTCGGGTTGAAACTTTGCAAGAAAAATTTGACTCGCTTCTTCTGGTCAGTTTGACGTGAAAATTATTTCATTCAGAATGAATTAGATGATAAAATGGATGACAATGCAAAGTACAGTAAACAGTTATTTTATTTTAGTGCTATTTTTAATCAAAATAATTTTTAGGAAATATGCAGCAATATACCTACACAGCACTTAGACAGGGGTCAAAACTATATTTCTTGGAATCACAACATATATTTGCGAAGTTTCTTCATTGTGATTTCAATATATACTATTTTATACCCTATAATCCAGGTGTTCACCCCGTCCCTGCCCTCGGACCTGGCCCCCATGGACCGCTGGATGCTCTCCCGCGTGGCGCTGGCCGCCAGCAGGGTCAACGGCGGGTTCGCGGCGTACGACTTCCCGGCAGCCACCACGCACTGCTACAACCTCTGGCTCTACGACCTGTGCGACGTGTATTTGGTGAGTGTGGCGACGCTGCCCGCCTCGCTGGCTTCGCTGGACCGCTTGATCGCTGTATGTGTTTTTTTTAGGACAGAACTTGTTTAAATACTATGCCATGCAATAACTAAACATTTACTGGCGATATCCTACTAATGTAACTAATACTCTACTCGTATTATAAATGCGAAAGTATGGATGGATGGATGTTTGTTTGTTACTCAATCACGCCAGAACGGCCCAACGGATCGGGATGAAATTTGGCACATAGATAGAGAAAAGTCTGGAATAGCACATAGGCTACTTTTTACCCCGGAAAATTGCTTAGTTCCCGCGGGATAGCGATAAACGAATTATTTGCAGACGAAGTCGCTGGCAACAGCTAGTATTATAAATGCGAAAGGATGTGACGATGTGAGTGAGTGTGTATGTTTGTTCCTTCTTCACACTAAAACGACTGGACGGATTTAGATGAAATTTGAAACGAAGATAGCTGGTACCCTGAATTGAAACATAGGCTACTTTTTATCCCGGAAAATTGCACAGTTCCCGAAGGATAGCGATAAACATGTCAATTGCTAATTCTACGCGGAAGAAGTCGCGGGCAGAAGCTAGTTGATCATAATACTTGCCCAACTCTAGTCACAGAATAAGTAATAGTACTAAAGTACAGAAGGCTCTCTCTCTGGAGTCGATTAAATGAAGAAAAACTCTAGCCGCGTACACATAAAGCACAATCTAGCTCGCCCCTGATATATTTACCTACAGCGATAATAACCTACAGTTCCACTCCATCACATTTCCCGCAAAGCATAAATGCAAAAATAAACTGTATTACTTCGCGAGAGTGCTTCTTTTAGTTTATCCGTTTCAATCATGGCCGTTCACGACGTCACCGCGAACTTATTAGGGTTGTAGTAGTCATTGTTCGATGCTAAGTAACTAGGTACACAAATAACGCGCAACGCCAGCGTGCGAGGCGAGCGGCAACCTGCTGCCTTTATCCTGCCTGGCAGGAGCACTGGTTGATCGTACCTAAACTGCGGAATGTACACCCCCTGGTATAGTATACCATAGTCTAAAAGTGAAGCTAAGAATTAAACTAACTACTCTATTTCCAGGAGTACTTGAAGCCGGTGTTTTCTTCGGGCTCCGACGGCGAGAAACAGGCGGCGTGGCGCACGCTCTACACCACGTTGGAGTACGGCCTGAAGCTGCTCAGCCCCTTCATGCCGTTCCTCACCGAAGACCTGTACCAGCGGCTGCCGAGGAAGGACGCCAGCTGCGAGAGCATCTGCGTGGCCAGCTACCCCACTGTGAGTTGTTTGAACCTAGTTGTACGGGGAGCGTTCAAGTATTACGTAACGCAATATTTGAAGATTTTTGACCTGTCCTCCCCCCTCGTAACGCGCCGTAACGTTTTTCTGTACCTCCCCCCTCCCCCTCTCTAAACGTTACGTAACACTCAAGTGATCATTTTTACCCAAAAGTCGCAAAAGTTGTGTTGCGCAAAGTACAGGAAAGTCGCTAAAATATCCTTTATATAGTTTTAATGCCTTTGCGGTAACAAAACTAAATGAAACAAGAGATTTTTAACCCGCAATACATGCGTATTTTGTTAACATAGGAGTTTTAATTCCCTAATTTTTTGCCTAATTATGTTACGTAACGTGTTGTAAGAAAGACCCCGTCCCACCACTGTAACGCATCGTAACGTTTTACAACGCTTTAATTGCCATTTGAATAATAATGTTAAGGTGGTTGCAGAGGAAACAAAAATGAACATATCCCGGTAGATGGCGCTGAGGAACCAGATTTGTAGTTTTTGACAATTATTTCGTAAGTTAATTTAGTTTTAATCAAAATTTGTATATTGGCGAGTCCACGTATTTGTCTTTTACTGGTGTAGTATTAGTATTAGGTCATAAATTGTTTTATTCTTCCATGTATTGGTCAATTGTAGAAAATCAACAAGCATGCACACTAAGAGACACAAATTGTGAGTGTGTGGGTGGGTGATTCATTCATAAAAAGTAGCGTATTATCTGTCAGTGTCAGATTGCTGGTAAGTAGAATAAAAACAGGCATATATTTGATTTTGATGATGAGTTGAAGATTTTTTTTTAAACCGGCCAAGTGCGAGTCGGACTCAGTGATCCTACAAGGGTTTCGTTTTTCCTTTTGAGGTACGGCACCCTAAAATTTGTGCAGTTTTTTTCTGAACGAATTTCATTACGGGAGCAACTTTGAAATCACGAATAAAACAGCTGTTTCATACATTTTGGTCAAGTAGGTATTGAACTTTAGTATGAAACAGCTGATTTCTTTTTCGTGATTCGAAAGTGTCTCCTTCCTATAATGAAAGTTGTTCAGATTGATGGTCTGAACAAGGACACAAAATTTGGCAGGTGATAAAAAGTCACCTATATATTTAATATAGGCTGTGCTTAAATTTGCGATAAATATATTTTCGGATTATTGGTGGATTAGTGGCCATACTAAAACCAGCCATCAAGAATAGTAGATAGGTACCTACCTAAGTAATTATGTAGTCCCATTGAGATAAAGTATTAGTTTACAATATCTTCATGGAAATAAAAAACAATCATTGTTAGGTGTGGGTTTTATTATCTATAAGTCATAATAACTACTTATGTAATTCTATGTTACATTTTTTAAGATAATATTTTAGGCTTCTTTCTTTTTGCTGCGATTAGTATGGCTGCCTGAAAACGACGGTGGATCGCTGCATATGTGTTTTGCCGGAACAAGTATCCTAATACAGTTTCAGGCAACACACATGTTTTGTAAAAAATTACAAGTTTCTGCAGCATTTCTTGGATGAAGCCTTCGTCTTTCTGTACTTTTATTGTCAATATAGGTGTTGATAAATCAATAAAGCAAATCATGTAACAGTAATCCCTTGATGATGATCTAAGCTGATGATCTGTAAAGAAATTATTCATTAGGTAGGTACATCACAAAAATGCCAGCAATGGAAACAGCTGTGTGCAAGTACGTACTATGTGATTCTCTTACAGGGTGTTAGGGTAAACCTAAAACACTTTTAATCGATAATACCAAAAGGGGTTGGTTTCCAATCACCTATTGATAACGTAGGTAGGTAGTTGTAGGTATCAGTTCAGCCAGAGAGAGGAAACTACATATATAATTTACTGACCTACCTACTATGAATGAACAACTTTGTTTTTTTTTATCATCGCTCAAACCCCTAAGAGTCACCGTGGACTCATAAGCGTTCGCAATCAGTACTTGTGGTTGGTTGCGGTTGTGTTTTTTGGGCATTATCACTGTCATCACGCCAAGCTTGTCTTCGTGTAAAAAGAAAATACTACATAATTTACAGCAGGAAAAGAAGAATAAGAATAAGAATATTTATTTGCAAAAAATGTCGTGGTGAATACAGATGAAGAAGCGTTTTTGAGTGAGGATGCTTTGATACCTATGTAATAATGTAATGTTCACAAACACAATACTTACCCCGCCATTTCTGACCAACAAATTGATATCGCAACATTCCAAGCTCTCGATCGTTTAGTTAGGGTTCACTATATGTCCTGAGTAAACATATTTATTGTAAGCGCGTTTCATTATTTACAATTTACGTAGTAAAAACTCATCAAACGAAAATTGAAAACCATACTTGATTGATTTCTAATGCGATAAGATTTCCATTTCCACAATCAAATTGACAATGTCAATTCATAAGGAGTTTTCGTGCTTTCAAAAACTGTTCCACTTTATTGTTATAAACAAAAAAGCACAATTAGTATCTTTAAAAAACTAAATGTTTATAATATTTTTTACATGTATATTGAAGGGTATGATAAAACTGATAAATTAAAATTAACTGTTTTGCATTCGCATCGAAAAACCAATTTATATTTTACTATGTTAAAACGAGGTTAAAACACAAGTAGGTAAAGTAGTATTATATTTCAGAACGCACTGTTCATGAATGGTGTTTATGTATTACGTCCATGTGAATAGCTTTACGTGCACTTACGTTTGCATGTTGTGTAAAAGTAACGCATACATACATAAGATAGACAATATTTCAACGGGTTTTAAAGCTTTAATAACTTTGTAATTGTACGATTTATATCAAATCTGATTTCATTGGCGAAAATAAGATTTTTTAAGGAATTTTTTGATATTGTTTGATAACTTAAAGCAATAACAGTTTAAGCGTGTATTGGTCAAACGTTTTGTATGAAAATGACAGCTCTGCAACCACCTTAATGTCTAACTTTTATGTTGTTGTCTAATTTTTGTTTGAATTTTTAATCTCGAATTCGATCACTAAGTTATTATTATGTTCGTTGACATTCAAAAGATTAATCGGCCCTTAGGTCCTTATCAATAAATATTCCCAAACCAAACAGGTTCGGCATTTTATAAGTATGTAAAAATCTTTCTCCCCAGGAATCCGATGCTCCCTGGCGCGCTGAGGAGCTGGAGTCAGACGTGGAGACAGTCCTCAAGATGATCCATCTGGTCCGCTCCACGCGCGCGGAGTACAACCTCACCAACAAACAGAAGACCACGGCTCACCTGGTCCTGAGCCCCGAACTTAAGGTAGCTAAAAATCCTACTTCACACTTCCTATTCAGAAAAAAGACTTTTCTTCCATAATAGCAAACAAAATTACACTTCTATATTCTAAAAATTAAGTTTATTTTCGCTAGTATTACAAGTTCATTATTCGATTATTTGCATTACGTCCGACCCGTAGATGTATTACTTTATACATATATCATTTTGCTTCATTAAGACACGAATCTACTATTTCCACACCCTTCATTAGTGGTGTTATATAAGAAAAGGCAGTAAGTCCCCTAGTATTCAAGGAACCCCAATTATCGCGCCCTGAATATCGCATAGGAGTATAAAGCAAAAGTCGATATTTCCATGTGTTCTAATTTCAGTGTTGTTTAGATTTTTTTTCTTCCTTGTAATGTAAAAAAAAATTTTTTGTAGGTTGCTGAGCTAAGAGGCCTGTTCAAGAGTCTGCAGAGTCTGGCGAATAGCGAGCTGTCGGAAGAGAAGCCGTCTACAGGATGCTCCATACTTACCGTCTCCGACAAGATTGAAGTGCATCTAGTGTTGAAGGTTAGTGTGACAATTTGGCCTCTAATATACAATGTGTCATAAAATTAATCTAGAATAATTAAGTAGGTAGTTGTATTAGTTTGTCTGAACACCCCTTTAAATATGTTTTACGATGTTTCTTCATATATTGGTCAATGTTTTCTCACAGGGCCTCATCGACCCACAAAAGGAAATAACGAAGCTCGAGAAGAAAAAAGAAGTCCTGTCTCAAACCATAACCAAGCTGTCACAAGCCATCGCCGCAGAAGACTACACCACTAAAGTCCCGGCCGAAGTCCAGAAAGCCAACTCGGACAAACTTACCCAATCCCAGGGCGAGGTCGAAAGGTTACAAGCCGCTATAGAGACCTTAAAACTCATGTAACATTAAAGAGTAGATAGAAAATTTAATAACGAATTTACATCGTGAAACTGTTTCGGTCCCATTTTTAACGGACGGTAAATATCAAAAGTACAGAATGTGTAGGTGTGATAAAAACTTGAATAAGTATTTATTTTCACACATCTGGTAATTTTGTGTGTTGACCTCAACAGATGTATTTATTAAGCGAAAGATGTTACCTATTTCTTTAATTTATTTGTTTTTGCAATAAACTCGCTTTTTTACCATATAGTCGTTTTATTTGGAATTAGTCACAAAATTTATCTTGTCTCGTTAGCTTTTATTTATCAGTGCATAATGGCTATAAATTTTTAAGGACATTGATCGAACATTTTCAGTAGAGTCCATAATCCAAGTGCGAAGGTAGGCTCATTTTGTGTTGTCGTAAGTCTGTTGCGCCACCTAGGGTTGAATAGTAGAACAAAAATAACATACCAAAATCAAAGCTTGATAATTTTTCTACTGCACGGTAGATGGCAGTGTAATCAAAATTATAACAACAACAGTATTTCTAAACGAAAACTTGCTGTCATGTCATGTTGACGTTGACATTTGATTTTGTAGGTTATGCTTTCTCATCGTTTGTTTTCCTTCTCCTTTTGATTCTTTGATTGTTTTGTATTCATCAGTCATTGAACAGTAAGCTCCATTGTGATTACTAAAAGTCTGATTACGTTCCGGAAAACTACCATGAAAAATTAACGCGGTTTATTTTTGTAAGAACCGCTCGTCAACTCTCATTTTCGTGACTGTGCAATTCTCAAATCAACAAAAACATTCCGATCCCAATTAGGAAAATGGAATTCCCGACTCTAGGTGAACATTGCGACTTCTCTAACTGCAATCAGATCGACTTTTTGCCTCTGCAATGTAAATGCGGGAAGGTATTCTGTCGTGCGCATTTCACTGAACACAGTTTGTCGGGAGAGTGCGAATTGGCGCCAGAACCCCGTGAAATAAATCTTAAAAATGACGATCAGATATACAGGTGCTCGTACAAAGGCTGCCGGAAAGGGAGTCTACATGAAATGCTCTGCTAAATGCGGGAAACATTTTTGCATTGAGCATCGATTTCATGCGTAAGTATTCTCATAAAAGTCTTTCTTTATCAATAAATCTGTCAGCAACTTTTAACTAACACATCTAAGGCATGTGATGATAGCTTGTTGTAGGTACGCAACATGTCTTAAATATGGGATCCATGCCAGTAGGCTGCCATATCAGTTGACCTGAACTTCATTTAATGCCAAGACTACATATCCCCCTTTAGGGGTATTTCTTTGATTATAAATTAAGGTCTAATTCGATTTTCTTGTGTTGTGTATCCTAATAATTTTTGGTAGCTTAAATTATAACCTTCTTCAGTTAATTCCTTACACCCTTCAAATTTGAAAGAAATGTGATTGTAAATTTATTTAACTCTATTGCAGATCATGTCCTGAGATAGATGATGAGACGATGGCAGCTAAAATTGAGGTACTGGAAGCACCGAGGCGGCAGTTCCAAGAAGCCAATAAGCATCTACAAGAAAAGGTATCAGAAATTGTTTCCTTATATAGTAGTTTGTGAGATGCAAGTGATTGATATTTTATTAAAAAAAAAAACAAGCTTGGTGTATAGCCTAGAAGTGCAGCTCAAATCCCATTTTTTAGTAAGTTTACAAAATGATGCATAATGTGGTAAACCATTGTCTTCACTTATCTGACCATACATTACAAGTGTCCAGATCAGAAATACTCACTCAACTTTCATTTTTTTGTTTCAGATAACAGAGAACATCAGAAAAGCGCTCCAATCCTCAGCTAAAGTGAAGACAGCCTCAAAAATCCACCTCATGAGAATAAAACAAAAAGCTAAAGGCCCCAAGTCCATACCACCGCCTGACAGAGTGTATTTTGCCATTGGCAAACCAAAAAGCATGGAGGCTAAGGCTGTAAAATTAATTGAAGATGAAGAAAAACTAGTAGTTTTTGAATCAGTTACTTTAGATCCTGATCTAAAAGATTCTGTGCCAGTGTTTATTAGTTCTAAATGGAGTTTGGGAAGGTCTATAGATAGCATTTGTGACACTTGTAATATAAAGAATGATAACAACAAAATGGGGGATGTGAAGTTAAGGCTTTTTAGACAGTTGGATGGCTACTGCATCAGTCCGCAGAAAATGGATGTAGAAGTCGGAGATTTGATGAAGCAAGAAGTTCTACTTGAAGGGGACAAGTTAGTGGTGGAGTATGTTGATAGTTCTGTGCTCAGTGGGCTGGCTGATAGTACTGAAGTATTCTTAATATAGTATAATGATTTCCTGGATTGAGATATAATTTATTAAATGTAGATTTCAACTTGGAAACAGTGTTTATGTTTTTTATTTCTCTTTATCATGTTCCTGTGTAAGGGTGGACTGCCTCCCTTCGTAGCTTATTGTGTTCCTAGCATGATTTCAACTAATTTGATTGATCAATTTAACATACATTGGCTCATCTTCGCCTCAACTAAAGTGCTCCCTTACTCTTGTACGAATAGTAATTAGGAATAGTTTCATGGTTAACCACTCACATCTCTAGCTCAATAAAACACACACAAATAAATAAATTATCTAATAAGCATAAAATTAAAAATATCATTACATTAACATTAACAAATATAAAATTAAAGCAGTTCTCCATTCTCCTTGCTGATTTGTGACTGGCTGCGGTCGTAGCTGACGAGCGGCATGAGCGGCGCGGGCGCAGAGGGCTGCGTGTGCGCCGTGGCCGGCGGCGTCGCGGCCAGCTTGTAGCGCTCGACCAGCCAATTACACCTCCCACTCCGCGCTATCAAGTTAATCAAGTCTCTCCGGTACTGCTTAGTGAGTATTGCGTATAGGAATGGATTCGCGCATGCGTTCAGTGGGTAAAAGAACACTAGCAAGACTTTCCCGTGGCTGACGTCGACCAGTGGTAACCCAGCTAGAGCGGTAACGCCGAAAAACGCCACCGGGGCCCAGCAGAGCAAGTCTGTGCCGATCAGTAACGCCATTTTATTCGCGATGCGTCGCTCGGCCGCCGCCGCCGCCGCTCTACCTCCGTACTTCTCACCCCCACCCCCAAGGGACCTATAAATCTGCACGTAGCATACGACGATGATCACCCACGCTACAGCGTTGAATAGGAACAGCGAGCCCTGGTACACTACGTCTTCCACCGACGCGCTCTTTACTGGCAAGCAAATTGACGTGGAGGAATAATCTGAGACCCCAGCCAATGGCAACCCGGCCATGTGGATGGAGAACAGCCATCCGCCAATCATGATCTTCGCCGCTGTCCCTAAAGAGATTCTTCTTTCTAAGTATATGGCGTACGTGATCGCGAACCAGCGTTCTAAAGTGACTATTGTCAGAGTGAACACTGATAGTTGTCCGGAGAAGACAGAGAGGAAGCCTGCGATCTTGCATCCCGCTCCGTACTGCCAGTCGTATGCGTAGTTGAAGAACTCGCCGTATGATCGCAGGTCGACGACGGCGAGCATGAACAGGTAGATGCCGGTGCAGAGGTCGGAGAACGCGAGGTGGCACATCAGGAACCTGGAAGAAAACAAGTCTACTGTCACTGACAAATGGAATGGAAGCGAGTTCATTTTATTGCAAGTAGACAGAATTAAACTCTTGAATCAGCAGGCGCCACCAAATTTCTCCGGGCCGATACAACTCGGGGATCTTCAAAAACAAGCCTATTCTTTTCTTAAAGGGCCATACACACGTAACCGTAATTATCATGGGTGTCCATGAGCGGCAGTGATCACGTCTTCATAAGAGTTGAGGGCATCCGGGAGAGCATGCAGTTGTCAAGTTGTCATTGTACTAAGGTTAAAGAGTAACCTGGGCACGGTGAGCTCGGAGCGGTTGGCCAGCAGCACGACCAGCACGGCCAGGTTGCCGACCACCGCGGCGGCGACCACGAACCACACGCTGGCGCGCAGCCACGTCCAGCCCATCACGTCTTCGCACGGGTTGAGGGCGTCCGGGAGAGGCGTGCAGTTTACAATCCGCAACCTGAAATAAATATTACTTGTTATTGAACATAGCTTAACTTCCATCACCCGCTTTACTTCCCAGCCTTTAGAACAAAATTTCACGCATAAAACGCCTCGAATGGGTTCAAGTAAACGTCATAATCACTAAAGACAAATTGGCAGCGTCACTTGCAGTGCAGATCGAAGTGGCAACAAACTGTTCTCATAGAAGTAAAAAACTACCGGATGATCGGATATCCTAGTGGTTAGAGAACCTATGAAGCTTGAGGTCCCGGTTTCGATCCCCGGTCGGGGCAGATATTTGTATGAAAAATACGAATGTTTGTTCTCGAGTTTGTGCCACGAACTCCCTAGATGAGTTCTCTGTTCGTAGGCAGTTTTCGCTACAAAGCAGAAAAACGCTGCTACGGGCTACAAGCGTAGAGCGTAGCAAATAGCGATGCGTGGCAGCGAATCTAACTATCTAACTAATATTATAAATGCGAAAGTATGGATGGATGGATGGATGGATGGATGGATGTTTGTTTGTTTGTTACTCAATCACGCCAGAACAGCCCAACGGATCTGGATGAAATTTGGCACATAGATAGAGAAAAGTCTGGAATAGCACATAGGCTACTTTTTATCCCGGAAAATTGCGTAGTTCCCGCGGGATAGCGATAAACGAATTCTTTGCAGACGAAGTCGCTGGCAACAGCTAGTATGTTAATATTTATTTCAGTTTTTCAGTATGTATTTATTTGTTAAGTATGTTTATCTGTTGTCTAGTACCCATAGCACACGCTTTCTTAGTTTGGGACCAGTAAAACACATATATAGATACAGTCACAATCCGCCGATGTTGCCGACTAGCTGACAGCTATTCGAGCTTGCATTACACGGCCAATTTACAAACAGGGGCCTTATCATGACGTCTTAATTCCGACTCAGTTCAAGTTTTAGTTGTAATTTTTAGGGTTCCGTACCTCAAAAGGAAAAAACGGAACCCTTATAGGATCACTTTGTTGTCCGTCCGTCCGTCTGTCAAGACCCTTTTTCTCAGGAACACGTGGAGGTATCAAGCTGAAATTTATATCAAATACTCAGGTCCACTGCCCCTTAGAGCTGTGAAAATATCAAACTTCTAAACCAACGCAATCAAAAGATACAGCCGTTTATGCCGCAAATTTCCGCAACTCTCAAGGGAATCAAAACCTACAGGGTACTTCCCGTGAACGCAGAATCTTGAAATTTGGTATGAAGGTAGGTCTTATAGCACAGATTAAGGAATAATTGCGAAAACCGTAAATATGTACATATATGTCTGTATATATCAGTGACCAATATAAAGTGACCCCACACTGCGTACATTTTGCTTTGGAGCAGGGCTCTGCTTACACTGGTTTATAGATATTTATAGATAATGATACGGAACCCTCGGTGCGCGAGTCCGACTCGCACTTGGCCGGTTTTTAGTATGGATCTGACAGCGAGCGAACCTAAACTGAATCGCATTAAGACGTCATGGTAATCCCCCAGGTCAGTGGCTCAACAATCCCGGTACGTGACTGTACCTACTTGATTAATGGTACATCATCAGCATCGCGTTTGTTGTTTCAGGTAGCTTAACAATGAATCAGTACCTAGGGTAAATTGAATCAAATGATGCTTCAATATCCACTCCAATATCGCACTTGATAAGTATCCTCGACAAAATATCTAATTATTTACTGCCCGATATAAATAATAACTGACTTCCAGTCCATGATACTTGACTTGATAAGATAATATCTGGATAGTGATAAATTGACACAAATAAGCACGATGCGGTGTTATTTTGTTTATCATAGTTATATGTAGTTTATGGTGAGATAAAGAAAACATAGACTGACTCAGCAGTACCTACTGCAATATCAATTAAGTAGATATTTTTGTTCTGTTGTTATCTTTCTTATTCGGCAAATATTAACGCATTTGTAAACGCCTTACACTCCTTGCTGTAAATCGGTGACCAAATCTTAACAGGCATTTTTTTTATAGCGCTCAATATAATAGCTTACTTATCCTAGTTGGAAGCTTGATAAACATTTATTACTACTCCTCATCAAACCTAGACAGGGGCCCCTCTAATTAAGCCCATGGTAATTTGAAAATTAGGGGTATTAGTGAATAAGGTATTATAAAATTTAGTAGTTTTAAGCCCAAAGCGTCTATCAGCTGTAAAGGTAAGAGAACTGACCTGGCGCTGAAGTTTCCGCATTCCTTCATCTGGATGACCGTGTTGTTCACGGGTAGATGGAACTGGTCATCCTCGTTGCTGTCTTCCCCTCCGTAGTCATAGTCAAAGTGTTCTGCTGAATAAAATTCGCTGGACATCTCTGTGGACACGTCGTCTTCGAGGCTGACCCTGTAGGTACACGATAAGCAGCATGTTACAGTACCCGGCCATAAAAAATTGCGTCTTTGGAAAGAGAATTGGCATCACGTAAGTTAGAGCGAGCCAACGCTCTACGAAGCTGAAATTAGCCGAGAAGACCGATGTGCAATCTTTATGGCCGGGTACTGTAAAGAAGTGGGGATGGCAACGAGTTCACTCTATTGTGGTAGCCTAGTGGTTTGATCCATGGCCTCTCCAGCAGTGTCGTGGATTCGAATCCCGGGATTTCACCTCTGTTTTTCTGAATTCACGTTTTAATTTTAGGTAGGTAACTACTTACATTTCAAATTTTAACATTCGCATTTCGGTGAAGGAAAACTTTGTGAAAAAACCTACACTGCAAAGCAATTTAATGGTATGTATATATAGGCTAGAGATGATAATGCTCTACCATGGTGACTAGAAAAAGTTGTTTTTTTTTGTATGTATTCTCCTGCGATCAGTCGGACGACTATGAGCAGATAAGTGGTGGATGTCACATGTCGTGCAGAGCCAGCTTCCCAGTGGAAGCTTCTCAATTCGTGGCTGGGTCTTCACATCAGCTTATCCAGTTCTAGGATTCTTCGCCTCTTAAGGCGTCCTGTCCGATCAGGTTCAGCGAGCTGGCCTGCCAGCTGGTTTGGGTGTTGTTATGCGGCTTTAGAATAAGTTGTAATGCTTTAATCTTTTTTCCGAATAAATGGTGGTGAAAAAGCTGTGGTAACCTACTTATGGTTTGACCCAGCCTTTCAAGGAGATCTTGGGAATTTATATGAGACGAGTCATTTTCAAAGAGAAATACTTAAGAAAGCCTGCAAATGTCAGTTCTGTCGATACTGTAGACATTTTTGTCTCTGAAACCTGCGAGAAGAAATCTAGAAGATTAACTTTCAAGGATTACCCTTGCACATCCGCCGTCACCCTTTCCTGACTAGTCAGCCTGATCGCCTCCAACGATCTCTGCCTCCTTTCCGCGGATTTATCCTTCTCATTTTGACTGCATTGCTGTAAAAAGATTTATCGTAAAATATTGTCCTGTTCAATCTGATGATCTAATGGTTTTGAAGATAACAGTGGGTAATTCCGAATTCAAGAGCTCTTACTGTCGATAAGATTTCAGTTAGAATTTAACAAGGTTATCTGCGGCATTTACTATGATTGCATTACGTGGCTTCTTTGGATCTAATAGGCCTAACTAAGCATATACCCTAAGATCTAATGCAAGCCATTTTTACACATGAGATATATCATTCTATGCTCCGAACTCCATAATTCTGGACTTCAGGTTCCTAGATTTGTTGGAGTTCATTCTACAGGCATTTCAACAGTTATCAGTATCGTATCGCATAAATTGAAGAAATGAACTCTATCGTTTTATGAAATTCTTGTGCTTTGTGGCTCATTTCTTTAATAATATAAGCGACATGTTATTTATGGTGGTTGAAATATTAGTAGAATTAGGTATCCTTCATTATGGCGAAATCATTTAAATGTCTTGACTTCAAAAAGTTTTACTACTTCAAGAATAGAGAACACTCCTGGTTTAAAAATGGAGGACATTAGGCTATTTCTATTACTAAATGCTGACTAACCCTCAATTCATTTGAACACCACTACCCCGCGGGTATCTCACGCTCCTAGGGGCTTTTTGCCAGAGGTGGATTTCATCCCAGAGAATTGTAAATACCTCTTGAGCTAATGATACACACCTCTTTGAGCTGTTGGATATAGAGCTCGTACAAGGCGTGTCTCGCGGGGTCGTGGCGATCGGGGAAGGCGAATGCGCAGCAGTGGAAGTGGTGGGTCAAGTGGGCTTCCTTCAGGCCCTGCAACGAGATACTTGTCAGATATATCGAAGTTCAACGAACTTTAAGGTGATACAATGCTACGATGACGGCTATGACCCTCGAATTTTAGCTTATCAGAACTATCATGTAAGTATCCATTTGTATTTTGCATGTGTTTAGTGAATGTTTAGTATTAGTACACTTAAATTACATCTTTTTGTGATCGGAATCACGGTTTTTGAAAACACATATCTGAAAACACCACGCGAATGTAGTGAAAATATGTGGTGAATTTAAAATGCTACAAGTAAATTAAGTACAGCTCTAATTTATCATGCATACTTTCGAGTGGTGTTCTTTAAAAAATCGGGCTCTGGACCGGTACCAAGTTTTTCAAGGATTTCCGAGCCACAGTAATATATAAAATTGCACCACCGTGTGGATACAAGTCTAGTTGCTGTATCAGCATTGCTTGGCTGACGTTCTTACCTGGAGATCATAAATCGATGGGATGTATTTAAGCGAGGGAGTTTTCTCAATCTTGAGTATTTCCAGCTTCTCTAGTCCTTTAACAGGCAAGGATGTAATGGCGGTGTTGCTTAAGTCTCTGCAAAGCGTTAAAAAAACCCGATTGGATTGTCTTAAATTGAAATTTTAGTACTCAACAGTAGCGTGCAGTGAGAGCGTCGTCAGAGCGTTGCAGTCGAAATTGAGAAAGATTTATAATATCCAGAGATCGGATATTCGAGCGCTTCGATAATCGATGCTGTGTTCCGGTGTGGAGAGTAAGACAGCCGGGGAAGTTACGGGCCAAGAGGCATTTCATCTAAGTCCTCTAGGTTGGCAACGCATCTGCAATACCTCCGGGGTTGCGGGTGTCTATGGGCAGTGGTGATCGCTTACCATCAGGTAAATAAAAAAATAAAATAAATAAATAATATACTTAGTTACCTAAACTTCAGTTCGCAATGAGGTTAATATGGGCATTTTTTTAATCCCGACTTCAGATTTTTTTACGTAACTTTCTAGGACGCCTGATTCATTATGACGCATGATCAATAAAAATTGAATTTTTAGGGTAGGTTGTTTATAAGAATATTTACAATTGGCGCAGCACGAGGTTGCCGGCGAAAGCGTTGTCGTCCAAACGCTTTAGGTTGATGTTGCCCCTGAAACTCCTGAAATAAAATAGGTACGGGTCATTGAAAATGACAACCCTAAAAATGATATTATCTTTTTGTTTATATTATTATAATCCAGAGTGAATAGGCGTTACTGAACCAGTGAGCTACATCTGCACTTACCATCAGGTGAGATAGAGGTCAATTGCTGGTCTGGTCAGTTTATAATTTAAAAAAAAACAAGTGAGTGTTATTAACTTTGCTACGTAATGATTAACATGTACAATTTATCTCCATAATAATTTTTGCTTGCATAACCGACTGGGTTCCATGTGACGGGCACCGGAGCAGAGGCAGACCAAAAAGGAGATGGCGGGACGATTTGGAGACTTGAGCCGGACTGGGAAAGACTTGCAACAGACAGAGATTGGTGGAAAGAGAAAGGGGAGGCCTTTGCCCAGCAGTGGGACACCAAATAGGCTACTAAAAAAAAAAACTCCTGGATCTATTTTTTTTCCTCCGAGATTTAACGAGATTTACAAAAGATCAAGGGCCGATCAGTCAAAATGCGGTGACTGCCGCAGTGACCTCGCAGCTTTTTTTTTCAGGTCAATTACCTATATGACGATGCCACTCTGTATTGACTAACTAGGATTACAATGACGATCTTAACGCTCCGTAGATAGTTATTTCTATGACTTACAGCTTTGAGATCTCCGCAAACTTGAAAGCATGCGCAGGCACTTCCTCAATCAAATTGTAGTTCAACGAACTGCAATAAACAAACAAATTAAGTACCTTTCGCGATTAAGATACGGCCCGATATCTTGTTTTGACCATCTTATCAGACACAGTCATTTGTAAAAAGGTCGATTTGTACATGGATTAATTTGACATAAAAAAATCTAGATAAGATAGAGCTGGGTTAGTCGAATTCTGTCTGACCTTTAACGGACTTAGGACACAAGCTTGCCAGCCCGAATCACAAAAAGTAGAATTTGGTCATAACTCTTTCATCTTAAATTGAAGGGTCTCGAAACTTTATGAATCCCTGCCCTGGGGTCTTTACTATGACGTCTTAAAGCGATTCAATACCGACTCAGTTCAGGTTTTAGCGGTCTTTTTTAGTATGGATCTGACAGAATTGAATCGCGTTAAGGCGCTGTCAACAGCAAATGACCTGGAGCAGCGCCACTCTTCACACATATGGTTGACGTGCCTATTAGTAAAAGAGAAGAAACTATTCCGGCAGCTTGGCGCGCGTCTAAAATCTTGCAAATAAGACACAAATCATAAGAAATAAACAAATGTATGGATTATTTGTGAAATATGACTCGTTAGCCGTTTAGGTATGAATATGTTGACTTTATGTTTTTAATTGCAGACCCATACGTCGAAAAAATAAAGACATAGAACCGTTTAATGGTGATTTTAAGACCAATCTTTGCAATTATTTTCTATCGAGCCGATTTTGTTCAATTATGTATCGAGTCCGTCTAGCGTGTTTGAAATATGATGAAAATTAACATTATATTTTTTTTTGTATTTTTTTTGTGTGTAGTTTTTCTTAAAAAAGTGTTGAAATAACATCAATTTCAACAAAATTAGGCGTTGTCAGCCTCTTAACACCCTGGAATGTCCATAATCTAAATTTCGTCCTTCGTCCATAGAGTCACCCCTAGCGCTGTGCTTGGTAGAAATAGAAGACAATCATAACTTGTGTGACCCGTTCCCTAGTTAGCATTAGCATTAATGAAGCGAGTGTCCTTCCCAATGGATACATGCTAACGGCAAGACACTTAAATCCGTATAACATCTAGGAGCGGAAGGGCCAAGCTATAATTGTCAGTTAAATGCATGGCTAAGTTTCGATTAAAGAAAAACAACTCTACTTAGTCTTCGATAGTCTTACGACAAACTATTAGAAGCACTATTCTATTATAAAAAAGCTTAAAAAGCACATAAAACCCACCTAAGTACCTAAGTGTCTCGTTATTTAATTTGGGACCAATTACGCAAAAATACCTTTCAACTATTGTACAATATGACAGTTACATTATGCAGTGTTGGTGGTATCATCATCATCATCAACATACCTAGGTTGAAAATCTTTTCACTTCATAAATATGTCGATAAGACGTGGCTGTTAACTAGGAACTTCGACTTATGCGACATTTTTATTTGGCGGAAAGTTGTATGAAGTGATGGACTATTTACAGTACCTACCCGGCCATAAAAATTGCACTTCGGTCTTTGGAAACAGGCCTTATACTCCGAAATTCGATTTCGAAGTTCGTTTCGTGCCGTTCCGTTCTTACTAATAGTTATTAATTTGAGGGTGAAAGGGACGATGTGATACGAACTTCGAAAATTGAATTTCGGAGGTAGCCCCCCAGACAATTGGCGTCACGTAAGTTAGAGCGAGACAACGCTCTACGAAGCTGAAATCAGCCGAGAAGACTGATGTTCAATCTTTATGGCCGGGTACTGTATTTAGCCGTCCTACAAAATTAAGGCCCTGTTTCATCATTCTCTGTTAAGTTCCATTTATCCTAAGTGTCAGATATATAAGATTCCATCTCTATTTATTACCTACTACGAATTAGACAGACGTCATCATAGATAACTGATGCTTAAGATATCTGAAACTTAACAGATAGTAGTGAAACAGCCCCTTAAATTAACGTGACCGTACTTAGTACTTAGCTTGAATTGCAGTACTTAGTTTAAGAGCAAATGAAAATAAAATAGAAAAAGAAAAATAGCGTAAGTTGTATGTACCTAGTGACTTACACTTGAGCGGCGCGCACGCGCAGCGCCTGCGCCGGGATGCGCTTTATGTGGTTGCCTTCCAGGTCACTGAAAATAAACTCGTATTAAGTAAATTTTGTCTTATTATAATTATTAATATTCGTCGCCTTTTACATAAGAACAGAATAGACACCTATTTTAAAGTAGATGTAGATATAAATACTTATTCTACTAATATTATAAATGCGAAAATCTGTGAGGATGTGAGTGAGTGAATGTGTATGTTTGTTCCTTCTTCACGCTGAAACGACTGGACGGATTTAGATAAAATTTTGAGCGAAGTTAGTTGGCACCCTAGATTAAAACATAGGCTACTTTTTATCCCGGAAAATTGCGTAGTTCCTGCGAGATAGCGATAAACATGTCAAAGGTCGTAGCTGCCGTTTTTAAATCTAATTCTACGCGGACAAAGTCGCGGGCAGAAGCTAGTAGGTTAGGTACTTATACAATAACAATAAGATTTACAATGTGAGTCTTTGTTCTGAAGCGCCGCGTAGAGCTAATTGAGTTCATAAAAACAGTCATAAATCACACAATTAGCTAATCTATTGATATTCACTGATCTTGGTAATAAATACCGCGAATTACCTACTTGTATTATTTTGCTCGCATTTACGTGTGCACTAAGAAAAGTATATCGCAATTTTGGAAACTATCCATCGCCAAATAGGAAGACCTATTCAACATCAGTAGGTACCAGTGAATGTGGGGGTAGCTGAATATAGTAATAACTATACTTACATGGCTTGTAAGTATGCCGCGGAGGTGTTCGTTCTGTTTTCGTGGACATGGCTCAGGTTAGGCACCTCCACAAGTCCAGAAGTGGTGATCATGCTGTTTCGAATCAAAACTATAGTTTTAAAGCAAAATTTAAGCACTATTAACATGTAGGCTATTAATCGGTTTTGGTTAGTTATGTTACCCAGTCATCACTACATACGTAGCATAAAGCAAAGTCGCTTTCCTATGTATGCGTAGATCTTTAAAACTACGCAACGGATTTTGATGCGGTTTTTTTTAATAGATAGAGTGATTCAAGAACGTTTCTATGTATAATTCTACGCAGACGAAGTCGCGGGCAGAAGCTAGTAGTAATCATAAAACAAAATATAACACACGGCTCGTTCGACCGACTTATACCTTATACCCCCCTATAAATACAAATCTATAGCATAAAAATAATAGTAATATAAATAATCTAATTACATATATCTCGCCCTATATGTACTTTCTCTTTATATATATATATTTAATTAGGGGGCCATTCCGTTCATCCTTGGCCAGACCCGTAGTAAAATTAGCCGTACTTGATCTTAATAGTAATATTTAGGCAGTAGGTAGTTACCTAATTGAAGTATTTAGTTACATATTTTATTTTATTTTATTTTATTTATAGGAAAACGAACAGTCCTACATAGAACAACCGTGAGGTGAGACTCACTAACTACTCAAACGGATAACTGACGTATAAAAATGTCGGAGTAGTTAGAGCATCATACGACCTTTATAAGTGAGTTATCCGTCTTTAGTCCTACATTGCTCGTAAACTAATCGCAAAGAGTTTAAATATCATTGACGAAACAGTGTTCACATCTAACACAACAAATTAAGAAATTCAGTCTCCTAGCTAGCTTTATATATATTTATGCCCTTTAGCCCTTTTTCAAGCAAAATAAAGTATTTTTGTATTTGTATTTGTAATGTGACGGACACGCAAAGTCACGACACAAGTATCAAATAGGTATTTAACGTGTACCTTTACAAAGTCAAGTTTTACTGTTCGCCCATGACCCGTGTTTCGTAGCCATAAGTTACAAGCGTAGATACAAATGTAAACTGTAATACACATGTAATATTCAAAAATTGTGGCAGCGAGCAGGGCCGTCTTTAAACTATTTGAGGCCCTGGGCACATTAGGATCATGGGGCCCCTATGACTTAAATATCGGTTATCATTTGGTAATCTGGCAGGAACTAGGGGGCCCCATTCGATCGCGGGGCCCTGGGCACGTGCCCATAGTGCCCAGTGGAGAAGAGGGGCCTGGCAGCGAGAAGGCCGCTAGATGTATTCATATCAATCATAATGATCTGCATTGTCAAATAGTTTCGAAAGACAACTATTAATTTGGGTCTGACTAACAATTCTTAATGTTAGTTAACGGTAATATTATAGCAACATACATACGTACAATGTGAGAAGTTCTCGAAGCGGCGGCAGTTTCCCTACGCGGTGCAACCGGGGCGCCTGAGTTATGTGCCTGAAACATAAAAGCATCATGTGGGGTATGTCAGATGTTATGCCTGGGGACCAAAGTCCGAAGGAAGAGAGTCGGAAGTTGTATATACTTATGAATCCGCGTAGAACAATGTGACAGCTGTCATTAGAACTGGCGCTAGCTACTCGTAACCCATAATTTACCTACACAATACACATGTTGTAGTTTTGATAAACACATCATTGTTACTTAATTAATACATGCCTTGTAAGTTTTGCTAAGTAAGCAGGGCACAGACCAAGCAGCCTTTTCCAACACATTCAGAGTAGGTAGGTTAAAATAAGGATTGAAAAGTCCACGTGCAATGTTACGTTATCCGGCGATTACCCGTCGCAAACACATTGATAACCGCCATTAACAAATCCAGTACGGCTTGATTGACAGTACGTGTGACTCATGAGCGCACTGTGTTATTGCGTGGAGCGCCGAACAATGAAGATTGGGTCTTAGATTTAGGGTAAACGCGCCAGTTTTTGGCGCCTTTTTAGTTGATATATAGGAGCTAGATCTTAGCCAGAATGGCTCAGAGGGTCAATCTAAGATGTGATGTGAACTTGTAATTAGTAATTACGCTATGTTTACCCGTAATAGTGAGACGATTTCACAGAGGACTAGAGACCCAATTATTGAAACGACGCATTAAGTATATCAAAATACCACTTGAAAGAGCTGAAAAATGTGCTGAATTTGAAGCACGGTATCGTACTGAATTTGAAGTACGATATCGTACTTCAAATTCAGCACATTTTTCAGCTCTTCGAGTAGCTAAATGAAAATTACAGCTCTAATTAATTTAGTTGACTTGACTAGTCAAAAATGTTAAATATTTGAGCTGTAATTTTAGTAGCAATATCACACAAGTTTTTCCACTTTCGAATGGTAATTTCGAGTGATATGCTGTATACCCTAAGTAGATACCAAGCTACTATCTCATCCGCGTTCAAAAGCATCGATTGATTGAAGCGTTGTCTCAGATAAATCCTATTTATTTCTAACGACGGCTTGAATTTGACACTTTCGGCTTTATTCAAGCGATATTGTCAATGTTGCTTCGAAAATAGGCAGGCACTTCAACCTGTTAAGCCACGCAGCTTATCACTTTAATAGCCTCAATAACTCGAAAATAAACCTTTCAAAAATAAAGCTAATAAAACAAATTAAAAAGCTATAAAACTACGACTTGTTAAAATACTCGCTAACTCTTTATGAAATGTTAACTACTACTTAACTAGATACGTAGTAGAGTTTTGAAAGCACATTGCTATGTGAAAAAGTTTCTCGAAAGCGGTGAAAAATTGCGCTAAATTTGAATTATGAATAGATAAGAAGAAAATTACAGCTCAAATCTAATCACTTGTCAAAAATTTCATTTGAGCTGTAATTAATATGTAGTATGACACAATTTTGTTCACTTTTGAATGGTACTTTTCAATAATGTGCCTTCCAACCTCGGGTCCCAGGTTAATTAATGATGGTGCAATACTCACAAGGATTTGAGATTAGGCATCTTAATCAGATCTTCAACGGCTATGTATTCCAGCATGGGCGCATCTCTTATCGATCTGAAAAACAGAACTAGTATTCATATACATACCTACACAGGGTGAATTTCGATCCTCTTTAAGTACTTATAGATATTATTAAGGAAGATGTTGGGACACCTGTTAGGACAGGACGTATGCTATGCATGATGACCGCAATAGAAAGAAAAAAAAAACCCAAACCAAAGACCTCCGCAAAGTAACGCCTGATTCAATAAAATATAGAAAGAAAAGTTGAAGGGAAGCAGAAGAGAGGAAGCCAAGAAGAAATGTGTGTGTGTGTGTGTGTGTCTGTCTATGGCATCGTAGCTCTAAATCGATGGACCGATTTGGATGCAAATTTCATTCGAAAGCCAATGGTCTTGCTTGCGGTGGTTTTCAGCCATGTTTGGTAACAATCGCTTGAATCGCTCCAGTAGTTCGAAGAGTAACAAGCTTCTTTCAAATGATGTAAGGCTTTATTGGCATTTTTAAAGTATGATTACTCGATTAACGTGCGGTTTTTTAGGATTCCGTACCGAAAAGGTACCTATTACTAAGACTTCGCTATCCGTCCGTCCGTCCGTCTGTCACCAGGCTGTATCTCAAGAACCGTAATAGCTAGACAGTTGAAATTTTCACAGATTGGGTATTTCTGTTGCCACTATAACAACAAATACTAAAAACAAAATAATAATAATAATTAAGGGGGGCTTTCATACAGAAAACGTGATATTTTAGCCCTTTTTCATGGCTACCACTCGCCGAGCTAGATCTCAAGAACCGTAATAGCTATACTGTTGAAATTTGCACAGATTATGTATTTTTATTGTGGCTACAACATCAAATACTAAAATCAAAATAATAATAATAATTAAGGGGGCTCTCATACGTCAGAGTGTTTCTGGTATGGATATGGAACCCTTCGTGCGCGAGACCGACTCGCACTTGGCCGATTTTTTTAATTTACTTAATGATATTTTATGTCTTGCCAATCGCTTAAGAACGTGTCTAGGTCATCCAAGACATAATTGCGAACAGGGTGCGTTGTAAATCCAGGGGAGAGGCCTTTGCCCGGCAGTGGGACAACATTACAGGCTATTAAGATAAGATAAGATATTTTACAATAGCCAAGAAGAAGAAGGAAAAAAGAGGAGACGAAAGCCTAGGAGGAGGGAAGGCCTAGGCGGACGTTCCATGATCAAATTGGGGACGTTCTGGAAAAAGGCCAGGAAGACTACCCGAAACCGACGAGCGTGTCTGAAGAGATTGATGAATGTGGATGAAGCGAAAGAGGTATGTCAGGATCCTAGCAAGTGGAACAAAGTAGTCTCTGCCTACCCCTGTGGGAAAGAGGCGTGACGATATGTATGTATGTATGTAAGATATTTTATGTGTGTATAGATTGGCAACGTACAAGTGCTCGACGGTGTGCAGATGGTAGCCCTGGGCGTGGATGGACTTAGCCGTGAGCCGTGTGATGTTGGTCTGGATCAGCTCCACGGTCACCAGCTCCGCCATCGCCCGCCTGCCTGGAGACAAGACACACATTGAAATTTAAACACGTCATCAGGACCCAATTTTTGAAATCATGTTCCTCGAAAGTAAAGTCGAACCATTTGATTCCGGGGCCCCAATTTTTGAAAGCACATCACTCGAAAGTGCCACTCGAAAGTGGTGCAAATCTGTTTATTATATCTTCAAAACTACAGCTTTAATCAAAGTTTTGACTAGTTCACAGATTAATTGAGCTGATTTCGAATAATGTGAGCTGTCTCCCATGCTGCTCGTATTTCGAATTCAGCACAATTTTTCACCACTTTCCAGTGGTATTTTCATATTATGTGCTTTCAAAAATGATCCACCGTAAAACTTTCTCACAGTAAACATAAATGAGTTTCCTTGTCAGTTCAATCTAACGTTACATGAAATACTGGCCCACTGTGGAACCCTCTCACATTAAATGGCATAGTGGCGTTACAAGAATTAACAAGGACAATCATGTGTCGTTTACTGTAAGAACGTTCTACATGGGTCAGGAATCAAAGGGTTCGATTACAACAGGCCTTATACTCTGAAGTTCGATTTTCGAAGTTCGTTTTATTCCGTTCCGTTCTTACTAATGGTTATTAATTTGAGAGTGAAAGGGATGATACGAACTTCGAAAATCGAATTTCGGAGTAACCCCCCAGCACGGCTAGCCGAAAGCGCGCGAGAGCGGTGTCACACGCGAGATAGACCCATCCCTTTCTAGAACGAACAGTTAGAAAAAAACGGTAAGTCTATAAGCCGTGCTGTGCCAATAGTACTTAAGTCCATCCCAAGATAAACTTTGCAATTAACTGAAGACGCAGAACCATTCTGTTTTAATGCTTCCTTTGTTTAGTTTCTCAATTGCCGATTCTAGTTTATTTGCCTGATGCTTCGTTTAGTGACGGCGAAGGACTCTCTGTTTAAACATGTGATTGAAGCTGCCCGTAGTCATAAACATAAACAAAGTGTGATTGATCTGCGAACTGTAATAGCATGGAAAAGTTCTAATTGTGCAACTAGCCTTGTGTTTAGCGACCCTGTCTATGAAGCTAGAGGTCCCGGGTTCGAATCCCGGCAGGGGCATGCATTTGAATGATGACTACGAATGTTTGTGCCCGAGTCATGGATGTTGTATGTATATATACGTATGTATTTACCAGTAAGGTTCAAAAGTTCCTGGCCGTATATATTTAAAAGAAGAAAACAAGAAACAAATGAATGTCATTTTATTTGTCATTTATTCAGCTATTGTGTGGATAATTGGGATTGTTCATTTTTTTACAACATACCCTGATTTGAAAACCATTTCGAAGAATGGGGCTTGCGAACTGTTTTATCTTACTGGCGTTCAAAAATACTCAAGGATTACGGATATTTTGCAAAATAAAAATTTGATCTTTATTCGACTTTACCGAGCGGCTGTTGGTAGTTCCAAAAAATAAATCGGCAAATATCTAGTTTGTCTATTAAATTAATATGTCAACTAGTTATCAGTGTCACCCAATGTCAGTAAAGTAAATATTGTTTTGTTGAAAACTTAAAATTGTCGGTCGATTTAAAACGAAATAATGGAAATTACAGAAAATGCTTCGTTCCAACCTGAAATAATCACTCTAAAAACAGCTCCAAAACAATAGTTCGCACGGATCCGAGAAGATTTAAGAGAAAAATGGTGTCGCGAAGTAAATGTTGAATACATCAAAGTTTATAAGTACACAATATTGTTGCGAGGATCATTTCGATGTAAGTCGGTACCAAAACACAATGCCACATACTTCCACATTCATAAATTTTCAACTCATTATAACCATGATCAGTATTTAACGCAACATACA
The DNA here is from genome assembly GCA_963854515.1 of Pandemis heparana. Lineage (NCBI taxonomy): Eukaryota > Metazoa > Arthropoda > Insecta > Lepidoptera > Tortricidae > Pandemis > Pandemis heparana. The sequence goes on along the minus strand of OY978014.1, from coordinate 15,044,873 downwards.
ATAAGCTTGTAGGTAAACCAAAAGTAAACAGTATATTTGACATTGAGATGACAGTCACAACAGTTATGACAACTATTTTTTTTTAATCTCCAAAGAATTGTGGGAAAATTGCCTATTTCAGCCGGCCGTATATAATTTACGAAAAGTCGTATCTAATTTTTTTAAGCAATTATATTAATTAAATTAAGCCATGAAATGACGAAATATTCAAATTAGTTTCTTAAAATGCTCCATATTTTCTAAAAATAAAATAAAAAGGGGGAGTTAAAAAAAATGAACAATCCCAATTTCGTGGTTTGTAACTTTCGTTTTCATAAAATTTTCTTTGATTTAAGTATAAAAAGCGGTGTAATTTGTACAATGTTCAAATTGGAGTATCGATCAGTGATAAAATTTCTGACAAAGGAAGGCATAAGTCCAACTATAATCAAAGAAAGGTTAGATAACGTGTACGGGAATTCCTCCCCTTCGTTTTCGACTGTTAAGGATTGGTGTAAGCAGTTTCGTTTAGGGCGTGAGTCCATCGATGACGAACCCCGACCAGGCCGCCCTGTTGAGGTTCTTACGCAAGATAACGTCGATTTAGTCGAACAAGAGGTACTGAAGGACAGAAGACTAAAGACGAAGGAAATAGCGTCAAGAACGGGACTTACGAAAATAACAGTCCTTAGGATTCTACACGACCATCTAAACATGAATAAGGTTAGTGCAAGATGGGTCCCGAAACTTCTCTCGAGTGCTCAGCGAGCTGAACGAGTGGCGTGCTCCAAGGAACTTTTAGAGGAGTTCAAGTCATGTGAGAGTGAATTTATCCAGTCCATTGTTACCGGAGACGAAACTATGGTCTTATACTATGATCCTCTTTCGAAAAGAGAGTCGATGGAGTGGCGTCGTTCTGGGGAAGCACCCCCTCGAAAGGCAAAGGTGTGCCAATCTACCAAAAAGATAATGGCCACAATATTTTGGGATTGCGAAGGGATATTGCTTATAGATATCAAAGAACGCAATCAGACAGTAAACGGCAGTTACTATGCTTGCCTTATAGACCAGTTGCGAGAAGCAATAAAGCTTAAACGTCGAGGAAAACTCAGCAGGGGTGTCCGTCTTCTTCATGACAATGCGCCTGTCCACACGGCTGCAGTTGTAAAGGCGGGTATATCTAAATGTGGATTTAAAACAATCCGTCACCCACCTTACAGCCCTGATCTAGCCCCAAGCGACTATTTTTTATTTTCTAAACTTAAATCGGACTTAAGGGGGAGAAAATTTTCGTCCGATGATGAAGTCGCTGCTGCAGTTTTCGAGCATTTCGAAGACAAAACTTCCGAATATTATTTTAAAGGCATAGAAATGTTAATCAAACGATCTGAAAAATGTATAACAATAGGAGGAGACTACATTGAAAAATAGAAATTTTTTTTTTAACCTAAACGTTAATTTTCATTATTAGGCCGGAAACTTTTGAACCTTACCACGTATATACATTATATAAGTATGATTATCCGTTGCCTGGTACCTATAGCACAAGCTCTGCTTAGTTTGGTACTGGGTCAATTGGTGTAATTTGTCTCATGATATTTATTAGCGACAAATATTCGCATAGTAACAAAGGTCACGTGACAGTTGGAAACAGATAGAAAAATTCGAACGCTTACTCACCTGCTATGGGTGGTGTAGGGGTATAGCACGCGTCACGGAATGACGAGGACCCGGGTTCGATTCCCGGCCATAGCTTTACTTTTCGGATTTTTCTATGTGTTCTAATTTTCAGTGTCGTTTAGAAATTTATTTATTTATTTTTATTGTTTTATACTGATTTGTGGTGTTCAATAAAGAATATTTTGTATTGTGAGCTACGCGTGATTCTCCAAACGAACCAGTGATGCCCGCCCGGAGTGCTGGATTTACACATTTGTCGCCCCACTCCTTACTTTTTTTCTGTATTTTTTTATTTGCGCCAATTTTGCCGCCCCCCTAATTTTGCCCTCCTAGGCTTCAGCCTTTTTTAGCCTCTATGGTAAATCCGGCCCTGAATGCCCGATTTTTGAAAGCACATATTCGTAATGTGATAATGCCGCTCTCGACTAGATTATTTGAAATTTAGAAGATTGAATTTGTACTGTGGTTCAGCTAGCTATACACAGATTTATACCACTTTCAAAGTGATGTGCTTTAACAAATCAGTCTTCAGCTCTAATTATTGTAATCAACTGGTCGAGCATTTATTTTGGGAACAGATTTTTTAAGCACATCACTCGAAAGGTATTATTATACCTAAATATAAATCTGTGTAATTGTGTTAGGAGCATATGAAAAGTGTTCATTTGATTAGTTAATCGTTTTAAAACTACTTACCTACTACTATGTACAGCATTAAAGACGTTTTATTTCAGTGTTTATGCGATGTCATTCCTGATTTACTGAGAACCCATCGCGGCCGTAAACAGTAAACACATTTAACTTCAAAGGGCAGGAAACGCGGGTAAATCCACGTTATTGTATTAATTGTTTTTTGAAATGTTGTTACATTAAAAAATTGTGAAGTTTCATTTAAATATTTCTTTCTTTATACGCCAACCAAAACAAGCGGGATTCACGAGTTATTTTATGTTTTTATTTTTCTTAGTTTATGCATGAGAATCCTTTAATGAAGTTATTTTTAATCTTATTCAATCTTAAACTAAAGTCAACGGTTTCTTGACGATCATTAATTTTCTTTAGTACCAACTGGTACTGTAGGCTTATTGTCTAACTCGCTCGCAATCGCCATCGTGTTAATTTTGACAGTTCATGTATGGGCTGACAATTGGCATCGGAATCAGCTAGCTGTCACATTCATACAAGAACTGTCAAAATGAACACGATGGCGATTGCGAGCGAGTTAGACAATAAGCCTACTGGTCAACTAATTTAATTGCAGAGCAACTATGGAACTTTAACAACGTGTTAGCAATCATATCACATAGACAACGTTCCATATGTATGCTCAACAATTAAAGTTGTTGACCGTACCTACCTGTAAATTACTATGTACTTAGGTACCGATAACGTTTTGACAGGTCTTTATGAGTGGCTTTGTGAGTGAGTGAGCACCTAGACATTGTAGTAAATGGTGCTAAAATTATTTAAACAAAGCAACGAACAAGCCTATCGACACACTGTGAGAACTCAAGGAGCTTATCCACTAGAGGCAGCCTCGGGTCGAGCGCTGCCTCGCTCCGAGGCCGCGCAAGTGGAGACGCTGCCTCAACGCTGCCTCAATGTCTTCGGCAACGTCTCCACTTGCGCGGCCTCGGAGCGAGGCAGCCGCTCGACCCAAGGCTGCCTCTAGTGGATAAGTACTTAAAGAACATTGCCATCCGGAAATCATTTAAGTAAATACGATATTTTGAATTGTAACACCAACTAAACATTGAGTCAAAACCATCTCAATACTTCAGTCACGTCGTTATTTTGTTTGATGATCATGTCAGGGCCTTTACTACGGAGCTTAGTTTAAATACAATAAAAGTGGGTTACTCACGACGTAATTATCCGAACATATTTCACAAAGCTTTGTATTAAATAGGCGTCGATAATCGTTTCGGTGAATGAAATCTTTGCCAAATTTGATACTAGTAGGTCAATTGGTGTTAAATTATGATGAAAGTTACATTGTTCAATGAGACGAAACAACCATAAATTGGAAACTCCTCTCCCTCTTTGGCTACTCATATATGATTGCTTGAATGAAACTGAACTTTACATTTTGCCGGGTAAACACCTGGAGCCCGATTTTTAAAAGTACATATTTAAACGTACACAATGGTGCCATATATTGTGCCCAAAAAACCGATACTAAATGTAGAGCTCAAAAACGATTGACACTAAATAATAATAATACTATCTTGGGACAATTTTGACCTAGTCCCAAACTAAGCGGAGCTTGTAATATGGGTATATTCTAGACAAACGGAATCAACGGAGAAACACACTTATTAGACAAATACGTACCTTAAACTCCCTCTCTAAATAAAATACATAAAATATTAAGCATCCAAGACTCGAGAACACACATTCGAATTTTCACACAGATATCTTCCCCGACCGGGGATCGAACCCCGGACCACAAGCTTCATAGTCAGGTTCTCTATCTAATCCATCTTCGTCCGTTGCTCGTCAGTGTTGTCATTAACCTATTTGATGTCTATTTTGGAGTCCTACCACAGCGGTTGTTCTAATTTCAAAACTCACTCACAACACACTCATTACCCAGCTTCCGGATCTACTTTACCACTTGCAGGCTAACGAATTTTAATGATTTTTAATGATAGGTATGTAAAGAAAAATACTAATCTAGGGCGGTTTAGTTAGCAATTATCACATCAATTTTATGGTCCCTTTATCTGCTAGGGTGTTTGGTCCCCGAAGTCTTGTGGACACCTTTTATATTGTTGTTTCTATCTTTGGCAATATTAATTAGTTGGTAGATGGTAAGTATACATTATTTTTCTGGCCTTATTTTTAGTTAATTGACGTCCGCGCCTTTCTCCAAGTGGATTCCGAGATCTTATTTTAATTAAACAAAATCTATGCCACACTTTGCTGCTGTCTCAAATGTTTCTAATGTTTTATACCTAGTTTTTTAATATGTTCAGAAAACATATGGCTTAGGTACAGTTTTTACGATGCATGTTAATTCTTTTGTTTTTAATATATTCTGGAAAACGTTTAAAGAAGGATAACGTTAAGTAGGATGGGTGTTTGTGGATGAATGTGCCGATTTAGGAAATATACTGATTGTTTTTTCTGTGAAATCATCTTAGCTTAGGTACCCTGTAATTTTTGAACAGTGGAATCTATGACGCAGATGTTTATGCCGCATACCTGCAATCTGTAGTAGAACGTGTTCAACGTGTTGGTATTGATGTCTGACTGCAAAGTGTTTGCTTAGTAACTGCTCCGAGCAAACATCATATTGTCAATTTAAAACAACGTTATCAGTGACGTTGTCGAATGTAATCGTGATAAGCCTCAAGATCTGGGCCAGTGCTCGTTAGAAAACTAATCGAATAGAGTTACGTTGTCCGCCGACATTGAAGTCTCAATTAAGTACCTACTGCTTTCAATATTTTTACTACCAAAAAATACCTACGCAAGATGTTTATAAGTGAAAGTTTCTAGGGGTATCTTGCCAGGATTTGCATTGCACCCAACTTCCTTGGCTTACCGCGTGTTGTGGTGCTTCGCGAATAATACCATACTACTACTACATATAAGACTATAACTCAATCATATGTCAATTGTAACGTGTGATGCCATGTTGTCTACGTAAATACATCGGGTATCACAAAATTCCATTTTGTTAATCTAACTGACGGACTAAATAGAAATCCGTTTTCTTTATCCAGTTATCGTCTCTATTATTTGTAACCGATATTTTCTTCGTTGTTTACTGTTTGGGCGTGCACAGTATAACTGTCACGTCATAATTTCCTTGTAACTATCATGCAAAACTACACGCACTGTTGTTAAATTATTCATTAGGTTATTTATAGCTGGATCCACCGTTTTGTATATCAAGGAGTTTATTTTTAAAAGTCTGAGGCAGTCCAAGAACTGTACACCCATACAATCATTTTGGACTATTTTAGTCGCTGCAAAGTAACCTAGGTATTACTTATTTTCGAAACACACACAAGTGAGTTTGAAAAACATTGAGGTGCATAAATACTTACTTGCTGCTTTTGCAATACTAGTGAGTACTGAATTGAAATAAACAGAATTCATCATGGCATGACATGCCAAGGCCTTTCAGCGGTTAAACAAATCTAGAATGTATAAATAATTTCAACGTTTTTGGCCAAATCAATCAATTTGTTTGGGGGAGCGAAGATATGCGCGCGCTCAGACGGAATGGAGTCAGAAATACTGTTCGAATATTGGGATTAGCTACCCGCATCTTTGTCTGAGTCCCGAGGGAGATTACTATATATTTTAAACCATTTAAGCATAATATGCAGCTAGAATATGAACATTATGTATAGCGCACCTAACCAGGAAAAGGTAAAGCTAGCATGGTAAAATTACGAACCAAATTCGAAATTTAAAGCATTTGTGTATGAGTTTGTTAGAGAAGTGATTACTAAGCTCGAGTGCCAGGATCGATCCCGGTTGGGGCAGATATTAATGTTTACCTACCTATGTATGACGATTGATGGGCTGAGCACAAACGTTTGTTCTAATTCTTGGATGTTGAATGTACATTTGAGTAATAATCGTTATGAATCTAATCTAATCTAATTTATTTATTATTATTTATTTATTTATTCATCAAACAATTTACACAGCATTACAGTAAAGACCAAAGCACTGGAAAACTTAATTTTAAAAGTATACTACGTATTAAATACAGCTAATCTAACTAATTATTATAAATGCGAAAGTATGGATGGATGGATGGATGGATGTTTGTTTGTTACTCAATCACGCCAGAACGGCCCAACGAATCTGGATGAAATTTGGCACATAGATAGAGAAATGTCTGGAATAGCACATAGGCTACTTTCTATCCCAGAAAATTCCCGCGGGATAGCGATAAACGAATTTTTTGCAGACGAACTCGCAGGCAACAGCTAGTGATTAATAAGAATTAGCTGTTTCCCGCGACTTCGTCCGCGCACAATTAAATACCTATTATAGCCTATGACACTCACAAATAATGTAGTTTATTATTGGTAAAAGAATTTTCAAAATCGGATCAGCAGATCCAGAGATTATCTCCTACAATCTAACAAACTCACAAATGTTACCTCTATATAATATTACGTAGATATAGGATACGTAGTAGGTGGAGAATCAAATTTCACCGGATATTATATTTCATTCCCGCCATTGTGTGTAGGCGGTAGTCGATTGGTGTTTGTATATATGTGTTAAATTTTGGGCAAAGCAGTATTTAATCATACCTAACAACACTTAGTCACGAACCTTTTACGACAATGGTAAACAGTTTCAAAACTATTAACGGTGTCAAATAGTAACTCGTTGGTTCTAGAAGACGAGACACTTTTAAGTGCGCGTGTATTTGGAAATGTTGGTGGCTCTGAGATACGATGGGAAAATTTTCCACTTTATGTATACACTAGCTGTTGCCTGCAACTTTGTCTGCAAAGAATTCGTTTATCGCTATCCCGCGGGAATTTTCCGGGATAAAAAGTAGCCTATGTGCTATTCCAGACTTTTCTCTATCTAGGTATGTGCCGAATTTCATCCAGATTCGCTGGGCCGTTCTGGCGTGATTGAGTAACAAACAAACATCCATCCATCCAGCCATCCATCCATATTATTATATCCATACTTTCGCATTTATAATATTAGTTAGATGAATGTATAACTCTTTATTGTACATAAAACACATGAAATTTAAATGTAAACATTAGGAATACGCTACTTAAGTATAATGTCAAAGAAAGTAATGAAAGTAGTTGCAAACAAAAGCATCAAATTATTTTTAAATTTTTGTGGAATATTTTAGGAGGTAATTAAATAGATCAGGGGCATTCCGACTCAGTTCAGGTTTTAGCTGTCATTTTAGTACGGATCTGACAGCGAGCGAATCTAAGCTGAATCGGAATTTAAGCGCATTAAATAAGACGTCATAGTAAGGCCTCAGGGAAAACACTTAGAACCGAAGCCGATTTTTAAAAGCGCGTTAAGTAATCGAAAATATTATTTGAACGTGATAAAAATATGCGTAATGCTATAAATGTGCTCAGAACTTCTTAACGTGGACGACATTCAAATTTCACCGATTGACATTTTACATTTATACATATCACGTTTATATCCCTTACGGGGTAGACAGAGCCTATTAGAGCATAATTTTGGGATATAGGTGGAAAGGGGTATCATAATAGTGATGGGTTGCTAGCCGCATCGCCTATAACATGATACTTATTTGATAGCTAGCCTATTTTGCCACTATATCGGTTGATTCCTCTATGCAGCCTGAACAGCTTAGCTTACCTAACAATATAATAATTAACGACTAGGTGCGTCCGGCGCGCCCCGCCAGCGGTTATAGGAACAGTAAATCAAGATAATGCCCTTATTAATTTTAATGAACTTTGCTGCTACACGTATAAGACAGCTAAGCCTGTGCGATACCTATACGAAGATATAGATTATTAAAACGGTCCTCAAACGTGTATTAAACACAGACTAAGCTGTAATTCCGCTGTAAAGCCGGGGAAATTACGGGCACAAGAGGCATTTCATCTAAGTCCTCTATATAGGTTGGCAACGCATCTGCAATCCCTCCGGGGTTGCGGGTGTCTATGGGCAGTGGTGATCGCTTACCATCAGGTGACCCATTTGCTTCTTTGCCTTCCTATTCACATAAAAAAAAAACCACCATACCTACTATATAAATACTTGAAGTGTTTTCCAGATGTTATTGTTACTTTGTCTGTAATAAAATAACCTCCGATCATGGCGTAGCATTAGACTTAGAATATTAAAGTAATTACGCAAAAGAGAGAGAAGAAAGCTGTTTAATAAGCGGTTTAATTAGATTTAGTTTGTATGAAAAACTAGCTGTTCCCAGCGACTTCGTCTGCAAAGAATTCGTTTATCGCTATCCCGCGGGAACTACGCAATTTTCCGGGATAAAAAGTAGCCTATGTGCTATTCCAGACTTTTCTCTATCTATGTGCCGAATTTCATCCAGATCCGTTGGGCCGTTCTGGCGTGATTGAGTAACAAACAAACATCCATCCATCCCTCCATCCATCCATCCATCCATCCATCCATCCATCCATCTATTCATCCATCCATACTTTCGCATTTATAATATTAGTTAGATGGTCACATTATGAACCAGCGCTGTGGCTTGTCGCAGCATCACGCTGAATGTGGCCCTTTTGGCAATATTCGGCACTTATTTGTCATTTGTTTATGTTTAAGATGTTTGTTTTTATTTTATTTTTTATGTTGTGTCGAATTTTTTGTCAATAAATGTTTTTTTTCTTCTTCTTTTTCTATTATGTTAGGGCGAGGTTCAGATAGAAGAGACCATTTTTCTCACATGCTTGTAAATTCATTTTAGTATACCTAGTAACATTCTTATACGAAAGGATAAAGGGCAGTCTCAGTCATTTCAGTACCGATCTAATCTAATGGTAGTGTATTTAAAGCTAATAGTAAGTACCATTTCACACTATGATGCACTATGTCCATCGTTTTCATAAAATAAAACAGTCTCTTATCAAATCAATCTAAATAACACCACCATTACGGAACCTGTCAGTGCCATTAAGTCAAACGCGCGTAGTCCAATAATCACTGTCCAACATCACTATAACTATACATATATTATTATCACTACTTTGTATAAAACAAAGTCGCTATGTACCTATACTTACATCTTTTAAACTACGCAACGGATTTTTTTATACATATATATCTGAGGCAATATGTAATTTTTATGTGATGTTGTTTAATGTATAAAGAGTAAAAACAATAAGCCAGACAAACAATTAACTACGACACATAAGAATCGCATATTGCCTCAAATATATTGTTGGTAAAAGGGTGCGACCAAACCGCCGCGTATACGCAGTGACGTGTCGTATGCGTCACGTTTTTTCACCGTTTCTTCTTACATTTTGTTGCGATTCCGTATAACGTCACCGTTTTTTAAGCGGCGGTGTGGTCGCACCTTAATAGGAGGACAAATTTTCAGCTTGCCTCAAATATCTACTCAAAAATTGGTGCCAGTTCTCGGACCATTAGTGAACCGTCCAGCTAGCTTACTAACTCGCTCGCAATCGCCATCGTGTTCATTTTGACAGTTCTTGTATGAATGTGACAGCTGGCTGATTCCGATGCCAATTGTCAGCCCATACATGAACTGTCAAAATGTAGACGATGGTGATCGCGAACGAGTTGCGTAATAAGCAAAGCATGCAGAGTGCACGATGAACAGAGCCCTTTGCCGCTGCCCGCCACGCTTCCACTACTCTCCAAACGCTCCGCTGGACTCTCGCCACTCAGGCCTTACACTTAAGGCCCATTTAGACACAAGCAAGAATTGCATTCAAGTTTAGTTTCATTAATAAATAAATAAATATTTGGGAACAATTCACACAAATTGACCTAGTCCCAAAGTAAGCGCAAGTAAGGCTTGTGTTATGGGTACTAGACAACGATATACATACTTATATAGAGAAATACATACTTATATAGATAGAAACATCCATAACTCTGGAACAAATATTCGTGCTCATCACACAAATATTTGCCCTTACCAGGATTCGAACCCAGGACGCTTGCTTTGCAGGCAGGGTCACTACCAACTAGTCCAACCGCTTCGTCAAATAAAGTCGTTCATTACATTGAGGGTTGCCGGGGTAAAACGAATTCAACCGATCTGTCAAACTTCGCAATGTAACTAAAATAGCATACAATTACTGCATGTGTCTAAATGGGCCTTTAGGCTATGCCATCGCCATACCTACACGAGCCAACGTCTCAATACCCACGTGTCGGTGTTCAGTGTCAATCTTCTAATTGGTTTATTGGCTCCACCCACTGTTGACGTACACACTTAGCACTCCGTGACTGCCTCGTTACCGGTGTCAACAGAGACTGCGAACGTCCGATGGAACTCTAATGTTGAGAAGCAAATTCATCAGCTACTCGTATTTCAGAAACATGATCAAGTGTCTTAAGTAGGTATGTAATTTTGAGAACTTTGGATTTAATAGTTTTCTCTTTAAACCAATTCAAAAGTAAATTTATAATTAAGATTAAACGGGACTTAATCACGTAAATAAAAAGTATATATTTTTGTAAACACCTCGACGTTTTGGACGCGGCTTTGCATCCATGGAACGTCATGGTGGTCATGGAAGGGCGAGGTATTTACAAAAATACTTTTTATTTACGTGATCAAGTCCCGTTTCTCTTAATAAAGACCGCAAAGAGCTATTCTACTTACCTCTACACACGCCGGCATGTAAATGTTTCTCTCTCTCTCTCTCTCTGTCTCTAATGACAATTCTGTTTACATTACAAACTCGACAAACATCCACGCCGGTTGGCTTCATATTGACTATGACTACGCATTGCATTTCGAATTATCAGTATTATCACCTGTCACCGACTATTGTCGATATGGCGAAATAGGGGACTGGGGCACGATTTTTGAAAGCACGTAATGTGAAAATACTCGTATTTGAAAAAAGAGTAGCTTCGAAGAAAATGACATGTCAAATTAATCTAATACGAGGAGCAGCAGGAAGCTATAAGCTGTAGATCAGCGGTCGTCACACTTTACTGGCCAAGGGCCACATATAACAGTGTGAGTTCCAGGGCCGGGCCGCAGAGTATGTGAAGACGCTCCAAGAGCCTTTGCACACTTATACATATTATTATGTATTCAGCTTATTTCGTTATTTGAAACAATTTACTTTGCCGCGGGCCGCACAAATAACGGCCACGCCGGGCCGCTATTTGACGACCACGGCTGTAGATAATGTGCTTCTTCGTTTAAGTACAGAAGAAAGCAACGGATCGTGTATAATTTTCATTTATCCTTCGATTTAACTCTAAATGCACCTTAAAAAGGTTTCGAAGCAAATAAGGTTCCATGAACTACTAGTAACCTTAACATTGAGTAACCTTAAAAGGTATGTTAATTCACACGTGAGGCCGTATTAGAATAATACTCACAACATACTTAAGGCAGATCATGTTTTAAACAGAAACAACACAAACAATACATACACTACTGAAGTACATTACCTCTAATACTGTCGGCGATGTGATGCTAATGAGCTTTCAAAATGACTTTTTATTATTTTTATCTATAAAACAAAGAAAGATGTAACATCAAAATAAAAAAAAAATACAAAGTCTAAGGACTTATTTATTATTACGAAACAGACAGACGACATCATAGATAAATGACACTTAAAATATCCTTAACTGAAAGTGGTGAAACATGCCCTAAATTGTAGGTCATCGTAACTAAGAAATAAAATAAATAAATATATCTTTAAAGAAAGAACAGTAAGACAAAGTATGGGCAGTCTGTCTCGCGCGCTCTTGTACTAAGTACCATGACGTCTTCATTCAGATTCAGAGCAGGTTTGCTAGCTGTCAGTTCCATACATAAAATGACACCTAAAACCTGAACTTAATCGGAATTGAGTCTCATTAAGACGTCATGGTAAGGTCCCTTCTGTTCTATCACAGTCTCTAAGCGATGCCAAATCCTAGCCTAAGCGATCTCACTCATACCCTTACTTTTAGCTTGGCTTATGTCATACTTACACTAATTTACTAGTTATATCATCATCATCATCATCAATATCTATAAATAAGACGTTAGGATATTATCTTGGTGATTACGTAACAAACATTTGGGATATTTAAACAACCTATTAGATAATTTACGGTTCCATATTAACATGTCTCTACCCGGATTTACGCAGCAAATTAAGATGTGGATTTTTAAGGACTGGGGCCCGATTATTGAGACAATCCTAAGTGATAATGCCACTCGAAAGTGATGAATAATTATAAGAAAATTACAGCTCCATCAGAGCAATTTAGTCAACTAATCGAAAATTTAATTTGAGCTGTAATTTTGTAGCAATACCCAAATTTATACCACTTTTGAGTGATATGCTTTCGAAAATTGGACCCCAGTCCCTCCTTGGACTTTCCCTGAAATTACGAATTGTTTTGTTTGTTACAATACATCTCTTTCCAACTACCGCTAATAGAGAGAGATATTTTGCGAACGACCTCGCCCAGGAAATTGAACGCCCCGCACGGCTTCTTACTATTTAGTAGACATATCGTAAATTAGACACATGAATCACTAACAATGTATCAAATTATTAGCTTCTGTCTTGTTATTGCATTCGGTGAATGAATGACGCAGGCAGGCGGATCCATCAAAACATTTTGTTAGTAGGTACGGTGGGAGAGACGTTAGAGTAGACCAAAAAAACCGGTCATGTGCGAGTCGGACGGATACAACACAAATATTACGTGCAAAATTATTAATTACAGTTGTAGTTTTTTACGTTTACATTTTACTCTTGCAAATATCATTTGGATATTAAATCTTATGGGATAGTATTACTTTAAAACTGTTTCGTACAGACCACCAATTAGATATAGAACCTCTTTATGATGATAAAGTTCATGTTTCTTTGAGCAGATTAGAGAATCCAATGTTTAAGCTAACTTGCTCTACATGTGGCGTTAATTTTTTCTTCTATTAATGATTGATAATTATTACTCAAGTACTACAGTAGAATATTCAATTATATTAGTTTAGTAGTTCCAATACAGTGGTCCACCGGATCTATTGAGTTTTAAACTAAAGATTCAGTTTGATTGTTTATTACAGTTTAATTTTATTACACCTACACAGTGGTCCCTGCTAACAAGAATAATATGAAAGTGGTCCGAACCACATAATCAATCGTGTGCAACATAAAGACGCAAGTGGTACCATCTAAACAAACACGAAGATGTTTACGTCTATATAGATGTCTACAAGATAAAAATAATATTTTATTGGCTATCCGGAAATCGTACCTTTCAGAAAAAGTGCGTTCGCCACTAAAACGTTCGGTTTTATGAACTCGATCGATCGTAAAACGGCGCAGTCATAAATAAAGTTCGGTAGGCGTAAATCAATTCATCAAAAGACTTTGCCCAATATAACCACCTAGACACATAAAGATTTGATTAGCTAAATATTGATTTTGCACCGCCACGACGGCCTACCAGACATCGCAATGTTAATTGTTCGATAAATGTTGTAAATTTGAATTTCAAAGCACAACACTCGAAATTCCTGCCTTTCTTTCTTTCTTTCTATAGAATAGGCCCCAGGCCAGGGAGCTGATTTTTGAAAGCACATGCGTGAAAATACCACTCGAAAGTGGTGAAAAATTGGGGAGAATTTGAAATATCTTTCAATCTAATTCTGATCGCGGTCAGCGGCATTTTCTGTCCTCCAGCTCTAAAACAAAGCTAACCAAAACTATAAAACTTACATAAGTACAAAACTTCGGTACATTATGCCTTATTTTTCAGTTTATATTTTGATACGTTACGTAAGCAGTCTTCACTTGAACAAAGACGGAGGCGCTAGTACTATTTATAAACGAGATAAAGATTACCGCGCCGTAATCACCTGTTGATATTTTCCAAACAAACACGTGGCTTAACATGTTTGAGCAACTCGTATGATATGATATTGAATGCTGCTATCGGCCTTTGACATCTCTCTGGCATTCGAAAATTTCGAAATATTATATACGGTATACGGGGTATGAACCGCGATTAACTTTATTGAGCTCCCGATATTTCGACGCAATTGCATGCATCATGATCACGAGTAGACGGACAGCGTAGTCGACGCGCAAGAATGAGGGTAGACAGCAATTTCTTCTACCCGTGATCATGATGCATGCAACTGCGTCGAAATATCGGGTACTCAATAATGGTAATCGCGGTACATATATATCCCGTTTTTAATATTTCGAATGAACGTAACCGTGAATCATTGAAAACTCTTATCTCTCTTGCATCTCGGCATCTCGGGGTTTACAAGGTTGATCATGGAAATGATTAATTTTTGGGACTTGAAGGACGCCAAAATATTTAAGAACTAATTCTTAAGAGGCTGACAACACCTAATTTTGTTGAAATTGATGTTATTTAAACACTTTTTAAGAAAAACTGCACACAAAAAAAAATACATAAAAAATATAATGTTAATTTTCAACATATTTCAAACACGCTAGACGGGCTCGATACATAATTGAACAAAATCGGCTCGATAGAAAATAATTGCAAAGATTGGTCTTAAAATCACCATTAAACGGTTCTATGTCTTTATTTTTTCGACGTATGGGTCTGCAATTAAAAACATAAAGTCAACATATTCATACCTAAACGGCTAACGAGTCATATTTCACAAATAATCCATAGGTACTTTTGTTTATTTCTTATGATTTGTGTCTTATTTGCAAGATTTTAGACGCGCGCCAAGCTGCCGGAATAGTTTCTTCTCTTTCACTAACAGGCACGTGAACCGTATGTGTGAAGAGTGGCGCTGCTCCAGGTCATTTGCTGTTGACAGCGCCTTAAAACACATTAGCTATGTGAAAATATCCCTCGGAAACTGGTGAAAAATTGTGCTGGATTTGGAAAATTTTATTTGAGCTCTAGTTTCGTAACAATACACGGGCTTTACCACTTTCGAACGGTAAGCGGCGCCTTCATATCCCTTCAAACTTCTCTTACAAACCCTTTTCCTCTCCGTTATTCTTCGAGTTCGAGCTTATGTCTTCATACTCTAACATTGGACACAAAATGTTTACCTGCGGGTGGTAGGGCCTTGTGCAAGGTCCGTCCGGATCGCTACCACCATCTTACTCGCTAATCCTGCCGCTAAGCAGTAGTGCTTGCACTGCTGTGTTCCGGTGTGGAGAGTAAGACAGCCGGGGAAATTACAGGCACAAGAGGCATTTCATCTAAGTCCTCTAGGTTGGCAACGCATCTGCAAGCCCTCCGGGGTTGCGGGTGTCTATGGGCAGTGGTGATCGCTTACCATCAGGTGACCCATTTGCTCGTTTGCCTTCCTATTCACAAAGAAAAAAAAAAAAAAAAAAACCTTCGTCAAATTGCTACTCGTTACCAAGCTTCGGTGTGATCAATATTCACTGAACGATGCGATATTACATGTTTTATGACATAAGGAGACAATTTGGCGTCTTTATGACATCGGAAACCGTATAAGAAGAGAATGGACGTTCTATTCCTAATAAGAGACGCAACAATTCGCCACCCGTCGGGTCCCTGGCTGATAGTGGACTTGTGGTTCGGCTACAACAGCTAAGTACATTTTCATTGCGCGGTGGAGACGCTCACCGCAAAGTGGTTACCCGTCAGCACACGCAATGAATATAGTCGTAAAATGATCGTAGTCATAGCTGGTGCCCAATTTTTTCAATTCGTATGTGAAAATACCACTCGAAAATTACAGCTCTAATTAATCTAGTCAACAAGTGAAACATTTTATTTGGGTTAGTTTTTCACAGATTAGTACTTGGGTTAATTTTATAGAGATTTTACCACTTTTGGATGGTACTTTCCAGTTATACTATTTTAAAAATGGGGCCCAGGGTTCTTAGGTGTTAAATGTCTTATGTATACATTAATATAGAGTTGTCACCAGTATACTTAGACGCCTATTAAGCGGGCTTGCGTAGTTCGTCTGGATTTATAAAAAGGAAAACCTATAAAATTTCCGCCCTCTAAGTCCAACATTTGGCGAATAACTTAGTAAGAATCCTTTGAATTCTGTCCCTACTAGTTTTAAAAAGCGAAAGTGTGTCTGCCTGACTGCCTGTGTTAACCTCTTCACGCTTAAGCCGATTTAAATCATTTAAATGTAATTTTATGTAGAAATAGTTTCAGTCCCGGATAACTAGTTTTATCCCGGAAAATAAGCAAATTCTTCGGATAGCGATAAGCAAATTCAGCGCAGACAGAATAGCGGGCAACAGCTACTCGCTCGTAATTATGTCACGCAATTTAAAAATAGAGACATTAATTAGCAACCCAAACAAAAACAAACATGTCATATTTCTATTACTAGTGTCCGACCGAAGTTTCGGTTTCGATTTCGGTTTCGGTCAAAGGTTCGGACCTTTCGGCCGCGCCGGAACTTACATTATAGCACTTTCTTGTTAAAGTTACCCTTTTTGGGGTAGTTTAATTTAGACTCAGTATCACCGTGATAATGTTGAAATTTCAATCCGAGAAAAGTGAAACGTACCTTGTAATATTGGACCAGTGAGAAGTTTAACTACTCATAATATCTGGAAAAAACGGCCCACTGACTTTTAATAATTAAAACTAAATTTTCGGTTTCGGTTTCAGCAAAAAACATATATCGGTCAGACACTAGGTACATATTACTAACGCCTACACTATTGCACCAGTCGGCTTTACATAAAAGTGTAAATAGCCACAACCCGACAGGTGGCACATAATAAAATGTAGCTTTCTTCATTCACATTCGCCGCGTCGTAAAAACTGCGGAAGACAGTTTTCTGATTACATGAAGCCGACTAAACAAGACCGACGCCTAAATTCTCGAAGATATTGACCTACATTTTGTTTCATTCTCCACAGTACACTTTGCTAGACGGGTGCGCTAAAGTTTACATAAAATTGCAGTCTATTATTGAAAATTTATCTTCGACAGTTTTACATCAATGATCAGATCAACAATTATTTTTGGCTAACGATCGTAATTCCGATTTACTCGTAGCTACCTACGCATAACTTCGTTCAATATACATTTTCTATTGCTACTATGTATTTATGCTTTCATACTTTTTCACCATAACAATTGACAACATTTCATTTTTATAACACCTGAAAATGTATATATGGTTCAAAAGCATTTGTCAGTTATCTATGAGGACGTCTCTGTCTGTTTCGTAGTAATAAATAGAGACGGAATCACAGATAACTGACAGTTAAGGAGTGGTGAGACAGGCCCTTAGTGTCATATCATATACATACGGCAGCAAAATGTGGCAGTTGGCAGTGCATACGAGTAGACAAATTTTCAGTTTATACCTACAAAGCAGCGAGCGAGCGAAACGAGCGACCGAGATTAGTCAAAACAGGCCTCATACTCCGAAATTCGATCTTCGAAGTTCGTTTGTTGCCGTTCCGCTCTCACAAATAATTACTAAGTTGAGAGTGAGAGAGACGATGTGACACGAACTTCGAAAATCGAATCTCGGACTAGCCCCCCAGGGGTACGAAATTCAAAAATCGAAGTTCGTATCGTACCGTCTCTCTCACGCTCGTATTAAATAATATTAGCGTCAGCGAAACGGCAAGATACGAAGTTCGAATTTTGCACTTCCTAGTACAGGCCCAGAAGCGACTCGGATAGGTTATGTTCAGAAGTTATCGTTAAAGTTTCTTGATGCATAGATACCTATTGTTGCACACCGTAGTATGTGGTGCTATACACGATGACTCCCACTGGTTCTTATTACTGTGTTATCAAAGGTTAAATTTGATAAATCCACGCGGCTCTAAGGACATAGCGCATTAAGATTTAAATAGACAACACAATGAGCTCGGAGCCGTTCCATCAATTTGCCAGAGACATTAATCACTAATGATGATGGTCGTGTTAGACATCAAGCATATAAACTGTTAATTTCTCATCTTGCAAAGTGTGATTAGAATAATAATGTTTGCGACCGCGCCAATATACAGTCATACTTGACACTGAGGGGATACTTAATACCTGGGGCTTACTATGACTCTTAATGCGAATCAATTCAGACGCAGTTCAGGTTTTAGCTGTCATTTTTAGTATGGATCTGACAGCGTGCGAACCTAATCATTTAAATTCTTGATTCAAAACTTAGTCCCGCTGTTGACGCGGTTCACTTTGAACATCGATCAATGTATCAAAACACTAGCTGTTGCCGGCGACTTCGTCTGCAAAGAATTCGTTTATCGCTATCCCGCGGGAACTACGCAATTTTCCGGGATAAAAAGTAGCCTATGTGCTATTCCAGACTTTTCTCTATCTATGTGCCGAATTTCATTCAGATCCGTTGGGCCGTTCTGGCATGATTGAGTAACAAACAAACATCCATCCAACCATACTTTCGCATTTATAATATTAGTTAGAAGTTAGATTTGACAAGAATAAAAAATCCTGAAAAACATTTACGGGGTGGGGCTATTGAGTCTAAGTAACCCAATCGAATACTGAAATATTCCGAAATAATTTTAACAGAATCTACATACATACACATACACAAATCACGTCTGACATCCCTTATTTTCACCTTCTCTCTTCTTTTCCCTCTTTCTTTCTTTTTTTCTTTTCTCTTCTTTTTTTCTTCTTTTTCTTATACGATGTCCGATAATTCGATCAACATGGTTTGATCATGACTGAGATCTTAGGAATCATATTGTGGGCGATACGACTAGCCCCTATTTTGATTCCCCTTTCCACATAAAAATCATAGTAAAGTACCTAATAGTTTTTTGTGTCAGAATCTTACGGTAGAGACATAATTTGGCGGAGCTGAAAACATGAACTAGGTACCACCGTTTTAGTGTGTTGTTGAACAATTAACAGAGTCCCGAATCTATTACAAAGTGTGTTTGGCTAAAACGTTGATAGTGTTGTCGGCAAGCTGTCGTTTTATACCATTTAACGCTTGTTGACCTAGGGTAGCAACTGGCGTAACGTAAGCCACTTCAGTTAGTTTCGACTCCAAATTACTTTCCTTACGACTGATCTACATTATGCCCACACCGTTTAACGTAGCCTTTAGGTATTTTTGCATTAGGCCCAGTTTACCCCGTAAGGGATAAAGACACAAAAATGGAAAGAAATGGCACAAAAGTTCTCATAGTATTTGACATTTTAACGCAAACGGTCGAGACATATTTTGTGCTTGAAAACTTACACTATGCATAGCTTCACCTAGACTAAAAACACATCAAGAATTCAGGTGTTACCGTAATTGTTTTGATAACTGCCGCGGTTTACACGGCGCGTAATGAAGTTATCGGAGCGGCGGCTTTGGTCGTTATCATTGAGTTATGGTTGCGTTGGTGGTAATCCGTCAGTCACGCTCTGTGGTGTCTAACAAGGGACGTCACGTTAACGTGCGCGTTAACGTTATTACTGCGTCTTAGATTGTTGATACAATTTTGGGAAACCGGGTAACTGCAAGTCGTATTCTTTTTTGGCTACAACCCATCAGTATTTTGATTCTTTCCACCTATAGGTACGCCCATAATCATGTTAAACCTGGCCTAGGTCTTGTTACATTAGGCTCTGTCTACCCCGTAAAGGACAAAGGCGTGATTTATGTATGTATGTATGTATGTATGAATTCTTCTTATTCCACACTATTAAAGCAGTAAGTACCCACCTATCTAATCCACACAAGCAGCGTTAAATATCTGAGTATCGGCTTGATTCTATTGTCAATCATGCGAGATCGTGTTTAGATATTTTTGAGCATCTAGACAGCAACGTTCTATCTGAAGACATACCTACATACAAATTACGTGTATATCCCTTACGGTGTAGACAGAGCGGGAACAATCTGATGACAACCGTAATAGTCCGACTCACACTTGGAACCCGATTTTTGGAAAATATCGCTCGAAAATCGTGAAAATTTGTACTGAATTTGTAATATGAGTAGCTTGAAAGAAAATTACAGCTCTAATTGAATAGTTTTGTGGCAACAACTTTTTCACTTTCGGCATTTCGAGCCCTTGGTTGGTTAGGCACTGTTCAATTCCGATACAGTTTAGGTTCGCTCGCTGTCAGATCCATACTAAAAATGACAGCTAAAACCTAAATTGAATCTGAATTGAAACGCATTAAGACGTCATGGTAAGGGGAGCATTCATTTGCCCCTGAATTTCATATGCCATTATCTACTTTTAAATACCTACGTATACCATTTTCATTCTTACCTGTCCTATTTGGTAAACAAAATTCTAACCTCAATATGCAATTTTTTGTAAAGAATAAGGTGTATTATGTTATGTTATCATATAAACCTGAGGTAATATTTTGTACATAATTTTGCTGATATTTTATCTCCAGCTCCTTTATTAACGATGAAATAGTTAAAAAATAACAAAAATGAGACGCTTAGAGGTTAGAATTTTGTTTACCTAATAGGACAGGTAAGAATGAAAATGGTATAGCAAGTGTTATTTTAATAAAATGGAAAACCACCTACTTAATTAAAATAAAATGAAAAAAGAACTCCTCGCAGTATATATGGACCTAGCATTTCCTCTCTGTATCGCGCAACGCAATACCTAATACGTTGTGCGAGAAAGCTGCCAAATTTTCAGTCTCCCTCCAATGGCAGCCATAAGTAAGACCCCACGGCTTTCCAAACTGTTAATGTCATTTGTTGAATAAATTACTAATAAACAACTAACACGAACGTACAGTAAGCAATCGTCATAAACGGCGAGATGTGACGATTTGATTTACCTTTCTATTGTGAATAACACAATAGGTAAGTAACGTGTTTATCTATTTTTCAAGTCTCTAGGTAGATAGGTACCAATAAATGTAGACTGCAAAATCGGAAAAAAGCGTTTTTCATGAAATTACATAATAATATAAATTATCTTGAACAATTGATATCCAAAAAAAACTCTATCGTTCGTGATTATATCACTATTTGCAAAGCCGGCAACGCACCAGCATACCTTAATGGTTGGTGTTTATGAGCGGCGGTAATCACTTCACATCAGATGGACCTCCTGCCCGTTTGTCAGCTTTATAAAAAAAATATGAACCTATTGTTACTGCGCCTGTAAAAATGTTAAATTAAAACAGTAGGTACTCACTTAATAAAATAATAAACGCAGTGTACACCCGGCATCTCCACGCGGCACTCATTTTGTACAAATAATCCTAATTCACACTAATCGTCAACAATCAATTATTTATCATTGTCACATTTACGACTATTCATTGTCACAGAAACTAACACTATACACATTTGAGGAATAAAGACATTGTTTTAAATATACACAATATTTTTACGAAAACAATACGCGAACTGATACCATTGTCGCTCCGTCCGTACGGATGTCTGCGTGCTTACGCTTCAACGTTTCAAGACGTACTCGCGTACTGTCGCTTCCGACTGAAACTCTGAAAGCTGAATTTTCAGACTTAAGGTGCGACCACACCGCCGCTTAAAAAACGGTGACGTTACGGAATCGCAACAAAATGTATGAAGAAACGGTGAGGAAACGTGACGGATACGACACGTCACTGCGTATACGCGGCGGTTTGGTCGCACCCTTACATTGCTTCCAATACACAGCGCACGCTTTACCTTTAATTTTCTGTCACTTCGGCCCGTTGTTTCAAATTGAAGGAATGTACTTATCGGAATAACAAAACACTATCGCTATTTCTATCTTTGAACTTCTCGATGCGAACTGGGAAATGCGTGGTATGCGAATTTCCTTTTTAGAACTATAAATGGTACCTAGTTTTTTCAATTTTTGCTGTACTATAAAATTGGGACACAAATTAAGCAAAGATAATAGGTAGTCGTATATACTTACATTATATAAAAGCTGCACAACAGGTAGAGTTCGCTAGTTTTAAAATTGCTGTAAAATCTTATGTTATTCATACAATGCGATTTTTCGATATAACGCGCTACGTTGGAAACGCCAACAAAAACTAGTCAACTCATTGACTAATCGCGTTTTAAATGTTAATTACTTAATACCAATATAGAAAACTCTGACCCCCTTATTCATAAACACTCTATAGGCCTCTGCTAACTTATATATGTAGTAATCGTTTGTCCTTATCTGTCACTTTGACATTTACCTTTCACAAATAAGGACAAACGATTACTGAGTTAGCAGAGGCCTATAGAGCGTTTATGAAAAAGGGGCTGAAGGGTGAACGTTTAAAAAAAAATTCAAAATGCCCACTTTACGAGTACTACACGTACTAAGCAATACACAAATGGGATGATGGTATAGGTACATTTCAGCTACGTTAAGTTTTTTCTATATATTATTGAGTTGCGGTCAAAACGTTTTTTCCTTTGCATGATTTAAGTGGAAGAAAAACTTACGCGTGTCACACTTTAATGCCGTGTTTGTGCAAAAAATAGTACATTACTGCAGAGGCCGTGAAGTAAGGGATTGCAGGACGAGATTGGGGTACACGGCCGAGTCGTAGACGAGGCCGGATAAAGCGAGTCCTGCAATCCCTGTTTCCGGCCGAATTTTTCAATTTTTAAAACATGCCATTTGAACAAACTATTGCTCGCGCCATGTTTAACCGCACACCCGCCCCGCGCCGCCGCACCGCGCCGAGCGCACCCGCCGACCGCACCACATTACTTTTTGGCCTAGGCCGTAAATGTGAAACTTCTTGGCTTCATTTCGACCGCACCATATTACTTCTTGGCCTAGGCCGTAAATGTGAAACTTCTTGGCTTCATTTCGCGACATTAACGCGTACATTTCCGAGCATGCTTGAGCAAAAATATTTTATTGAGGCCTGATTTTTTAAAGTACCACTAGACGATGAAGAAAATTTGTGGCATTCTTTTAGAAAATACATAATTATTAATCACGTCTTTTTCCCTTACGGTGTAGATAGAGCCCAGGGTAACAAAGGTGAAGTTCTGGTCATTTCAGGTCTGCTGGCCAGGGTCGTCTCCGCAGGAACTCTTCAACGGTTGGTCCAACTGACTTGCAATTTGGTACACATTATGTAGGACGTCAGCATAAAAAGCTTGTATTAAGAATGTAATTTTTCGACGCGTGTTGAGTCGAATCAAATTGTATTATTTTTCTATGACCAGAACCACACTATGAACATCCGACGTGACGCCATGCGCAATTGCGCATACATTCGCTGCATCGGGTCGCGTCGCGTGTTAATAATGTGTTTCCACCTTTAAGCGGTCACTCTATAGTTAAGAAAATGGGCAGGCCACTAGCGGCACGTAACGGTAACAAAATAATTTCATAGTTCGACAATTCAAAGCGAACGCGATCAAAGTGTTTGTTATCATAAATAACTAACATTAATCACAATAATTTTATACTATGTATAGCAATATAAGTAAGATATTAACTATACAGCTACCTATTATTTATTCGTACCCTTTCATTAAAATTCTGTGTTATCTACATAGAATGACAATTATCGAAGTCGAGCCTATAATTTAAATAATGTTTATCACTTTATTACTCTGTTGGTACACACCGACACATAATTATAGCCGTAGTCATCGATCATGAAATTTATACTCTAGATACAATATGTATAATATAGCTATAGCTATTTATATTCTAGCTTAGCTAGCGACCCGCTCCGGCGTCGCACGGGTATGCAATCTTATTCATGTTTTTTTTTTTTATGTGAATAGGAAGGCAAACGAGCAAGTGGGTCACCTGATGGTAAGCGATCACCACTGCCCATAGACACCCACAACCCCGGAGGGATTGCAGATGCGTTGCCAACCTAGAGGACTTAGATGAAATGCCTCTTGTGCCCGTAATTTCCCCGGCTGTCTTACTCTCCACACCGGAACACAGCAGTGCAAGTACTGCTGCTTAGCGGCAGGATTAGCGAGTAAGATGGTGGTAGCGATCCGGACGGACCTTGCACAAGGCCCTGCCACCCGCAAAGTATGTACGCATGTACTTAGTAATTTTCAAAGTGTCAATTTCAAGTCTATCGGACCAACCGTTGAAGAGTTCCCTCTTGCGGAGACGATCCTGACTGAGTCATCGGAACTCCACTACCAAATTATTGTATTGTCATCCGAATTACACAAGTATGCAAAATTTCAGCTCGATCTCATATCTGCTTCAAAATTGAGTCGCAAGATTCCACTCGGAAAAACATAGGTACGTCAACTGGGGTGACTTTGGTAATTTTGTGTCTACTTTGATCGTTTTAAAATTGTTATAAAATCGATATTAGGTATCCATATCCGGTGAATTTTTGGCATGTAGACGCAAAGGCGATCGACGAAGACATTGATTGGAAGCAGTAAACGCAAATAAAAAATAAATGGTTTTGTCATTAAAACTACTTTTTAAAGTCACCCCGTAAATCAAAGTCACCCCAGTTGACTGTACTATACTTACATATACAATAGGTACACATATTGCAAGTTAATAAAAAGCCTGTAAAAATAGGTTTTTGTCACACATATACTTCAAAATCGTTGCGGGTGGTAGGGCCTTGTGCAAGGTCCGTCCGGATCGCTACCACCATCTCACTCGCTAAACCTGCCGCTAAGCAGCAGTGCTTGCACTGCTGTGTTCCGGTGTGGAGAGTAAGACAGCCGGGGAAATTACGGGCACAAGAGGCATTTCATCTAAGTCCTCTAGGTTGGCAACGCATCTGCAAACCCTGGGTTGCGGGTGTCTATGGGCAGTGGTGATCGCTTACCATCAGGTGACCCACTTGCTCGTTTTCCTTCCTATTCACATTAAAAAAAAAAAACGTTTGTTATGGTTAAAGTTATTGTTAAACAACACTTTGTGCAACACACGCTAAAGTTACGTAAGTAGGTACCTAAGTAATTAGTGGCACCGTGCAGAGTAACAAAGTGACAGCACCGCTCACGCTTGACCGGTTTTTTCTACCACATTCCGTTTCCTCTTTTGAAACACCTACTTACTTTAACATTACTGCTATCAAGCGCGTGTTTACACGGCTCGAAATATTTTTAAAACTCATGGAAATTTACAATATATACAACAAGACTAATGTTGCAACGCGATGTTGCCTGTCAAATTCCAACATATTTCTACGCTGTGCTACTGATGGTTCATGTGAACAACTTTGTGGGTTCGCTGTTTTTAGTGTTTTTTACCCGGCTGCGGCCAATCCCAATAGGAGGGTTATGTGCTTGCCGCATATGTATGTACCTATGTAATACTCATGTAGCAGGCGGGGACAAATTTAAAGTAAGTACAAATCACACAAGAAATGTTCCCGAAAGTTCAAAGGAAAATCTGCTGCCGGATTTTTAGGGCTTGTTCTTCTTTTCAGATAAATGTTATTGGAGTCGGGTTTTTGTTTAGGTTAGTTTTATTTTTATACCAAAAGGAAGGTAAACGTGCAAGTGTGTCACCTGGGGCCTTACCATGACGTCTTAATGCGATTCAGTTGAGGTTCGCTTGCTGTCAGATTCATACTAAAAATGACAGCTAAAACTTGAACTGAGTCGGAATTAAGACGTCATGGTAAGGCCCCTGATCGTAAGTGGTCACCACGGTTCTCTATCGTTTGCCCGAATTTCATATGCCATAAATGTATTGTTTGCCATAATGATCATTTGCCATAACTCTTTTTTCTCTTTAACTTTTAATTGTTCAGGATTGTTATGAAACAAACCTAACCTAAATAGAGTTCTATAGAATTGCCATTTCAATCCTCCCCAAAAAATTACGATTTTAGAGAAAAAAAGAGTTATGGCAAATGATCATTATGGTAAACATTACATTATTGCATATAGAATTCAGGCAAATGAAATGCCCCGGGTCACCACTGGCCATAGATACCCGCAACACCAAAGAATTGCAGATGAGTTACCAACCTAAGGCTAAGATGAAATGCCTCTTGTGCCTGTAATTTCCCCGGCTGTCTTACTCTCCACACCGGAGCACAACAGAGCAAGCCTGCAAATTGACTGGACAAAAAAATACGCGTTCACGATTTTTTTGCGTCAATTTCTGCAGACTCTCTAGTGTTGTAACCATAGGTACACTAGTAATCATCATCATCCTACTTCCTATGTTATTTATCCTACTTTCTATCCTACTAATGTTATAAATGCGAAAGTTTGTGAGAATGTATGGATGTTTGTTACTCTTTCACGCCAGTAAGACTTAACTTGGAATAGACATAGATTATTATTGGTCTGGAATAAAATAACACAGGCTACTTTTTATACCGGAATATATATATAATGCAGACGAAGTCGCAAGCAACAGCAGCTAGTCTTTAATATTTTAATTCGCAAAACACAAACAGATGCATTTTTAACATCTTATTAGTATTCCGTTGATTATAAACATTCACACAAATTATCTCTGTATTACATGATTACTTGTTTCACAGCATAAATCGATGTAACTTATTGCTTTTATATTAAATGGCGAGCGTGTTTATAAAATTAGATATATATCCTGGACTTTGGCAGTCCGCCATCTTTTTAAAACTGCTTGTCTGTGGAGATTTATATATGTTTTTATCGATCGAATAGCAATACATCAGGAGTTACATAAAATATTCGAGACTAGTCTTAATCCCCGGCTATTTCTACGAATTATGAGCTTTAGATAAGAGGTGTTAGCTCTTGTTTTAGGAATCGAAATTGGCCGGAGCATGAGCACCTCAACTACTTGTAAATTATGTTCGAATTACTTACACTATCAGTAGATTAATTGCTTGTAGAGCTCAGTAAACTTGCCTAATAACATTTCATTACATGGTGAATTGTAATTCCGTAAGGAGTCAACTAATTCTTTCTTGAGTCACAGACGGTTCTGGCTGAAAATCAGTGCTGCAAGACAGTGTCTAACACCTCAGCGTTGGTGAGCCAGCGACCGTTTCACTTTTGCGAAGACACGCACAACGCTGATGATCTAATTTTCATATCTGTGTTGTTTTTGTTGTTTCTTTTCTATAGAATGGTGTGTATGCTCTTATATTTGTGTGTCTTGTAAAATGAATTAAAATGTCTTCTTTCTTTCTTTCTTTAACTGCCTAAGGGTTACTTAAAGGGGGTTTTAAAAATCTCTACATTAACTTCTAGCCTCGTAGTTGCTGGTTAAGTACCTTAAGTACTTTGGTTAAGTACAAAATTTCCTTACACCAATCACTAATTCAATACATAGTATAAATACAAAGTCGCTTTCCGCTGCCGCTGTCTCTCTGTCGCTATATGTGCTTAGATCTTTAAAACTACGCAACGGATTTTGATGCGGGTTTTTTTTTAATAAATAGAGTGATTCAAGAGGAAGGTT
This sequence comes from Pandemis heparana, assembly GCA_963854515.1. Taxonomy (NCBI): domain Eukaryota; kingdom Metazoa; phylum Arthropoda; class Insecta; order Lepidoptera; family Tortricidae; genus Pandemis; species Pandemis heparana. The sequence continues at coordinate 15,017,225 of OY978014.1, read as the reverse complement.
TATATGTATAATTCTACGCAGATGAAGTTGCGGGCATAAGCTAATCTTAAAAATTAAATAAGGTTTGACATGCCATTCATAGCCGGTTTGTAGAAATGTGTTTTACTAGCTGTTGCCAGCAACTTCGTCTGCAAAGAATTCGTTTATCGCTATCCCGCGGGAACTACGCAATTTTCCGGTATAAAAAGTAGCCTATGTGCTATTCCAGACTTTTCTCTATCTATGTACCGAATTCCATCCAGATCCGTTGGGCCGTTCTGGCGTGATTGAGTAACAAACAAACATCCATCCATCCATCCATACTTCCGCATTTATAATATTAGTTAGATTAGATTTTATTTCTAATTTAATGACCAAAAGCGCACCAATAATTTATTTAAAAATACGATATATTAAGAAATCCAAATTTCAATTTAATTGTTCTAATAAATTCGGAACACATTGGTTATGACAGACGGCCAAGATACAAGTAACAATATACAAGCGGAAGCCTCTTTCTGACCCTATGTGTTAGATAGAGACTTCCGCTTGGAAATTATAACTTGTAGCTTTATAAAATAGGGCCCAGGCAGACAAGAGTGGTCCTAAAAGGGTGCCGTTTTACCTTATGAGGTACGGAACCCTGTAAAACTCCTTTTAACACGTGCTAATTTTACAAACTTATGGCCTGGCACCGTGCCAGTAACTCAGGAAGTTGCAACTATAAACTCCGCATTTTATCGTATTTAGTATTATAAAATTTGAGCAATTTGTCTGATCTTTACTTGAAGATCGTGTGAAGTATGAAAAATATTCGCTGAGTATTGTAAACTGGGGGGTTACCTGTCTTAATGCGATTCAATTTCGATTCAGTCCCATACTAAAAAATGACGAATCGCATTAAGACGTCATGGTAAGGCCCCCAGTGACAGCTAAAACATTGCTACTCCACTGCCAAGTATAACCTGTACAGGGGCCTTGCCATGACGTCGTAATGCGATTCGTCATTTTTAGTATGGAACTGAATCGCATTAAGACAGGTAACCCCCCCAGTTTACAACACTCAGCCAATATTTTTCATACTTCACACGATCGTCGAATAAAGTCAGATTCATACTAAAAGTGACAGCTAAAACTTGAACTGAGTCGGAATTAGGACGTCACGGTAAGGCCCCATGGAAAAGGTTTTGTATTCCTTAATATGGACGTACCTCCGCTCCGTAAAGTAGCGCAGTAGCGCCAAATTCGATCAAAAATTTATACGTAACATTGTTACTAACTTTTTTTTAATATGACAATATAATAATTAATTCTTCTTCTTCTGGTGCCATCTTCTATCGAAGGTTGGCGATCATTACGGCGACTTGAACCTTCGACACAACAGCTCTGAACAACGATCGGGTGCTTTTATTGTACCACTGGCGTAGATTTTTAAGCCAAGATGTTCTTCTTCTTCCTGGGCTTCGTCTACCTTGGATTTTACCCTGCAAGATAAGCTGTAACAACTCGTACTTTGAGCCTCGCATGATATGGCCCAAATACTCCAGCTTTCTTCTTTTGATGGAGAGGAGAACTTCCAACTTTTTCCCTATTCGCTGCAGCACCACCACATTTCTAACTTTGTCTCTCCAGGATATCCTTAACAATCTTCTATACACCCACATTTCGAAGGCTTCTATCTTCTTACACATGCCATCGGTCAGAGTCCAAGCCTCAACACCGTATAGAAGAATGGAGAAAATGTAGCAACGCGCGAAACGAACGCGGAGCCCGATATTAATGTTCCTGTCACATAGAAGTTTCTGCATCTTGATGAATGCTCCACGTGCTTGCTCTATCCGGCATCGTATCTCCAAGCTGTGATCATTCTGGTCATCAACATAACAGCCTAAATACCGATATTTTCGGACCCTATCAACTTGCTGGCCGTTGTAGATCAGATGAGTGTTGACTGGCAACGTCTTGGCTATGGTCATATATTTAGTCTTCTTTATGTTAATATTGAGACCGTATGCCGCACTCACTGACTGAACCCTGTCCAAAAGCACTTGAAGGTTTTCCAGGCTGGGAGCAAGCAGTATTGTATCATCTGCATATCTGATGTTGTTGATAACTTTCCCATTCACCAATATGCCTACCTCAAAATCCTCCAGTGCCTCCCGAAATATTACCTCGGAATACATATTAAACAGGAGAGGGGAGAGAATGCAACCCTGCCTAACGAAATTTACAATATATACAACAAGACTAATGTTGCAACGCGATGTTGCCTGTCAAATTCCAACATATTTCTACGCTGTGCTACTGATGGTTCATGTGAACAACTTTGTGGGTTCGCTGTTTTTAGTGTTTTTTACCCGGCTGCGGCCAATCCCAATAGGAGGGTTATGTGCTTGCCGCATATGTATGTACCTATGTAATACTCATGTAGCAGGCGGGGACAAATTTAAAGTAAGTACAAATCACACAAGAAATGTTCCCGAAAGTTCAAAGGAAAATCTGCTGCCGGATTTTTAGGGCTTGTTCTTCTTTTCAGATAAATGTTATTGGAGTCGGGTTTTTGTTTAGGTTAGTTTTATTTTTATACCAAAAGGAAGGTAAACGTGCAAGTGTGTCACCTGGGGCCTTACCATGACGTCTTAATGCGATTCAGTTGAGGTTCGCTTGCTGTCAGATTCATACTAAAAATGACAGCTAAAACTTGAACTGAGTCGGAATTAAGACGTCATGGTAAGGCCCCTGATCGTAAGTGGTCACCACGGTTCTCTATCGTTTGCCCGAATTTCATATGCCATAAATGTATTGTTTGCCATAATGATCATTTGCCATAACTCTTTTTTCTCTTTAACTTTTAATTGTTCAGGATTGTTATGAAACAAACCTAACCTAAATAGAGTTCTATAGAATTGCCATTTCAATCCTCCCCAAAAAATTACGATTTTAGAGAAAAAAAGAGTTATGGCAAATGATCATTATGGTAAACATTACATTATTGCATATAGAATTCAGGCAAATGAAATGCCCCGGGTCACCACTGGCCATAGATACCCGCAACACCAAAGAATTGCAGATGAGTTACCAACCTAAGGCTAAGATGAAATGCCTCTTGTGCCTGTAATTTCCCCGGCTGTCTTACTCTCCACACCGGAGCACAACAGAGCAAGCCTGCAAATTGACTGGACAAAAAAATACGCGTTCACGATTTTTTTGCGTCAATTTCTGCAGACTCTCTAGTGTTGTAACCATAGGTACACTAGTAATCATCATCATCCTACTTCCTATGTTATTTATCCTACTTTCTATCCTACTAATGTTATAAATGCGAAAGTTTGTGAGAATGTATGGATGTTTGTTACTCTTTCACGCCAGTAAGACTTAACTTGGAATAGACATAGATTATTATTGGTCTGGAATAAAATAACACAGGCTACTTTTTATACCGGAATATATATATAATGCAGACGAAGTCGCAAGCAACAGCAGCTAGTCTTTAATATTTTAATTCGCAAAACACAAACAGATGCATTTTTAACATCTTATTAGTATTCCGTTGATTATAAACATTCACACAAATTATCTCTGTATTACATGATTACTTGTTTCACAGCATAAATCGATGTAACTTATTGCTTTTATATTAAATGGCGAGCGTGTTTATAAAATTAGATATATATCCTGGACTTTGGCAGTCCGCCATCTTTTTAAAACTGCTTGTCTGTGGAGATTTATATATGTTTTTATCGATCGAATAGCAATACATCAGGAGTTACATAAAATATTCGAGACTAGTCTTAATCCCCGGCTATTTCTACGAATTATGAGCTTTAGATAAGAGGTGTTAGCTCTTGTTTTAGGAATCGAAATTGGCCGGAGCATGAGCACCTCAACTACTTGTAAATTATGTTCGAATTACTTACACTATCAGTAGATTAATTGCTTGTAGAGCTCAGTAAACTTGCCTAATAACATTTCATTACATGGTGAATTGTAATTCCGTAAGGAGTCAACTAATTCTTTCTTGAGTCACAGACGGTTCTGGCTGAAAATCAGTGCTGCAAGACAGTGTCTAACACCTCAGCGTTGGTGAGCCAGCGACCGTTTCACTTTTGCGAAGACACGCACAACGCTGATGATCTAATTTTCATATCTGTGTTGTTTTTGTTGTTTCTTTTCTATAGAATGGTGTGTATGCTCTTATATTTGTGTGTCTTGTAAAATGAATTAAAATGTCTTCTTTCTTTCTTTCTTTAACTGCCTAAGGGTTACTTAAAGGGGGTTTTAAAAATCTCTACATTAACTTCTAGCCTCGTAGTTGCTGGTTAAGTACCTTAAGTACTTTGGTTAAGTACAAAATTTCCTTACACCAATCACTAATTCAATACATAGTATAAATACAAAGTCGCTTTCCGCTGCCGCTGTCTCTCTGTCGCTATATGTGCTTAGATCTTTAAAACTACGCAACGGATTTTGATGCGGGTTTTTTTTTAATAAATAGAGTGATTCAAGAGGAAGGTTTATATGTATAATTCTACGCAGATGAAGTTGCGGGCATAAGCTAATCTTAAAAATTAAATAAGGTTTGACATGCCATTCATAGCCGGTTTGTAGAAATGTGTTTTACTAGCTGTTGCCAGCAACTTCGTCTGCAAAGAATTCGTTTATCGCTATCCCGCGGGAACTACGCAATTTTCCGGTATAAAAAGTAGCCTATGTGCTATTCCAGACTTTTCTCTATCTATGTACCGAATTCCATCCAGATCCGTTGGGCCGTTCTGGCGTGATTGAGTAACAAACAAACATCCATCCATCCATCCATACTTCCGCATTTATAATATTAGTTAGATTAGATTTTATTTCTAATTTAATGACCAAAAGCGCACCAATAATTTATTTAAAAATACGATATATTAAGAAATCCAAATTTCAATTTAATTGTTCTAATAAATTCGGAACACATTGGTTATGACAGACGGCCAAGATACAAGTAACAATATACAAGCGGAAGCCTCTTTCTGACCCTATGTGTTAGATAGAGACTTCCGCTTGGAAATTATAACTTGTAGCTTTATAAAATAGGGCCCAGGCAGACAAGAGTGGTCCTAAAAGGGTGCCGTTTTACCTTATGAGGTACGGAACCCTGTAAAACTCCTTTTAACACGTGCTAATTTTACAAACTTATGGCCTGGCACCGTGCCAGTAACTCAGGAAGTTGCAACTATAAACTCCGCATTTTATCGTATTTAGTATTATAAAATTTGAGCAATTTGTCTGATCTTTACTTGAAGATCGTGTGAAGTATGAAAAATATTCGCTGAGTATTGTAAACTGGGGGGTTACCTGTCTTAATGCGATTCAATTTCGATTCAGTCCCATACTAAAAAATGACGAATCGCATTAAGACGTCATGGTAAGGCCCCCAGTGACAGCTAAAACATTGCTACTCCACTGCCAAGTATAACCTGTACAGGGGCCTTGCCATGACGTCGTAATGCGATTCGTCATTTTTAGTATGGAACTGAATCGCATTAAGACAGGTAACCCCCCCAGTTTACAACACTCAGCCAATATTTTTCATACTTCACACGATCGTCGAATAAAGTCAGATTCATACTAAAAGTGACAGCTAAAACTTGAACTGAGTCGGAATTAGGACGTCACGGTAAGGCCCCATGGAAAAGGTTTTGTATTCCTTAATATGGACGTACCTCCGCTCCGTAAAGTAGCGCAGTAGCGCCAAATTCGATCAAAAATTTATACGTAACATTGTTACTAACTTTTTTTTAATATGACAATATAATAATTAATTCTTCTTCTTCTGGTGCCATCTTCTATCGAAGGTTGGCGATCATTACGGCGACTTGAACCTTCGACACAACAGCTCTGAACAACGATCGGGTGCTTTTATTGTACCACTGGCGTAGATTTTTAAGCCAAGATGTTCTTCTTCTTCCTGGGCTTCGTCTACCTTGGATTTTACCCTGCAAGATAAGCTGTAACAACTCGTACTTTGAGCCTCGCATGATATGGCCCAAATACTCCAGCTTTCTTCTTTTGATGGAGAGGAGAACTTCCAACTTTTTCCCTATTCGCTGCAGCACCACCACATTTCTAACTTTGTCTCTCCAGGATATCCTTAACAATCTTCTATACACCCACATTTCGAAGGCTTCTATCTTCTTACACATGCCATCGGTCAGAGTCCAAGCCTCAACACCGTATAGAAGAATGGAGAAAATGTAGCAACGCGCGAAACGAACGCGGAGCCCGATATTAATGTTCCTGTCACATAGAAGTTTCTGCATCTTGATGAATGCTCCACGTGCTTGCTCTATCCGGCATCGTATCTCCAAGCTGTGATCATTCTGGTCATCAACATAACAGCCTAAATACCGATATTTTCGGACCCTATCAACTTGCTGGCCGTTGTAGATCAGATGAGTGTTGACTGGCAACGTCTTGGCTATGGTCATATATTTAGTCTTCTTTATGTTAATATTGAGACCGTATGCCGCACTCACTGACTGAACCCTGTCCAAAAGCACTTGAAGGTTTTCCAGGCTGGGAGCAAGCAGTATTGTATCATCTGCATATCTGATGTTGTTGATAACTTTCCCATTCACCAATATGCCTACCTCAAAATCCTCCAGTGCCTCCCGAAATATTACCTCGGAATACATATTAAACAGGAGAGGGGAGAGAATGCAACCCTGCCTAACGCCTCTCAATATATCAACACTCTCCGTGAGTGCGTTTTCCACTCGTACACTTGCCACCTGGTTCCAGTACAAGTTTCTGATAAACCTTATATCTTTGGAGTCGAGGCCTACGGTGTTCAATATGTCCAGCAACTTTGTGTGCTGTAATAATTAATTACGGCGAATAAATAAGTTACTATGTTGAACGTCAAAACCATCAAACACACAATTACAGCCCAGCTCATTTATCAAACAGCGAGCAGTAATAAATTTCAGCAGATAATAAGTGTCGCGTACGGAGAATCATTTTAATCAATGGTAGGTAAGTATCCATATTTTTTATTTGACTACTTTTCATTCATGACGCATGTTTTCGTGTACTTATTTTTTACTAAGCACTTAAGTCTTCTATCTTTTGGATAAATCTCTTTTAAATAACAGATATCTTTTTTGAAGAATATTTATTGTGTATAGTGTTTTTGTAGCTATCTGGAGCTCGACATTTAGGGCCTGTTTCACCAACTCTCTGTAAAGTTCCTGATATCTTAAGTGTATCTATGATTGTTTTTTTTTTTTACTACGAAACAGACAGAGACGACATCATAGATAACAAACATCAGGCCCTTTGCGCCCGCAAACGCATATGCTTCTAAAACTTTATCAGTTGTCATACTGACATCATCATTTTGGAAATACGACAAACAGGAAATCGGGCTAGATAGTCACCTGTTGATAAGTAAGCACCTGCACTTAACGACACACGCAACACAAGAGGATTAGATACAGATGCGCTGCCGGCCTAGAGGACTAAGAATAGCTACCGGAGCACTGCTGCTTGGCGGTCGGATCAGCGAGTAAGAGGTTGGTATCCATGGACGAACCTTGCGTAAGACACCACCCGCATAAAAAAGTAGAAATGGTTACTTATTTTTTCATTCGTTTTCTATTCTTATCTGTCGTATATCGAATACACTTCAATTTTCATGAAAGTCACTGCGCTCCACGTTATCCTCAGAATCGGTGAAGAACGTAACGTAAATATGAAAATAATGTTGCAACGATTTATTTCGAGCGGACGACAGGCACAGGTGGATCCCTTCCAGAAGGACAAGACCAGCATAACCGACATACGGAAATAAACCCTGGCCATTGCCAATATGTGCACGGTCGCAATTTATCATGCGTTTATTTAATACCATGCTTTGCTTATTTAAGGCCTGCGCACACCAAATGCATGACACACGCACGCACCAGGGTCCCGATTTTTGAAAGCACATCACTCGAAAGTGGTATAAATCTGTTTATATCTTCAAAACTACGGCTCTAATCAAATTTTTGCCTAGTCCACGTGATTAATGAGAGCCATAAGTATTTTCTAAGCTACTCGTATTTCAAATTCAGCACAATTTTTCACCACTTTCGAGTGGTAAGTATTTTTATACATGTGCTTTCAAAAATCGGGCCCCTGTTGTAATCGCGTGACCAGTGACCAGGGTTCTAACTTCTATCTCATAGTTTCATACATTACATTACAACATGCGTGCGCGTATCACGCAGCACACTGAAAAAAATATTTAACCAAACTACTTCCGGCTATAATCAATAACCATAATTCGGTAAGGTTAAAGTTAATTCTATCTATAATTTCTAAACGACACTGAAAATTACAACACATACAAAAATCCGAAAAGTAAAGCTATGGCCGGGAATCGAACCCGGATCCTCGTCATTCCGTGACGCGTGCTACGAGTGCCTATATACCCCTACACCACCCATAGCAGGTGAGTAAGCTTTCGAATTTTTCTATCTGTTACCAACTGTCCCGTGACCTTGTTACTATGCGAATATTTGTCGCTATAAGCGTCCTCTATTTGAATGATGTGTCTGTACGTAATTACAAACTCCCGTGGAACATGTACTGCTCACCAGGGACGAGAGAACGCGCTGTTTTTCAAATGATAGGAAATATCAAATGAATCAAGAAATTTTACTTCTTGATTTTTAATGTTTACTTTTTACGTTTTACCGTTAGAAATTTAATTTCTAAACGACACTGAAAATTAGAACACAGAAAAATCCGAAAAGTAAGCAGGTTTATCTATAAAGAACAAAACATAACCAAAGATTTTGGTAAGACATTGCCTTTGTTGTAGGCTGACGAAAGTTCCTAATCATAATCATAATTATAATCTTTTATAAAATGTACTAATTGTATTATAGGTAAGTTAAGTAGAATTTAAGTACTATTGTAAATCTATTTTATTTTGAAAAAATGACTTTCTGCCAAGTTTCTTGCGGCGCATTCTTCTTGGCAATGATGGTCTTTCCGAATGCGCTGGTAGATTCAAAAAAGACACGTAAAAGAGCCCTCGGCGGCCTATTTGCAAAATAAACTTTTGACTTTGACTTTTTTTTTTACATAAGTAATCATTTATTTGCATGTTCGGTTTCATTTAGCAAATATTTTTTTTCAGTGCACGCAGCACGCACTTCTTCCACGCTGGTACTAGTAAAGAAAAAACATAGAATGTACAAGTTGCTTCTCTTCCCGCACAGATGGTAGTGGTAGCTCGTCGAGGGAATGGCCGAAAATCTTAGGACTCATGTTATAGGCGATGCGGCTAGCAACCCTATTTTGATTCCCCTTTCTACCTATAAATAAATAAATAAATAATAATAATAAATATCTTGGGACAATTGACACCAATTGACCTAGCCCCAAACTAAGCAAAGCTTACAAGCTAATAGAAATATGGGCGCTAGACAACGGATAAACATACTTATATATATAAATACATACTTAAATACATTATTAAACATCCAAGACTCGAGAACAAACATTCGTATTTTCATACAAATATTTGCCCCGACCGGGGATCGAACCCGGGACCTCAAGCTTCATAGTCAGGTTCTAACCACTAGGCCATTCAGTCGTCATTCGTCAGTCGCCACCTATACGCCCACAATCATGCTAAACATGGCCTTTAGGTCTTGTTACCTTAGGCTCTGTATACCTCTGGATAAAGACGTGATTTCTGTATGTACATATTATTTAATACCTACTTAGCTGTTGCCCGCAAATCCTGCGCAGGATTCGCTTATCGCTGTCCCGCGGGGACAATACAATACAATCCAATACAAATACTTTTTATTGAACACCACAAATCAGTACAAAACAATACAGAAACAAATAACAAAGTACTATGCTATTTTCCGGGATAAATACTGTCCTACGCCCTTCCCGGAGCTGAAAATATGTCCATGCCAAATTCCAACTAAATCGGTTCATCAGTTTACTTTACCTAAGCGTGAAAAGGTAATAGACAGACAGACTCACTTTCTTTCACATAAATACTGTTGAGGAAAAATAAAGGGACACCAAGTAAAACTGAGTTGTATGAGCCAAACTTTGAATTTAATGATTTGTTATTGTATTATGATTCATGATTCGTGAGCGTGTTCAATTAAGTACATACTTAAAAATGCAAATTCATCGCCTAATTCCTAATACATTTCACAAAAATACTAAGTACTCTATAGCATTCGATTAAAATAGAGTTAGTATCTACTGGTACAATGGCTTAAAAACGTTAGATGCGACGAATAAACTCGAAGAGGAGGCCAATGACGCGCGATGAAAATTGAAAATTTTAGCGACATTTGCGGAAACTGGCAGCTTATCGTATTTTTCACAATGATTTCTTTCGTAAACACACATGGTAAGTGTATAGTGTATGTATGTACATTACGCCTTAAGTAAGTATATAACATTTGCAATTAAAAAGTACTTAGGAAGTTCTCAAATCTTTCATCTCACGGCTAAAAAAAGAAAGCACTTAAAGAAAAGTCAATTAAGTAACTCGCTGCTTTAAGAACTTAATTGAAACAGTAAATTCAAGTACCTACTTAAACTGCATTATATCGTGCTAGACTAGACCATCATTGTCATTCTCGGTCTATTTTGGACGTCGCTATTTCTGTTATATTAACCTACGACCGATTAGATACATATCTAATAATTAAATGTTTGGAAAATTCCACTGCATTTGTTAAAGTATTTACTAATGATTATCGGGCACGATAAGTTGAGTGTATGGAGATTATCGGCGCTTAACGTGAGTTCGGAAGATATGTGAACTCAAGAAGCCACATTGGAGTATTTTTTCTTAATATTTTACTATAGTTAATATTATAAAGAGGAAAGATCTGATTGTTTGTTTGACTACCGGACCGATTTGAAAAAATCTTTAGGTAGGTATCCGTTAGAATCCTACTACATAAACCCGATGATCGGGATAGCGATAAACGAATTCTTTGCAGACGAAGTCGCTGGCAACAGCTAGTATAGTATAAAAATAAAACAAAGTCATTTTCCGCTGTCTGTCTGTCTGTCCCTATGTATGGTTATATCTTTAAAACTACGCAACGGATTATGATGAGGTTTTTTAATAGATAGAGTGATTCAAGAGGAAGGGTTTATATGTATAATTCTACGCAGACGAATTCGTGGGCACAAACTAGTATACATAAAAGCAGAAACTGACTGCAATCGATCAACACTGAAATTGGCCTTGGATTGCGCTGAAATTTGCTACGTATATAGTTATTACAATGAAATAATATTTTAAATCGCCTCTTTAGTTTCGGAACCTATTCAATGCAAACAAAAGACAATCAAATCTTCCCTTTTTATAATTCGAAATATTATAAACGGGATGTGAACCGCGATTACCTTTATTGAGCTTTATGGAGCTCAATAAAGGTAATCGCGGTTCACATCCCGTTTATAATATTTCGAATGAACTTAACCGTGAATCATTAAAAACTCCTTTTTATAATATTATCGTAGGTAGTGTAGATAGAGTGGCAGCGCCTTTGTAACTAACTATAACGCGTTCGTGACATTTGTTGGTATTAAAGACACACTTACATAGCTTTGAGTTAAAAAGAACCCAGGGGCCTGATTTTCGAAAGCACATGTGTGAAAATACCATTCGAAAGTGGTGAAAAATTGTGCTGAAGATACTTACGAGTAGCTTAGAAGATACTTACGGCTCTCGCTACTACGCGTCTACGGTTGTTTATGCGCTGCGTAGATTAAGACGCACGGCAGGCGCAAATGCCACTTTGGCCGCCTATCATGGCTATGTTAGTTCGACATTAAGATACGGTCTTATTCTGTGGGGCAATTGCACAAATTTTAACAAAGCATTCATTGCACAGAAAAAATGTATACGTGCTATATGTGGTTCTGCACCGTATAAATCATGTAAGCCTCTCTTTAAAAAGCTTGGTATATTGCCTTTGCCTTGTCAGTATATTTTTGAAATCTGCATTTTTGTTAAGAGATATATGTATTTATTTAAAACAGCTGGAGATATCTCAACCAGAAATAGACGGAACCCAGAAAGGCTGGTTCATGTTTGTATTCCTAGGACCGCATTATATAGGAAACATTGCGCTTATATGTGTCTAAAAAAATTTTAACAAGCTACCAAAGTACATAAAGGAGCTACCCCTAAATATATTTAAAGGTTAATGCAGATACTGATAGAAAAAAAACTACTATAGTGTAAATGATTTCCTCTTGCAAGATAACTTTGTATAATATAAGCAACCCAAAAAATTAATAAATTTGCATGCTAGTATGATAAAATTGTACAAATAGCAGAATAAGCAACCTATTGTCTCTGTGCCACCCAATGACATTGTTATATCTACTTATTCTTTGCAAATAAATATATTCTATTCTATTCTATTCTCATTAATCATGTGGACTAGTCAAAAATTTGATTAGAGTCCTAGTTTTGAAGATATAAACAGATTTATACCACTTTCGAGTGATGTGCTTTCAAAAATCGCCCTCCTGGTCCAAGGATACAGAAGTATGCTGCTAAAAGGGATCGTTTATGTGTAGTACCTCAATGATTCATTTCTATAATTAGAATATCTTTTAGATAAACTAAAAGATAAGTGTCAAGTACAATTTTGTTTTTATATCAGTGTTAAAATCGTGTAGGTGTAGGTATGCAGTGACAGCGGCTATTTATTTCCTATCTTTGTTGTTGAGTCACTATCAAATGTCAATTATACGTTTAATTTTCGACTAATATACTCGTAGTAAACAGAAAATATGAAATTAATTAATTAATTTTTATAACAAGTATTTGGTCAATAGTCAACACACACACAGAGAGACGTTACATCGACGACAAACATAACACCCCTCTTTTTACGTCGAGGGTTAAAAAGTCTACTTAATAGGAAGTCAAATTTGTAAGTAACCAAATTAAAAACAAAAGTTTACGTAAAAAACCTGACGTGGTAGTGCATAAATCAAGTGCAATACGCTAATTAAGTAATACTGTCGTGTGTGTTATACATCCCCGTGTTTGCACGGTAATGGAGAATCAATGCTGATGACGGCACCGAACAAGCGCCAAACACCATGATTAATTGCCCATGGCCGTGATGGGAACTAGCTGTGCTCACAAGGATTTATATATTATGTTTGAAGGGACGGGAACTACGAAGGCGACGGTAAAATACATAGAGGCCCGTTTTTTGAAAGCACATCTCTCGAAGTCACCACTCGAATGTGGTATAGGTACTTAAATCTGTAAATTGGTATAAAAGTACAGCACAAATTATTTTTTCTACTAGATGACTAGGTTAATTTGATTTCCTTGTTCTATGGAATTTTCTAGCTCCAAATAGAAAACAATTGCGAAACGCTGGAAAGTGGATCATCATCAGACTACCTATTAGCCGAAACAGATATAAACCCGCATGTCTGGGAAATTACAAGTGCTACTGCAGAATGTTATAGCTAGGGAGTGGTGCGCTCGCGTTCCTTTATAATGCTTCTGTACTGTTAAATACCACTTGAAATACGTAGTAAATGACTACTCTACACTCTTTACTCTACAGTGGTACAAAATTACGGCACTAATTACGTAATTTCCAATTGACAAATAGTATAAAATCTAACTACCTAATATTATAAATACGAAAGTAAGGATGTTTGTTTGTTACTCAATCACGCTAGAACGGCCCAACGAATCTGGATGAAATTCGGCATATAGATAGAGAAAAGTCTGGAATAGCACATAGGCTACTTTTTATCGCGGAAAATTCCCGCGGGATAGCGATAAACGAATTATATGCAGACGAAGTCGCGGACAACAGCTAGTTTAATATAAGTACACACGGCAGCGTCGCCAGTTCCTTTTACTTTGAACTTGGCTGACACGCTCCGCGTGTCTAGATTTAAAATGTATTTTTATAGCAGTACCTACACTATGGAATATTCCTGATGTCTTCCCCAGGGGAACCGTCGAGGAGACGCAAGTCCTGCGGAAATATTACCGCTGTCGAATTACGAGTGAGCTTTGAAAAATGACTCGGTATCCACCTCCCATATTCCTTTTCTTTGAAATAAAAAGCAAAAGAACGTATTCACATAAAGTATACCAGCCCGGTTAGCACGACAGCGCACAAGAGTCGCGTCGCGCGCGAGATAGACTACCCGTCTCTTTCTAGAACGAACAGTAAGAAAAAGACGGCAAATCTTTCGCGCGCGCGACGCGACTCTTGCATGCTCTCGTGTTAGACGTGTTGATGTTGAGTCCGATTTTTGAAAGCACATATGTTAAAATACCACTCGAAAGTGGTGAAAAATTGTGCTGAACTTGAAATACGAGTAGCTTAGGAGATACTTACGGCTCTCATTAATCATGTGGACTAGTCAAAAGTTTGATTAGAGCCGTAGTTTTGAAGATATAAACAGATTTATACCACTCTCGAGTGATGTGCTTTCAAAAATCGGGGCCCTGGGTTTGTTAATTCTGTTGGATTTAAGTCGAACCGCCGTCTCGCCTTTTCTGGAAGCATTTCGTGGTATTTTCAAGCCTCTCTATCCCCATTGGGATATCGAGAGCTGAAGAATTCGAATATTCGCAAAGCCTCGCTCTAACAATTTCAACATGTTAAAAATAAGTGTGCAAATAAGAATGTGCCGCATAACGCGGCTAAGGTAGCAGTCACGACTGACAATGTGTTAAACACAATATTTGATCTAGCAGGCCTTCGTGGGTTCAGTGGTGCCTGCGTTAATGGCTGCTTATAAATAAATAGATGTGTCGAAGTGACGTCAAGGTTTTACACGGCGAAACATAATTCGAATGAACTCTACTGGGGGCCCAACTCTTGAAAGCACATCACTAGAAAATGAAAATACCTACATCAGTAAAATTAGGGTGCGACCACACCGCCGCTTAAAAAACGGTGACGTTACGGAATCGCAAAAAATGTTGAAGAAACGGTGAAAATACGTGACGCCTACGACACGTCACTGCGTATACGCGGCGGTTTGGTCGCACCCTTACTCAATTATAGTCTAAAAGCTTCCAACTATGATCCAAATCTGACTCAAATATTTTCGTTTACGTGTGACTTTTATTAGGACGAGGAAATATTATAAACGGGATGTGAACCGCGATTACCTTTATTGAGCTCCCGATGAACTTAACCGTGAATCATTAAAAACTCTTAGAACGAGGAAGTTTAATGTTTAAGGCGGATGCTGATAATAAAAGTCCCGTTAGATGACACTATAATCATTATGATGGTATGAAAAAGTTTTGTTGTTTTTTTTTTAATACAAGCTTTTTTGGCAGACTGTACTCGCAGTGTCATCAGTCTTACGTATATGTGTGTACCAAATTTCAAGTCAATCGGACTAATCGTTGAAGAGTTCCCTCCTGCGGAGACAATCCTGGCTGGGTCACCAGAACTCTACTACCAGATTATTGTATTGTCATCAGACTTACATAAGATCATTCAAACTTTCTTTCTGTGATCTGATGGTTTGACCTCACGGCGATCCCGCGTACTTACTACCTACTTAGGTACCATCAGCCAAATATGTGGTCTACCACCCTAAGGTTAAAATTCCTTTGCACGTCACAATATATAACGTCGATAAGACAGGCTGTCAACTTGAAATTTCGACTTTAGCGACATTTTCATTTGATAGGAAGTTGGATGAAAAGTGGTAGACCACTTTTTGGGCGACCGTACAGTCGCGGGCATAAATATCGATACAGCTATCATGTCAAATATATGTCACCGGCCTTATTGTTTGTGGCATTTATGCCCTTGACAGTACGTATGTACCTATTTATTAACCTACTCGTCTTATTGATTTCGTGTTTAGAATTTTCCAAGACAAACATTATACTTACATTCATATATAATTTGCAAGTCAATGTGACAATCAACCTTATTGTTTTTTATCTGATGTACATATGTCGGAAATATATTAAAAAACTAGCCAAGAGTGAGTCTGACTCGCAAACCGAGGGTTCCGTAAAAATTTGTAGGTTTGTAAGTAGTTGGGCGAGAGAGATATTATACAAATAGCGTATCTCTTACTAGGTGTTAGCAGAAAATGTACGCACTGTTTGTGGCATCATTTTTGGGGTTCCGTACCCAAAGGGTAAAAACGGGACCCTATTACTAAGACTTCGCTGTCCGTCCGTCTGTCACCAGGCTGTATCTCAAGAACCGTAATAGCTAGACAGTTGAAATTTTCACAGATTGTGTATTTCTGTTGCCGCTATAACAACAAATACTAAAAACAAAATAATAATAATAATTAAGGGGCGCTCCCACACATAAAACGTGATATTTTAGCCCTTTTTCATGGCTACCACTCGCCGAGCTAGATCTCAAGGACCGTAATAGCTAAACACCTAACAGTTGAAATTTGCACAGATTATATATTTTTATTGTGGCTACAACCAACAAATACTAAAATCAAAATAGTAATAATAATTAAAGGAGCTCCCATACAACAGAGTACTTAGTTGTTGGCGTTTTTTGCTGTATCTCATGAGCCGTAATAGCAAGGAGGTTGAAATTTTCACAGATGTTGTATTTTTATTCCCACAATAATAAAAAATACTAAAAATAAAATAAAAATAACTTTTAAAGGGGGCTTCCATACACCAAAAGTATTTTTTTACCGTTTTTTTCTGGTACGGAACCCTTCGTGCGCGAGTCCGACTCGCACTTGGCCGGTTTTTATATTAATTTACGAAGTTGCGTTGACTTAGATGTTTGATTTTTTCACAGCTTCAATGTATTGCATTGCTCACTTGAATATTTAATATTAATTTCAGCTTGATATCTGGGCTTTTGTTACCGAAAAATGGAGAGGCTTTGCCCAACAGTGGGATACGCCAATAGGCTGAGATAATATTAAAAAAAATAGTAACGTCCAAAGTTTTGACGACGGACAAAGTGATCGTATGATTTTAAGTTATTTCCTTACGAGTTACGGAACCATAAAAATGGTAAACACTTTATTTGGTATAGGTATGTAATGAGCACAAATATAATTTAGGAGGGCGTCGGCTCACCCAATCGCACGGAGTAAATATTTACTCGTAAAATATTGAAGCCGTAAATAATAAGTATTTATTCAATTTGAGATCATTTCGAATTTTGGTCAAGTGTTAAGTTATTTATGGGCAAAGTGTGGGCAAAATCAACAACCCGAGATACAGTATGATGTGGGAAAGGCGGCTGTGAAATTCTTCAATCTTTGGATAAGTTGTACATCCTTTAAAAACTTTAATCATTTTATACTTGAGACGTAACTGACGCTTAAACGCAGACCAGCAAGTCAGGGGCCTTACTGACGTCTTATGCGATTCAGTTCAGGTTTTAGTTGTCATTTTTGTATGGACCTGACAGCGAGCGAACCTAAACTGAAACGGAATTTAATCGCATTAAGGCGTCATGGTAACCCCCCAAGCCCTCTGAATTGCAGGTCTAAGGTCGTGTCCTCACACTAATAGACATTAATAGGTGAGTGAAAGGAATGGTACGATACGAAATACAAAGGGTCTGGCCGGAAGGTAATAGTAAAATCGCCCCTGGCTGTATTTGAAATATTGTTATGCACGATTGTTTGTTTTATTATAAGATATAATTTTACTGAATATTAAGACTTAAATGCTTACGGTTAGCGAAAAAATAAAAAAAATAAAAATTCAGTTTTTATTTTTTTTTAGCCAAACTACGTTACCGATTAACTTGCCCTTTAGATATTTTGTACATATATTTAAGATACATTTATGAAAAAAAAATAAAAGTTCTAGCGTTTTTTAAAGTACACAATTTTGGCTGTTTTAATTTTTTTTTTTTTTTTTTTTTTACTTGCAAGTTAGCGACACCTACCATATTTTGATATAATATGCGCAATTTTATATTCTATTACATATATTTTTTTCAAAATTATTCATTTGGATCAACAAAGTGAAAAAAATTGTTTTGTTTAAAAGGGTGGAAAAAAGTTCTTCCATATTGTTCAATCGTTCAAACATTCGTTCATAGTGTTAGTAACAATTATCTTATTAGCTATGTTAGTAACATGAAATAAAAACAGAAAATACGGATAAATCAGAAAAAAAAATGATTTAAATTGATTATTTAAAAAAATATATTTTGTAGTTGCAATTTTTTACTTATTTTGAAAAATCAAAAATAATTCATAAGTATAATAATAATAATATAGCCCCTTTTATTTCGGATTCACTACAATTTCAGTAGACCAGGAATTATTTTTTTTTTATTTTTTTATTTTTTTTTAAGAATACAGTATAATTATGTATACAGGGTGTATAAGACACCCCCTAAGCTAAAAAAAAATTGGAGTTTATATTTTCTATAGCAATGATTACAGTATTTACAGTTAATACTACCATTCCTATAGAAAAAAAAATTACTACCATTTTTTTTAATATTTTTTTAGCTTCTATAGCTATGGTTATATAACCCAGAGGATTATTGTTAGGGGGTGTCTTATACACCCTGTATATACTGTATTCTTACAAAAAAATAATTTGAATTTTTGTAAAAAAAAATACTTACCTGGTCTACTGAAATTGTAGTGAATCCGAAATAAAAAGGGCTATATTATTATTATTATTGTTATGAATTATTTTTGGTAAAAAATTGCAACTACAAAACAAAATCCGATTGTTTGCATGACTCTCCTTAGCGTCCAAAGTCCGAGGTCGGCTCAATAGGAGCATCCTTTGGCAGCTAAGTAAAACTACCCTTTTGCTGAGCTGCCCGTCTGGCAGCTCGCCCTCTCTCCGGTAAGCTGTAAAAGCCGTCTGAGGCTAACAGCAAAGTCCATTCGAAAAAAAAAAAAAAAAATTACAAAATTTATTTTTTTAAATAATAAATTTAAATCATTTTTTTTCTGATTTATCCGTATTTTCTGTTTTTATTTCATGTTACTAACATAGCTAATAAGATAATTGTTACTAACACTATGAACGAATGTTTGAACGATTGAACAATATGGAAGAACTTTTTTCCACCCTTTTAAACAAAACATTTTTTTTCACTTTGTTGATCCAAATGAATAATTTTGAAAAAAATATATGTAATAGAATATAAAATTGCGCATATTATATCAAAATATGGTAGGTGTCGCTAACTTGCAAGTAAAAAAAAAAAAAAAAGAAAAACTAAAACAGCCAAAATTGTGTACTTTAAAAAACGCTAGAACTTTTATTTTATTTTCATAAATGTATCTTAAATATATGTACAAAATATTTAAAGGGCAAGTTAATCGGTAACGTAGTTTGGCTAAAAAAAAATAAAAACGGAATTTTTATTTTTTTTATTTTTTCGCTAACCGTAAGCATTTAAGTCTTAATATTCAGTAAAATTATATCTTATAATAAAACAAACAATCGTGCATAACAATATTTCAAATACAGCCAGGGGCGATTTTACTATTACCTTCCGGCCAGACCCTTTCTAAATCTAATTTTCCAGGGGCGGATCGTAAGCTTGTAGAGTTGATACTGTTCGGAGCCTGCATACCTAATACACCTTCGCTGCGGATAGGGTATGTTCGATCGACCATCACATGAGTATTGTTAATTACAAGTCAACTTAATTGCCGCAACGAAGGTGTTAATAATTCAAAAAACTGTCGTCGGTTGAGACTGAGTACAAGTTTTCACACAAAAAACACAACGGAATTAAAACCTCTCCTCTTTTTTTGAAGTCGTTTAAAATACGTCTCGAATGCGTTCACATCACGTTCACATAAACCTCAAAATTACTATGGAAAAATTGGCAGCGCCACTTGCGGATCGAACTGGCAACACACTATTCTCATAGTACTTTTGTAATTTTAACGCAAACGCGGTCGAAACGGTTTTTGTGACCGAAAAATGACACTAAGCATGGGGGTCCTTTTTATTATCAGTCTCAGTAGTTGCAGTCTTCTTTGAACGCATCTTTGCGGCGTGGATCACGCTCACCTACCCGCATTTTTACGTGTGTCAACAAATCCGGTATTTGCACACCCAACGATCTGTCAAACAACACAATCTTTATACCAGTTTATTTTATTTATATTTTTAATCATGGCTGCTGGAACGGAAACCAATCCTCAAGAGGAGAAAGCAGATGATCGTGGTAAGTAAGAGTAAAGAAAGCTATTGTAACTACCTATTTTGAGTTATGTAAACCACATATCTGCAAGTAACTTCTGCAAGACTGCATACATATAAAAAACAGACTGCGTTGAGTAGGAACCTATCATAGAGGTGGTCTATTTCCAAGTAGTGTTCAAATAGGTACACACAGCAAAGCTATTCGGTAAGCACCTTTGCATGCACGCGCCGCTTTAAACCTGCTTACCGAATAGCTTTGCTGTGTGTACGTTACTGTAATTAATTTCTTAGGTATTTACTTGGGTATATCCTAATTCTACTTGCTATGTTTTTCAATGAGAAGCAATAAACAAACTAAATAATGACATGTCGGTTAGGTAATTAAGTGAGTATCTAAATGTTTACACACAATTTGTATGTCACACTAGCCATAAAATGAATGATTACTTCATTATAAAGTCACAGAGATAATAGTCTGTTTGAGTATTTTGTTTATTCGCCATTTCATCAAATTTATTGTCGTGAACGCAATAAAATGGCTATAAAACGTGTAAACAGCCGTAGGCTTTTATGGGAATTTTAGTGTCGTATGAAAGCTCCATCACTGAATTATATTAAAGCTTTATGTACTTTGTGAAGGGGTTTATTCATGTAGGTAATATTACCAGATCGATCCATGAAAAATATATGTACCTAAGTACTAAACTTACGATAACAAAACAACTTTATATACATAGATTGCAATTCAGCGACATCTAGTGACGCCGTATAACAACTATTACAGAATTTATAACAACGCCATCTAGGAAAAACTTTATATACTTCTGTGATATTGATTTGACGTTTGCATAGACTAGTCATGTCCCTTTTTTAATACGGGAAGTGGTTTTTCGTTTAGAAATAAGATTATCATAAATTTACGAAATATACAATCCAGTATTTAAGGTTTTACCTATTTCAGTTTTAATTATACTTTCTAAGGGGCTCATTTATAAATAAAAATAGCAATAATTTTGTAATTTTTTTCTGGACATATTGTCTATGCTCAACTCTATTATTTAGCGCCTGCGCACTTGATGGTCTACGCGACGTACCTACATAAAATCATTTTGTGGAAAATTTGAAGTTTGTTGATATATTAGTGACAAACCATTCATATTATTTATGAAAGCTTCGTGCTAATTACCATCCCTGGCGCGAGGCTGTGATCATCCAGTGGTGGTCAGCCTGGATGCGTTCAGTCACTATTGTTGTACAGTTCGAGCGGTGTACGGTAGCCATCTTGGAATCGAACAAAGCTTCAGATGTGTAGTTTGTCTGTTTATCAATAATTTTTGTGCATTTTGTTGTAAATAGTTTGTATGTTTAGGATATGTACGAAACGTTCGTCCACATGTGTAAATAGCTATGGCTGCGACAAGGAAATTACAAGGTAAATGTCATGTTATCAGGTTAGAGATTGACCCCAACCGATGTACGTGTTCTAGAGCATTATTGTCAGATTGACGACTCTTCTGCCATCCTGGCGGTGGAGAGGCTAGCAATACGGCGTCAAGCATATTGTAACAAATATTTTGAGTATGTTTTGTGTAAGAACTGTTAAGAGTTCCCCTTGACAAGTCGCAGCCGCGATCCTGATTGTATTCTGTAACGTTAGTAATTTCCGATTTATTGTATTGAAATACAAAAATGGGTACAAAATTATTGTGTTTATATCGATAGGAACAAGCTTGATACCCATTGCAGTTGAATCATGGTGTTGTTTTTATTTCAAAACAAGCTAACTAAACTGGTTTGGTTTTTTGTATGTTAATACAATTGTTGTTTGCAGGTGAAATAGACAGGTGTTTAAAAAAGGTAACGGAAGGGGTGGAGACGTTTGAGGACATCTGGCAGAAGGTCCACAATGCCACCAACAGTAACCAGAAGGAAAAGTATGAGGCAGATCTCAAAAAGGAAATTAAGAAACTCCAGAGGTTACGAGATCAAATCAAGTCTTGGATCGCCTCTGGAGAGATTAAGGATAAGAGTACACTTTTAGAATATAGGAAACTAATAGAAACGGTGAGTAACTCTTAGCATACTGTGTACTATTGACTATCATCAGTGACGTTCATCAAAAGTGGGTATTACACCATTACATTCATTGTAGGTAGATTTTCACCTCTACCTACCAGTTTATCTCGTTACTATTTGAGGTTATGTTTCTAAATATCAAATCTACCTGTAGAATTACTTTTAAACAAAATGTCGAATTTCTTTTAAAACAGATCTAAAAATCTAAGCCTTTTATTTACATTTCAGTTATAATTCACTTTAGCCTCTACTACAAATTTAATTAGATTCCATAAAGAGCATTTGGTTTACTACCCAGATTTTCTTAATATTTCATAACTTGTTTATCTCTATGTAATGAGCCATGTCTGCCGCTTCCATTTGACACAGATATACTATAATTTGAATGAAGCGTAAACAACACATTTACATGTGGTGCCTTGTTTACACAAATCTTTGACAATGGTATAATCATGTTACTACTTAGGTTAGGTTAAAAAACTCAGTATTTGTCTTTGGAAATGTGTATTTTTAAAAAGTTAATAAATCAATAGTTAATTATTTGTATGTAGAAGGTAGACTTGAAATAGTCAATTCATTGCATTCTCTTAAAACACTTCTTTCTTGTTTGATTGTAACAACACTAATTTTTCAACTACTATAGTATTTAATTTATTTAAAACTACGAACTATTAACAACTAAATAACAATAAAGAACACTAAAACTAGGAAAGTTGATTTAAGTAGAGGTAAAAATGATTAAAAATTAACCTTATAAATTCCCTCACTGTTTTGTGCGTGGTTCAAAGGTTCCCATTATGCTGGCCGCTTTTGCTTTACTTCCCAGGCCATTATGCTGCTCTCTAGTCCACTTGTCCATCCCATTCTACAATTACTATTGTTTGCATATGCAACTTAATATTAACTTCAATGAAGAGGACAAACAATATTAAGAGATTTAGACTTGAAGTAGTTTATCACCCAGTTTTAGTAACTGCATATTTTATAAGATATGCTGTTGGTTTGCAATAGTAAAATTACATAATTTTATCTTGTTTTTGCAGTCAACACTAAAATCTCTAAATCTGCATAATATGCATCATATACATAACACTAACATTTCAAAATAGCACTTGAGTAACTAATATTACACATATACTTTAATAAAAAATTCAATTATATGTTTGTTGTAAATTGCGCAAGTGCACTTGCAGCCTCTTGGAGCAGTCAGATTGACATGAAGTACACTATAGTCTGGCAGCTAAACCACTGCAGCCAGATGACACTTCCAAATGTCATTTTACGAAATAATGATACCACATTTATTTCACTAGTGCTCGACTAAGGTCACGCAATGAATGATTTGATTATTGAACGAACGAAATATTTTATGAATGTCACATTCCTAGTTTAGTATATTTAATAATAAGCGCGATACTTTTGAGGCATTCAAGGTTCATATTAACATAGTAGATAAAATGTGCGATGACTTTGTAATACACGTAAATAGTGACAGCAGCAGTGAAACTGATTCGGAATAATTTAAGTTTTTAAGTAAAAGTACAAAGGTAGAAAAAAATATTAATGTGATAATTGTTGTTTTATTTATGGCAAAATGGGGAATGAGTTGAAAACTGGCAACTGATTTGACATGCTTCCGCACATTTCCAAATCGCGCTCTTACACTACTGACTAGAAAACATCCAAAAAAACCTTATAGAACAAACCATTTTATTAAAATACGCTTTGAAAATTCTCATTTATGACGCAAATTAATTTCATTACATCGTTCATTCTTTCATTCACTCACTAAGTCACATCACTATTTAATATTTGCCAAAAACTGACAACACTGAAAGTGTCATCTGGCTGCAGTGGTTTATCTGCCAGACTATAGATGTTACATCTCTATGTTTTTACCTGTAAAACAATGGGTTTTCTGGAATTTCATTACAGCTACGTAACTTGTTTTGTAAGAAACCCTAAAAACTTCCCTTTGGATCTACAATGTATACCAAGACTTAGTAACAGCCTAATGTTTGCACAACTTGGGTTTTATATAACTCTTAACAAAAGCCTTGTTTTGAATACAAAATGGCCGGCCTACCTACGGTTTCTACTTGACAAACAAACTTTCACATTTACTAAAGATTTGCTCACACTTCCTGTAATCTTATGTGTTTACCCAATAGTTATATTTTACTGGTTGCAATCAGGATCACCTGTATTGCTCATCATAATAAAAAAGTGCCAACTTACGAACTCATCAATGCCCAACCAAACCTTTGAACCTAGAAAGCTAACATTTTACTCAGAGATTTACAATATTGCTGACAGGAATTAGGTGGAATTTAGTAAAATTCCTGTGAGATAAGAATATCTGTAACGGGTAGGCGAAACCATTGGCGTAAATTAGTATATCATATCATAATTAGATTCACTATTACCTAGTCAAGGGAGTTTCATGGTAGAAACATTTATTTTACTGTGAGAAGTATTCACATTTCACAAGTCTATTTAATTTGGTTTTACAGGTCAATCTGCTATTGATTAAATCATATACAGAGTTCAGTAAACTTGTAAAGTTTTACATTAAGATAGGTCAGTGATTATCTCAATAAAAATAATGATGACTGACAAAGATAGTAAAAACTACTGTCTTTCTAGATAATGATTCTTTTGATGTTTATATTAATTTTATATTTATTTCCTTCCATGCTAGTCTGTGGTACCAGTTGCTTCTCTTCCCACGCAGATGGTACCTATTCTATATGCTAGGACTCTTGGACTTTGTCACAGTAACTGTTCCAATGCTGCATATATGACTTGCTTGACAATGCTTTGAGATAGAGTTAGAAAGAGATGGCAAAAACGAAGATGCGTAGGTGTCGCCTTAATTTTCTACTCCTATGTAAATGTATTAATTCAAAACAAGACTAACATGTGTTTTTTCACTTTCCAGCAAATGGAAAGGTTCAAAGTGGTGGAGCGCGAGACAAAGACGAAGGCGTATTCGAAGGAAGGCCTGGGCGCGGCGCAGAAGCTCGATCCCGCTCAGAAGGAGCGCGAGGAGATGTCCGCGTGGCTCGTGCAGTCCATCGATGCGCTTAATTTACAGGTACGGAGGCCTATATACAATACAATAACTCTTTATTGAACAACCAAAACAGTAAAAAAGTTATACAGAATATTACAAAGCGACAAAGGGGGCCGAGAGAGATGTGGGCGGCAGACGCACTACCCGCCCGCACCACCCGGTTCCCTTTGTCTTCCTACCCCGCGCCCCTGCACCCGCGCGGGCGAGGACTCAGTTAGCGGTCGGGGTATAGTGAAAGTACATTATAATAAATGGAGATATAAATAGACACATACACACATACTTAAACAGCCAGCTATAAGATTCATGCTCAATATGACAAAGTGCTCCTTCAACGTAGTACATATACATATAGGGCTTTTCCGTCTATTATAGACGAATTATGGCGTACCGTATGGGAGACTACGCTTTCTGTGGCTGTACAATTCGATACGAGAGCCACGCAGAAAAGACAGTTCTCATAACTATTAATTGACTCAAATGTTAACTGAAAGGTCATATCACTCTTGTACACGGAGTGGCGTGTCAAAAAAAAATTGAAGAATACTATCAATTCAAAACTCACTGTCACTTCACGACTAGCACGTGAGCTGTGCGATATAAACTACACGTCTTTTTCTTACTGTTCGTTTTAGAAAAGGACGGGTATTCTATCTCGCGCGCGACACAGCTCTCGCTCGCTCGTGCTAGCCGTGCTGTAGATGCATCTATTAGATGCTACTCATTAGGTGTCAGTGGTGTCATGGGTTGACCATTAACACTTGCTGGCGCCAATAGTGCGTGTAAATATTGATACACGCTTTTATTCATTCATCATACAATTTAATATTATCTGTTGTTTGTTTTGTTGCTATATACTATTATCAGATAAGCGTAATGTGACTAATGCATATATTCTCATTGTTTTTCACTTGGAAACTCGTTTTGTCTTTGGTTATTTATAAGTCATTGTTAGTTTGGGTCGTCATCTGTTTACTTTTACGTTATTACATAATTATAAGTATAGTATAGAAGAGTTCTAACATGGTTCTAGATATTTAGCTATATATAGTGTTGAAGAAAGAAATCACAAATTAATTAATTCACAAAAAATACTATCGTCATTACTTATGCTAGTTTCTGACATTGAAACCAATCAATATCAATAATTTTCCAATTCATTTATAAAATTTTCCACAATGGATCACCAACAATCGTTAAAGCCTATCGAGAGATTGGGCACAAATCTATGAAATCATGTTATAGACGATGCGGCCAGCAACCCATGAGAGAGAGGGACATTTATTTAAACACATTAGATACACGTAGATATATAAAAGGATACAATACAATATAATTAAGAATAGTACCAATATGCTGTAAAATTCACCTTTCCGTCTATACTCCCACAATCGTTTAGTCTTGTTACCCTATTCTCTGTCTACCATTTAAGGAATTAAGACGTGATTTATAATATATGTATTAAATCTTAGATATTTAAATTCAAATTTAAATGGAGGAGGCTTTTACCGCAATAGGCGGTCCTTACATTAATTAGGTTAAATAAAAATTTGTCAAATAACATAATTGGTAAGGAATCAATAAAAGCTATTTTATTTTATTATTTATTTATTTTATTATTTAAATTTAAATTCCAGGTTGATCAATTCGAATCGGAAATAGAATCGCTGTTAGTCGGTAAGAAGAAGCGCTTGGACAAAGAGAAACAGGACCGCATGGAGGAGCTCAAGCAGAAACTGGAGAAGCACCGTTTCCACATCAAGAAGCTCGAGACCCTGCTGCGCATGCTCGACAACATGTCCGTTGAAGTTGAACAGGTATACACTTTAACTATTATTCATTTAATATTGTACTAAAGGCTTTTGATATCCGCCGCTCGAAAGTATGGCGACAATACAATTCAAAGTCGATTTTAGAACTGTCTTCAGCGCAATCGTGGACCGCGTTTTAAAATATATATTTAAGCATACATTCAGTAGTTTAAGCTCTGCTTAGTTAGGGACTATAGATCCCTCCGGGGTTGCGGGTGTCTATGGGCAGTGGTGATCACTTACTATCAGGTGACCCACTTGCTCGTTTGCCTTTCTTTTCCAATAAAAAAAAAAAACAATTGGTGTAATTTGTCCCATGATTATTTATTTATTGTTCATATTAATATGTAATTTTTTTTCTCGCCATTCCAGATAAAAAGGATCAAAGAAGACGTGGAATACTATATAGACTCGTACTTAGAGCCGGGGTTCGAGGAAAACGAGTACATATACGACGATATCAATGGTTTGGACGAGATCGAGCTGAGCGGCGTGGGGCTGCCGTCCTCCGCCACCGACTCCAACAGCGGCGACTCTGCATGTTCCCCAGCCAGTATCCTATCAGGTGAGTGGAGTCCAACATGGCTACGCGGCACAGGGTCCTCTTTTAGACGAGATCAAGCGAACCACTGTAGGTATAAATTTTAACGTAAAGCCAAATTTTATCGTAACCCGTCCAGCTTGAACGCGTTTATCGATCAGTCCACCAAATCAGGCAAATTTGTATTGAAACCAAGCTTGATTCTGAATTGATACTGCAATCAAACAAATTAAGTTAAAAATGTAGTCAAAGTAGCTTTATTTAGTTTTTGCTATTTTATCGTAGGGCCTTCGAAAAAAGGAACGTTATATTGATCTACAGATATATTTTTTGTTACCTAGTAATTGTTTTTATAGAAGGCACTTTTAAAGACAATTACCCATTTAAAGTTCGTAAGAGTCAATAAGTTACAAAACTGAATTAATTTTAGTAAGACCTCTGGAAGAATTTTCTATAAGCATGCAAAGGCTATTTTTAGAAGTTGTTTATTTTATAAATCCCTTATCAGCCATGCTAGCTCACAATCTATACGTCAGCGTAGATCGAGTAAATAAAAATAGATTTAGTATACTAGTACTACTACTACATGAGTTATTGTAAAATTGGTGAATGAATGATTGTGAAATATTCAATTATTCGTTTTATTTAAACTTCTTCCCGGCCATAGCTTTACTTTTCGGTTTTTTTATGCGTTCTAATTTTCAGTGTCGTTTAGAAATGTAACCTCTGTTCTTTCATACTATCAATCCATCCACTTTGGTTAAGTTTCGGATAGGTGGAAAAATTACAAACGAAATACGTTTAAAACCCTCTAAATAAGCCCTTGGTTATACTAACTAAGATGATAAAATATGGACCTATATTTTGGCACGACATTCGCGTTTATACTCAGTGTAGCTGTCAACGCCGCGGCGCTGAATAAGAATGATGTTCGGTATAGTGATGCCAAAACTTCAGCCTTGATAGTATTAACTGCTTTATTTGTCCTACGGTTAAACTTATATGTGTAGCGATTGCTATGTTAAAGGTCCCATTCGCCTGCAGAGAATATTGTGTTGTTTTTTCGCATCAAATACATACTTATATGTGTAAATGTTAACGTTTTTGCAGGCACAAGTCCTATACCCTCACCGACGTTAGAAGTCCACAACCACTCAACGGACTCCATAGACATCGAGAAAAAAAAGAAAGAAGAACTCATAGCAAAAGTGAGTGTACACATAATTTATGCTAATTCATCCATTATTCATCATTTTGATATCGTTATGCTATTCTGTAATAGTGTAAAGTTATGTGGAGTGTTGAAATTTTCCAAATTGATATCTCGTTAGTTTTGGGTTCCTTTACGTCTAAATCTACAGCTAATGGAAGGTTTAATCGTTCGCCATTATAGATTTTGGTGCGCTATTAAAGTGCTTCCTATAAAATATATTACATTAAAAGTCGGTCGGGTGATTCTTGAGAGTTTTAACCGCTTCTAAGGCCACATACATACGGAATTTTCACACGGTTTCCGTACGAAATGACATCAGCGAACGGGACATCGCTATATAAAGGAACCGGACAGGGCTACGAATTGACGTCATTCCGTACGGAAACCGTATGAAAATTCCGCATGTATGTGGCTGACCTAATTGTAACTGCTTTATTATTAACTATACAGAATGACTAGCATAATTTTTCACCAACGTAAAAGAGTATTTTTATGCATGTCTTGGTCTTTATTATTAAATAATAAAGCAATGACAATCGGAATAGTTTCAACCTCCGAGAATCACTGGATTACTTGAAATCGATTAATGAGATAATAAGTTACATGCTTTTTATATTAACTGCTAATATAACAATAACATGAATACCCGTGTTCACTTCCATGTAACTCGTTTAATTTGTTAGGGCTAGCACACGACGACTTTTACTCGACAATCCTAGCATAACATCCATATTTTAAAGTGTTACTTTGCTCTGTTAATGTACAAAAAAACTAACCTTGTTGCCCCGCTGCCACGTAAAGCCAACAGAGTGGCACGAGTAGCAATCATCATTTTATTCGGCTGTATTTATGTTAATAACCTGATCATTCCTCTTAGACAAGGATAAATATGATCACTGACGCGGGTGTAATATAACCCTACTCTACGCGTAACTGCCTGAGTGGACGCTAGAGCGGAGCGTGCAGCTTAAACACAAGGAAATGTATGTGAACTCTTGCCGCTGCCCGCCCCGTCCCTTTGTTCCTCGCAGAAAACCAAGTTAGCTATTCAGCAACCAAGACGGAAGAATATTTCTTTCTAGATAACTGGTTTTTTAACAGGAAAGATTGGTTCCCCGTACATAACAAGGTAAAATAAAGACTACATATTTCTGAATTAAAACAAACATGTTCGCGGCTTAGGGGTGGTCCAAGGGCCACCCCCGGCGCACCTAAACCTAAATTAACCCAAATTAATCATCATCATTTTTTGACATTATTTGTATTATTTTATGAATATACAATGACATTATAACAAAAAAATATAATCATCCTACATTGGTTTTACCAGTGCCGGTTACGTAACTTGGTTATCGTGCAGGAAAAAATCTTTCCCGTTAAAAAACCAGTTATCTGATTTTTCTTATTGGCTGCTGGTTAGCTTACTTGGTTATCTGCGAGGAACAAAGGGCCCCGTCGAGGATACTCGAACTTTATTCTAAGGATTAGAAATTTTGCTGCTGCTGAGAGCGCTACAGCATTTTTAATATTTATTGGGCTTTTGGTTATGTTTTACAATTTATTTCAAGTCGTTGTGTGTTACTCTAAGTTAGTTCAGAGCTCGCAACATCACACGATTCATGCGTATAGATTCGCGTAAACCAATTGGAACCGTTCACATGATCGCACGTATCTTATACGCGGGAGCGTGTCAATGGTTCTATGGTGTTTATTATAATCGTTTTACGCGTGATTGGTGCGATGCAGTGTCATGAAACTTCTGATTTCAAGGTCTTTTGGGAGCCCAATTTTGACTAGTAAAAAATCCTACGAGTTTCATTACATTGCTAGGCTGCGAATGGGTTAGAAGTCTCGACCCAGCGCGGCAATGTCATGCGACTTGTAGGTTTTTTCTTGCAAGTTTGGATTTCGCTTCACAATGGTTGTATTGCGAGCGGGATTCTAGCAATTATTTGGTGTGGGTTTCACTGTGTTTGTTGATGCAATTAGTGTCAGCATCATCAGTATCTGACACTTAAGATATCAGGAACTTAGCAGAGTAGTGAAACAAGACCACAAGCTCCTGATTGGCTACCAAAAAAGCCATGGTAGCTTAGTTTGACCTATGTCCTCAAGCAGAGCTGTGGTTTTGAGTCCGAGTTCACACCTCGTTTTTTATTAGATTTAAAACATAGTGTGGGAATCTGCTCACATCGGTGTGTGAAGTTCCCAATCAGTACTTCCTCTTGGGAACTAAATCCAAGTCCTTTCATTCTGGCTCGGCCAATGCTCTGGACGTGTATGAACCGGCTAAAGCTGGTTCGAGTTGAACTCTTCACACAAACGCAACGAGCATCCTGCCATAGTATAAATTCAGCAAGTCATCCACAAACTCCCAAAATGCATTCGAACAAGCGCTTCTCAGTCTGCTTGTGGTTTGTGGACAACTTACTGCATTTATACTGTGATGCCAAACTGGTCAGAGAAACGCTCGCAACACTTCCATTGTCCTAAACCACCGACGTACGAACCCAAAACCAACGTAAGCCGCATTAAAAAGTGGTAAATGATGTGTGTATACTTTGCAGCCGGTTAAGCCGCTGCCACTGCGGGCGGTCAATTCCAGCGTGGTCAATAATAGCACGTCTAACGTTAGTTCCTTGCTCAATAACTCCGCAGCATCCACCAATAGGTCAGTCCACTGACGATATTTATATAGGTTATTATCATCATGCTGCCTGAGAGTCTGGTGCTTTGAATTCACTCTGGATGCTACAAGGGAACTGCCCTATAATAAAAGCGAAGACTCGCGGCAGTCCGGGTCATTAATCATTATTGTGACGCCCGCTAATAGAGATGAGCACGCGCAGAACTACTGTCGATAAAATGTGCATAAGTCATCGCTGGGCAAAAGTGTACAAATATCTTATTAAACTGTGTTTAATAATAAATGTCGGCGACGACGATAGTGACAACGAGTGCCACGAGTCTTTGCGTGTAGTATATTAGCTGATCTACTTTTTATATTCATTGAAGTAACTGGTATTGCCATAGTATTTTCAAAGCACATAATGCGGTTTTGTAGTAGTTAGATTGGAAACAATTCCTATAAAGGAATGCAGAGTTGTTTCATGTATGTACTAGGATGACATGAAACGCTGGAGCTTACCGCTTGTTCCCCGTACATAACTATTTTACATAACCAGGACATTCTATAGTAATATAAAGACTTTCTAAATTAATACAAACATGTTCGCGGCTTTGACACCCCGCCACACCTGAACCTAAATTAATCCAAATTAATTATCCTACATTGGTTTTACCAGTGCCGGTTATGTAACTTGGTTATCTACGGGGAACAAGCTGAGCTTACGACGCAAGTGAAGCGGTGTGAGAGGAAAATTTCCACCAATAGCAAAGCCGCGCAGGGCGAGGATAGGAAAATGAAAATATACTTCTTTTTTAAGGCAATATTCTATTGTTTATTTTAGTTATACATTTTTCAGATGTTAAATAAGTATTTTCTGAGAAAACTGAAGTTTTAATAAATTACATTGTAAAAAAAAAAAAAAAAATTGATCATTTTCAGCCATTTACTTACGATAAACAACTAGACTCCCAGACACGCTCAAAAACTGTCTGAAGCAAAAGTCTGCACGACGCGTCTTTTGTGCAGAGTTTTGGTTCAGTCGTGATTCGACCGCGCTTCGATAACAATGTGCATGTCTCTTTCGCACCGTAATCTCAAACGCTTGAGAACAAGAGAAAGACAGATTTCCAGCGCGTGGCGTCGTGTTATTACTTCTCACGATCGTATGCAATTGACATTAAACATTACTGCCACGAAATAAGGTGTTAATTTGAACGAATATGTTAATGTTATCTGTGTAAGTTGATGTGTTGACACACACAATACATAGACAACGCCGCTCGGACGTTTCTTGAGGCACTTTTGTTTGCGATTGGAAGTCTAGTTGTTTATCGTAAGTCAATGTTTTCAGCGTCTTCTTGCGCCAAAACCATAAGACATATCGCTTTTGTGTGTACGTCAGATTTGTAGTAAATGTATGGTATATTTCATTCCTGCATACTTTACCTGTATCGCGAACAGTTTATTCAAAAACTTTAAAAAAAACGGCGGGGGAGAGTTGATAAATTTTGACTTCACCCCATAAGGTATCCATCCCCATAGATAAATGTTCTCCATATTTTGCTAAAATTCCCATACCATTTGATTGAGCTATATTGGTGGATTATTCCTCGTACATGGTCGATGCGCCACCTAAATTATAGAGACAACTTTTATTTAATATATTGAAAATTGTCTCTACTGAGTTAATACTATATTAACCACATTAGGTGGCAATTTATGTTATCCTAGTACACCTAACTATTAAAATTAAGTTTTTTTTTGCATATCTTGAGAAGCTTCGAAGTCTCTTGGAAATGTTTTCGATAGTGCCCATGGATAAGATGCCTGCAAGCGACCCTGGACGATGCGAGCGAAATTCCATCTCACTCTTACGCGTAAGACTTGCAAATAAGAGGGGGATGGACATTCGTACGCAGCGTAGGGTTTACGCTAATAGGCGCCTTTGGGGAGTCTGATTATGTAGTAGTAGAGCGTACACATTAGATTTAACCAATGCATATTTATTTAAGTAATATTTCATTGCACTCAAACATAATTTTACCCATCATCCCGGCATATTTTACGCAAATTATGCGGATTTAGAATTTTTTGACTCGCATTCTTCACTTGTCCAACCAATAGCATTTTATGCATTATATTTACAAACAACTCAAATCACACACTCCCAAGCTCTATTTCAAAAATTCGCAATTAGCCCTAAGGATGCACTTTAATAGAAGCCGATTGGACTAGGAAAGTACGGAACCAGACCAATCACATTAAAGTTAAAATCATCTAGTGTTGTTGCCGAAAGCATACAAAGCTACCATATTTCGTAATCAGCACAATTGTTATTTTCGATTGATGTTCTTTCAAAAATCAGGCTCCTGCTCCTCTGCCTGACAATGTGACTTAGATTGTTATTATTAGAGGTATACGTATTTAACTAGTGTGGCTGGTATTATTCTGTACATCCCCGCTTCGTTCTACTTCTATAGTAGCCCACCCTGTGTCCAAGAACATTGCGAGAAAGACATTTATTTACACACATTGCATGCTCAAGCTTATTATTCAATGTACACTGCTATTGGTAATTTTTTTTCTCGGTCACTCGTTACGAGATAGTAACTCAAACACCACAAATACTAGACAAATTATCGCTGTCCCTTCGAACATTAATTACTGACTTTAGCCGGTTGTTTAAGATCAATGAAAGTACGCGACCATCATATTCGCTGACAGACCCATATGGAGTGTTCATTTGAACACAAAACGACCGACTGGAGTGGGTAATGCCTACGCTAAGTTTACACTTGTTTAGATGATTGTCTAGAGAGGACTATCTAGCTCTCTCTCGCTCATATACGTATCAAGAGGGAGAGCTTCCTCTTACTATACTCATCTTGAAAAGTGTCAACTTTGAAGTAATGGTACGATGTTCGTGAGGATAGGACAAATCGGGAGCGGATCAGAATTTATAAAGTTTAAAATGTATAATAGTTCAAAATATATAATGCCATATTCTGTGAAACTATTAGGTATACGATTTTTTTTTATAGCGTGATCTATAGATTGGTTTAGGTTAGGTTTAGTTTATAGCAATTATGTTAATTTGGAATTTTCTGAGTAAATCGCATTATATATTTTGAACCATTATGTATTTTAACCCATTATACATTTTAAACTTTATAGATTTTAATACGTACCCGACAAATCTAGCCTCCTCGGGCTTTGATTAGAATCGTCCACGAATTTGATCATTGCGAGACGATATTGAGGCATGTCATTTTTCCTAATTTCCTAAGCGTCCGAGTACAGTGTAACAAATAGAAAGCATACAGAATTGTTCGTCATATGCCGTGTTCATGATACGTTTGGGACCTAACCGTACCTTAATTATGACTTAAACTGTGTGGAGAAAACTAATCGGAAATGATCTATCGTGCAGAGACAACTGTGTGTAGTGCAACTGAATTAATCTTTAAAGGTGCACATTTACCACCTGATGTTCATAAAAAGCTAGGGGAGAGAGATAATGTAATAGATTCTTGCAATATATACCTCACATGATTTTGGCTCATTGAATAGCGCCTAAAACCAAAACGTCTTATCACTATCACTACATAATATAAAACAAAGTCGCTTTCTCTGTCCCTATGTATCCTTAAATCTTTAAAACTACGCAACGGATTTTGATGCGGTTTTTTTTAATAGATAGAGTGAATCAAGAGGAAGGTTTATATGTACATAACACACATACATGCATAATATACCGTGCGAAGCCGGGGCGGGTCGCTTATAAATGATGATTTACATTGGTAACTGATGGCGCAAAGGCAATACTAATGGCTTAACATATCCCGAATGCCCTGAATACGACCTATGATGACATTTGTATATGCATTCTTTAGTTACTCTCACAACTCGCGTCGCTGCCGCAGAAGAAACCGCTTGTACCCACAGATATACCCCCTTATTCATAAACGCTCTCTAGGCTTCTACTAACTTAGCAATCGTTTGTTTGTCCTTATCTGTGAAAGGTAAATGTCAATGTGACAGATAAGGACAAACGATTGCTAAGTTAGTAGAAGCCTATAGAGCGTTTATGAATAAGGGGGTTAATATATACCATAGATTACGCAAGAGCATTTCTTCGTGTCCGAACCCCGACCAAGCGTCGAGATTTGTTCCAAATTTGAAAATACGAAGACATTTTGAAACGCAGCGGCTTCGCTCGTTTCATTTAGCCGAAGGGGCATCGGTGTTTTTGAATCGGTTACTATTTCCCGTCACTATATTTCGGCTGTGGTGTCACAGTGGGCACGCTTAAGGTGGAAACACATTATTAACACGCGACGCGACCCGATGCAACGAATGTATGCGCATGGCGTCGCGTCGGATGTTCATAGTGTGGTTCTGATCATAGAAAATAATACAATTTGATTCGACTCAACACGCGTCGCGTTGCATCGGGTCGCGTCGCGTGTTAACAATGTGTTTCCACCTTTAGTTTCTACACGTATCGTGATGTTTGCGTAATCTATAGTATATCTGATGTCTTTGCCACGCTTTCCTCATGGACCAAGTCTATATGCACAATTAGTTGTGCCATTGGGTATTTCACTCCTTCATAACGTCGACGGAACCCCGCGAGGCTACCATTTTATTCAGTTAGCCCTTCAGCCATTTGAAGATACCTAATAAACGTAACCAAATTTTATTATTATTTTTATGAAGTCGAAATTCCTGATGGCACAAGTGGTTGTGCATATATAGTTGGTACATGAGGAAAGCGCTATCTTTGCTTGTACCCTGTAAGTGCACATGTGACATTGTTGTTGTCTCGACAGTATAAACAACACGGGCGTGTCGGGCGCGTCGACGCCGAACAAACAGCCGCCGGCGCCGAGTCCGCCGCACGCGCACGCGCGGCAGCCTAACAACAGCTCTGGTGAGTCACTATAACTGCTACTGTACCAACTTAGTAAACTAAATTGCGCTTGATACGAGAATTTAAGATGTGGATAGGTTATTGTCTAAGATGCTTACAGACAAAGTTTTCAGTTTTTCTGATTCATAGCTTCGATATAATCAGTGGTGGATTTCTAGTAGGCTGAGTAGGCTACCAGCCTAGGAGATTTTGAGCAAATATCGACCAAAGAAATATTTTTGTTAAACAGAAATTTAAAAAAAAGTCAAAAATATTATAGTCTACTAGAGGCAAATGTGGAAATCCGCCACTGGACATAGGTTAACTTGTAAACCAAGTGGTTCACTTTTTCTGTATTCCGTCATCTTACGCCGACTGAAAAGTTAGACGCTATTGCGGTGCGCGCGTTAGGCTATAATCCTGATCCCAAGTACGAAATGTGAAATTCGTATCATTCAGTCTCTCTTACTCACCTTTGAAACTCTGTGTGAGCAGGACGGCACGATACGAAATCAGATTTTTACTGCAGATTTTTATAAGACACGTCATATCTAAATTCTAATGAAAACGTGAAAATTTGGAGAAAAAAAGGTCCCTATATGGTACCAATGGGTATTCATTAAATACATATTGTGTTTGTGACAACCACTAGCGTAGAAATTTTGCGTTCCTCCGTTCCCGTGTTTGTTCTTACGTGAATGGTCTGGTGAAGCAGGGCTGCTCGCGGAATTCCTGTCCGATGACGCCCCCGAGCCGGCGCCGATGCCCGAACCGCGCGTCTACGCCGCCAGTGAGTCCTGCATCACTCTACACTGTGCCTCTACACCCAACCCCTATCCTTATCCCAGGGATGGCGAACCAATGGCACGCGTGCCGACGACACTTAAAAACAATTGCTTTGGGCTTAAAACCACTAAATTTCATAATACCTTATTCACTAATACCCCTAATTTTCAAATTACCATGGGCGCATAATACCTAAAAATACCTAAAAATATCTTGTATTGTAATTGTCATTTTAGGTATTATGCGCCCATGGTAATTTAAAAATTAGGCGTATTAGTGATTAAGGTATTATGAAATTTAATGGTTTTAAGACCAAAGCAAATAATTCGGAAACACCTAATTAAAGAACTTGTTTTTACACATTAAATCATTAACTGCCTGTTTCACTCTCTGTTAAGTTCCTGATATCTGGTGTGGTCTATTTATTACTACTAAACAGACAGAGACGGCGCTCGCTATAGTTATGTGACACTTAAAATATCAGGAACATAACAGTGGTAAAACAGGCCGTAGGTCAAATTTATTTGTCCGCCTGAGTGCCATCCTATTTTATAAATAAACTAGATGAAAACCCGGCTTCGCTCGGGTGAAATTTGAATCATAATACACTTGTAGGTACAAAATGTAGGTAGAATGTGTAGCCATTATTTCGAATCAAGGCGGAACCACATTATTAACACGCGACGCGACCCGACGTGTCGACACCCGACGTGCACCGTGCACATAACCAACACCCGATGCCACGACACGCTAGCAATTTCTTTAGCTGACAGCTGTGGAAGTGTGTAGTTCACAAACACATGCATACATTCTGCGAATGTTCTCGAACAACTGACGCGTGGCATCGGGTGTTGTCCAGAACCACACTGCGCGTGCTGCGTCGGGTGGGGTGTTTACCCCCACCATCGGCGACACGTCGATCTGGCCCGTCTGGGTCGGGCGGCGTGTGTGCGCGTCGGGTCGCGTCGGGTGTTAATAATGTGGTTCCGCCATCACTGATTATTTTAATACAAAAATAGGTAGGTAAGTGATAGCATTCACAATAACTGAAATTATCTGCAAGAATATATCCGTGCATGGCGTGAACAACTTGATAAGTCCAAATCCAAAATGGCAATTTTACAGGGCGGCCATTTTAAAGTTTGAAATTTTTTCCGAAATCCGTTTTTATTTTGAATTGGGAATGCATGATTATTTTAAAAGTGTGTTTGGTGATTTTTCTTTTGATACGAATAACCATCCTTAGCTACGGAAAAAAGTTTCAGATTTGACGACCGGATAGTCTAGTGGTTAGTGACCCTGACTATGAAGCTAGAGGTCCCGG
The DNA here is from genome assembly GCA_963854515.1 of Pandemis heparana. Lineage (NCBI taxonomy): Eukaryota > Metazoa > Arthropoda > Insecta > Lepidoptera > Tortricidae > Pandemis > Pandemis heparana. Next base: position 14,978,693 of record OY978014.1, on the reverse strand, counting down.
GTTCGAATCCCGGTAGGCTCAGACATTTGTATGATGAATACGAATGTTTGTGCCCGAGTCATGGATGTTGTATGTATTTAAGTATGTATTTATCTAAATTATATAAGTATGTTTATCCGCTGCTTGGCACCCATAGCACAAAGCTTTGCTTAGTTGGGGACTGGGTCAGTTGGTGTAATTTGTCCCATGATATTTATTTGTTTATTATTATTAATTTTTCCGTCGAGCCATATATTTTATAAAAATAAAAAATTTTACTCAGTCACTCGTCGGCCTCTATACGGCTGATAAGCACTACGCCAATGACATATCAATTTAAAAAAAAATTGCTGCTTGAATCTGTGGTAAACGATGACATTTGTAGCTAAAAGAAGCAACGGCTAAGTGGCGCCGCCTGTAGATTGTTTGTGTTACTACCATACATGGGGAATTGACATTGTTCATATTTTTCAGTATGCTCCAATTCGAAAACCATTTGGAGGAAAACCATCAAATAACCGATTTATCTTGTCCGATTTCAAAAATACTTTACGATTGCAGATATTTTTGTAAAAGTACGTAGTAAGTTTAAGAATCGGCCATTAAATGTTTGCCACAAAAATGAAAAAAAAAGTTTAGCTACGGTATCTGTCACGCTATCACTGTCACATCTACATCATAACATTACATCCTTTTTTTTTTTTGTTTGCGCCGTGGGGACGGCGCGGAGGTTATGTGGGACTCTCCTCCCCCCCCCCCCCCGAGCGGGGGGAAGCGGAGGAGGCCTACCCACTAAAAACCCGCCGGTATTCCCTCTCTGCCATTGGAGGGGTGCCGTGGGAGAATAATAGTGTCACCACGCAATAACATTACATCCTGACTTAACCTACAAACATTAGAAATAAAAGCAAATTCAAAGTATAAAACTGTAACAAACAATGGATATTTATAAAAAAATGTTTTCTGCCGGGATGCAACAATGACTCGAACTATAGCCCCAACAAAATCATTGTGAAAATCAGAGAAGGTTTGCAGAAGAAATGGTGTACGCAAGCTAATGTGGAATATTTCAAAGTTTACACGATGCATTGTTGCGAAGACCATTTTAATGTAAGTAGAAGTCAGGAAAGATGTGCAGGGGTGAAACGAAAAAGCAAAAACAGCACGGAAAACAATAACATCACCAACGAACGGAAATAATTTCGAACACGCGAACATAGTTGACATTATACGTGAGTTTGCCGTTAAATTCACACCATCTACAGATCTATGACGTTGACATATAGACAAAACCTTTTTTTTATATTTCTGTACGAAGGCGATTGGAATCCTGCCAAAATTAACAAATGCATTAGCAAAATTACTGCGAATGTTATACGAATATAAAAAAAAATTTAGGGTATCTTGTTATTTATTTAGGTTATCTAGTAGTTGTTTAATTATATAATTTTCGCCGCCCGGTAAGGGAGATAGCCCCATTGGCTTGGCGCTAAATTAAATAGCCCATCTGGCAACATGGAATGACATTTCAATCAGATGCGTTCGTTCGTCTCAACTCGGCTATTCTAGGAACAAAAAACAAACGGAACGTACTTCGTTTGTACGGGACTGCCACCAAAGTCAGCCATAGTCAAATGGTGTCAAATGGTGCCAAATATAACAAAAACTGAATATTCGCATTCGCATTTGCATTCGTGAATGTCGATAATATGACATTCGTTACATCACTACCGCCGAGTGACTGAATAAAATGTTTTTATTTTTATAAACTTTTTTCCGTAGCTGAAGATGGTTATTCCTATCAAAAGAAAAATCACCAAGCACTTTTAAAGTAATCCATCCATTCCCAATTATTCTTTTTTTTCTATGGTTATGTTGGCCAATCTCAGGTCTAAGAAAAATCGCACGGCGTATGTGCGCTAGCATGAAACGGAACGTTTGTCGTCCTTCGGTGTCAGTTTCGCGCTAGTCTGTGGTGGTCTCCAATATGGCGACTGCGATTTGTCCGTCAGCACCGTTAGAATTTTACAAAATACTCGACAATCCGAATTTTGCGGATACATGTTGTCGACTCGAAATTTTTATTTTTTCACGTTCTATCATTCAGGCAACGTTTCGATCGAGTCTACCGTAACCGGTCACGAAATTATTAATATAGAAGTGGGTCTAATGGTGGTAAGAGAGCACCGCCATCCTAGTCTTCTGGCAACACTAACAAGGTGTAACGTCAGAATCAATTGTTTTAGCAAAAAAAAAATATGTTTATTAAAAAAAGGTTTGCTAGCCCTGCCCTACCCTATCAGATCCCAACAGCACATCACACACACACACCCAGGCAGTTCCGATATATATGTATCTGTTAGCGACTGTATGGTATAAGTGAAATGAATAACCCATACTCTATTGGTTAATTCTTCTTTGGAATCGGACCTGAATCTTCCACCATTCCCATTCACTACAGCTAATCTTACCAAGAGGCACAGATATATCTCATTGGCTATGATTTCCCATTTCTAGACGTAATTGGTTCCATAAGGTTTTTGTTCCACCCTGCACGGTTGTTAGTTCTTGTGTTGTTTCTGTTCGATTTAGGAGCATGTGTTGAACTAGGTATTGTTTTTCATTATTTTTGACTGAAAGGTCCTGGAAAAGTGACGATAAAATTAAAATAGATTTTTAACGGTAAAATTTATACATGAACACACGGCGGCCACGACGTACAAAATCCGCGTTCTGAAATGAACACAGGCACGACGTCGTCTGTACATGCGTCAATGTGTGCGTAAGATACACAGGGCTGTCTATCGCAAAAACCTAGTACTATAAGTACTACCAATGACATAAATATACTAAAGATATGGCTTAGATGTGTGCAAATAAATGTACTTAATCGTTATCTATTTATTTAAACTTACTTAAAATGTGTCTGTCTGTGTATTTATGCATTATTATTTTCAATTACAATAGATGTACGACAACAAACTTATGCGAATGATTCTGTAGTTATTTCATGTATTAATCGCGATAATTTCAGAAAGCATTAATTTTCTAATGTTTTATAAAATGAAGTAGGTAGGATAGGTTCCCGAACTTGTGACGTGCGGCCGACATACATCGCGTCGCGAGCCCTACTAGTTGCCAGCAGCTTTCCGGCAGACTGCGCTTGAGGGGTGGGGTAACTCGAATAGGTGCGGGGCGGAGCGTGGCCATTCTGTACGTTAGTACTATTATATATTCTGTGACATGAAGTAAAAGTGTCAAATAGTCCTTTTAACACGGGATGTACAACCACGAATTTCTTGTAAAATATTATAAAAAACAAAGAATCAATCTAGGCCTTTTTTTATTTTACTATGTCAATGCACAGATGCCATTTTGATAATTTTCTGAAATTCAGTAGGAATACATATTAAAGCAAGTCTATCTTATAAATATTATATCTTACTAATATTAATTAATACTATTAATAAAAAATGTGAGAATGGATGTATGTATGTATGTATATACGAAAGTTTGGATGTGTATGTGTATCTCTTTCACTCAGAAAGTAACGTATGTTAATTAAATTGGTCACAAAGGCTATTAAAAACTGTTGATATAAAGTTCCCGCAGGCAACTGGTAGCAGAAATTAATTCTCATTTGTCTTACTGCTTAAAATCATGTAAAATAACGTTTGAAAATTGTCTTGACGCGTAAAACATCTAAGAAGACAACAATAATCTAAGAAGTTCTAGTGTTGTTAGTACTCGCGTTATCACCGCAGCGCATTGTTTACAAATAAACAACGCTATCGGCGAGTGAATGGGTTGTGATAATCAGCTTATAGCTCGGTGTCGGCCGCCATTGGCGGGCCGCCAGGCCGCGCCCGCGCAGCTCCGCCTGGCGGCCGGCCAGCAGCGCACTCGCCGCGCCGCCGCGACCTCACAACACGCTCAAACCACGCGACAAAAAAAAAAGAAAAATAAAAACCATGACTTCCCGCCTTGTAATATCCACCGGATAATTTTTTTAAACATGGACGATGGTAATTAGAATCGTGTGTGCATGAGTTTTACGGTGTTACACGGAACTGTGGTATGTTTTCGATGTGTTGCGTATATGAGTGTCCGTTGTTTTTTTAATGCGGACTCCGCTGGGTTATGTAATTGTGTGTTTTGTGATTGTTTTGAAGTGGGTGCGAGTCGTTGAGTCACGTGTGTTATCACATGTAGCTCTTGTTAAGCAAACGTCACTTTCACCTGCGTGCTGGTGCGGGACAAAGGAAACGATTTGGTTCGTTTTTGTTTTTTAATTTCACGCAACGCAAATACAGTGTCGTTATTGAAACTGAATGAAATGACTCAGGTTTGTTTTGAGATTTTATGCGGTGACGTTCAATTTATTTGATTACCATGTGTTTACATAAAAGCTGGCGTACGCGAATGACGTATGCTCTTAGTAAAACAATCAAAAGGAAGTAGCTGATCGCGTAAAAAGTTGTTTTTTATACGTCAAATGCGTTGAATTACTTCCGCGAGACTTGTATACTGTGATGCCAAAAAATGTTGCCATACGTTATGTGGGTGGACGTAGTGATAGTGCTATAATTTTTTATCCATTTATTGCCAAAAATAAGTGAAATTATCCAGTTTCATGGTAATTGCGAAGTGATTCACTCACACTGTAGGTCGTTGCACTGATTCCCTGGAAACAGTTTTATGGTTCCAGTGAACTAATTATACATGGAAATGGGAGCATGTGAAGGATGACCGGTAATTTGTCAGCGTTTTTGAATCGTGCATGAATTATTATTTTGTCCATCGTCATATTTATTTAATTTATTTTTGTCTCTGATTTATGTACAGTCGGTGCCCTAACTTATGGATCTACTTGTAATTTAGTAATTGTTTAGAAAAGTTGATACTTATGTTAAAAACCGACTGTACTTACTTAAAAAGGGAAATTAACAAATAGTACCACGCGAAGGTATATGTAACACGCATATGCAAAGTATTTGCGTTTGCTTTTTCGCTTGATTGGATTAGATAAGGTACATTATTCATACTTAGCTGGCACCGCCAGCAAGCATGTTGGTACGTACATGTATCTAATTATGTTAGAAATTGTTAAGATATTGTATTCACTGATTAATGCTATTCTCGCTACGTGCCTGAATGTTTTCGGTGAGTACACGTCTTAAGAGGGTGCATCCGTGTTGAGCTGGCAAAGTCGCATTTTTGGTGATTTTTTGCGATTATTTCACAGAAATTGAATGAAAGTATCAAATATCCGTCTGTAGTGCACTTCGTTTTTTGGGTACTAATGTGTCCAATGCAATGATTAATGGTGATGGACTTTTATTTTCGTATTAAAGGGATAAAATACTATATCTCGTTTAATAAGAAAATAAAAGTCCATCACGATGAATTATTGCATTAGACACATTAATACACTAAAAACGAAGTGCACTACAGACGGATATTTGATACTTTCATTCAATTTCTGTGAAATAATCGCAAAAAATCACCAAAAATGGGACGTTGCGAGCTCAGCACGGATGCACCCTCTTTCATTGTGTAGTTGACCAGTGACCACAATTTACAATTGACAACATTTCATTTTTATAACACCTGAAAATGTATATATGGTTCGAAAGCATTTTGCCTCCTGATCACTGCAATATGTTTATATAATTTTAATATCGCTTATTATAAAAAATAAAAATTAATTAAATATATGTCCTAATTTTACCAAAACTACCACAGGATAGGTGAAACGCCTTTGCTTTTTTCACGAGAAAAAATAAGCGATCATAATTTTGTATTTTTGACAACTTCAAAGTACAAGGGGGGCAACTCTGAAATTCTATTTTCGAAGTTCGTTGCATACCTTGAGTCTCACTCTCAAGATAAAGACTATTAGTATGAGCGGAACAGCACGAAGGTAACCTCGAAAATCGATTATTGGAGAATAGGGCCTGACATTGACAATTTGAAATTAACGTCAGTTTTTTTTTTCTATAGAGAAAAGACAAAGGGATAAGTGTGTATTCTGTGATAGTATCGGAGTTACGCCCTTTTAGAATAAGCACAAATTAATAAAATAATTATAAATTAAATACAAGCCCTAGCGAAAAAATTAAACTGTTAGCATGTTCATCTTTTCAAACAAAATACAGAGAACCATTAAAATTATAGGTTCAGAAATATGAAATGTTGTCAATTGGCACGTCTAAAGGCCTGTTTCATCACTCACTGTTAAGTGTGTATCTTAAGTGTCAGTTATCTATGATGACGTCTCTAATTATTACTACGAAACGGAGACGTCATCATAGATGACTGATATTTAACATAACTGGCACTTAACAGAGAGTAGTGGAACAGGCCCTGAACTAGCAATACTAGTCAAATCGCAACCACTGATTGGTATATTAGGCCAGTGTTGCTAGTATACACTTATTTATCTATTTATTTATTAGATTGTTATGTCATGTACATTTATATTAAAAGGTGTTAAGCATAAATTTGTCGGTCCATGACGCCCTGCAAGGGCACACAATAACAATTTATCACTAAAATCTAGGAATATAAAATTTAAATGACAATAGTTAATATGTTAATTTAAATCATGCAGTTGTATCGTATTCATTAAATTAAATTCGCTAATATTTATGTCAAGGAGTTTTATAAAAAAGATAAAGACAATTAAATTATAAGAAAATTTTATAATAATTATATTATAAAATTGTAACTTCGAAAAACGGGTACAGGTCTGTGTTTTACCATGTTTTGTGATGTGGGTACCATTAGACAAAAAATAGGGTCTGATTATCACATTGAGTAGCAAGTGAAGATATACTTTTAGAAAATTTAATTTAAGCCGAAATGACTTCATTGAACTCGAGTAAAGAATACCTTGGTTGACTATATCATACCTTGTAAGTACATTTGTCAAAGGCTTTATTGTCTTCTAAATTCGCAGTCTCTTTTTAAGCACCTACCCTCATCGTTTACCGGTAGACAATAACCGGTGGATTTAAAGTCCGAAATAAATGTTTTGATTTTGAATATTGAATAAGTTTCGTTATTCTTTTATAAACATTTAAGATATTGTTTAAAGTGGCTGGTCCAATAAAATTTAAATCTTACTCTGTATCTTTTTCATACGATTGGGTATAGAGTCCAGGGATAGTCAACTTTTGAGAGGGACCACAAACACGCAGTCATGGTGTTGCGGGCCGCTAGGCAAAATCCTGTAGCTGTAAATAATGAAAATACAACAAATTTGTAACGCCAAATGGACTAAATACTAAGGCCGGTCGCAGATTGAGTACCCCTGGCTGTAGACTGTAAGGTTGTCATGAAGTTCAAAACCATCTTTAAATTAAGAATGATGTCCTTTACTGGTGTTTGTCAGTTTAAACTCTCCATCGCCATATGATCAGCGAGGCGGTTGTTGTTTCAGAAATATTGGAGAATGGTCCCGCGTCGCTCGCGGCCGCGCATCCCCTCGCGCTGACCCCGGCGCCCACGCAGCCCCCACCCCCTGTAAGTATTTAGGGCTCCGCATTAAAATGACCGGATTAGTGCAAGTCGGACTCGCGCATCGCAGGTTTCATAAGAATTCGGCAAGTGAATGTTGTGAAATGGTTTGACCAAAATGTTTGAGGTTTAGTGATAAAACTTTTTGTTCATAGACTGTCGTATTTGTTTACGTTAAAGCTTCAGTAGCTACAAATATTAAAACACTAGCTGTTGTCCGCGACTCCGTCCGCGCTGAATTCGCTTATCGCTATCCCGCGGGAACTATGCGATATTCCGGGATAAAAACTATTCTTTGTCCTTTCCCTGGACTGTAACTTTCACTATACAAAATTTCAATAAAATTGATTTAGCCGTTTTGCCATGAAAGAGCAACAGACATCCAAATATCCCAACATCCAAACTTACAAACTTTCGCCTTTATAATATTAGTAACATTAATCATTATACTTTATCTACAGACGTCAAAAAGCTCGTCAGGCGTGTCGTCAGTCGCGACGTTGGAGCCCGCGACGTCGCCGATCACGGTGAACGGGCCGACGCACGCGCCGCACACGCCCCACACGCCGCACACGACGCACACGCCGCACCAGACGCATACGCCGCATCAGACGCATACGCCACATCAGACGCACACGCCGCATCCCACGCACGCGCCGCACCCTACGCACGCGCCGCACACGCCTCAACATGTTGTTAATAAGTGAGTATTAAACAATTTTTTAAAGCTGAGTGGATTGTTAGACGCCCCTCCAGCTTTTCTCCATTTTAGTCCTAAATGTTTTATTGTACAAATTTATACAAAGAAACCAAAAAAAAACTCGAAAAAGGATTTGATATTGCACTATGGTGAATTTATCTCTAACTATAAGTAGGTATAAGGGACCAACAGAACAGAGTGAGTTTAAAAACTTAAAATTTAGAATTTTGTAGGTCAGCCCAGTGCTTTCTAACCTGTGGTTCGCAGTCTCATCTTTGGACTATTTCCACCAAAATTTCCGTAACAGCAGCGTCAATTTATTATTTAATTAGGGGTCCTTGAAAATCGTGCTAGTTCACCTAGGGTTCCGTGGCAGGAAAATTTAGATGTAAACATTATATTGTATTGATGGTGATGATGATGATGATGATGGGTGGCGACGCCTGGCTGGGACAGGCGGGCTGTCGATCCTCTTCAGCGATCATTCAGCCCAGTTCCCCTTGGCCGGCGCCGCCGGTTACTGTCCTTATTGTTGTCCTGTATTGATGGTACGTCTGTGTTACAGTGGGCGAGTGGGCGAGGCGCCGACGCCGCTGCTGGCCGGCGCGGGCGGCACCGCCTCGCTCAAGAGCATGGCGCAGGAGGCCGTGCAGCGCGCCGGCCTGGCGCACCAGACACAGGTACACGGCACACACGGCACACACGGCACACACGGCACACGGGAACGGTCGCCGTCAGATAATAAGGGGGGAGAAATGGCGGCCGGCTGGCTGGATCCGGCGACCGCCTTGTTTCAATACCGCGGCATACTATTACATTGTGTCTTCAAATGGAACTGGAATAATTCAGTACACGGTTGGGGGTTACTTTAACTGAACACGGTTATAAAAAAGACGGAAATTGTGAATGACTAATATTTTCATATATTAGGATACTTAGCGGCTCAGTTCTGCGGCGTCGAAAAGGCTTAATTTTGAATCAAAAATAATGATGAAAAAAAACCTGTAGCGTCTGTAAAGTCGGTGTACGTGCGATAATTTTACGTGATAACGTCATAAAGAAACATTGATGAAAACTGCTAGCTCTGACGTCACGCGGAACGTGACACTTTTTCGTGCGTGTAGCCGGTGTTCATCGATTTATAAGACTTCATCACGTCAAAAACTGTTACAGGAGTGTTTAATCAAACTAATCCAACCGTCTGCTGAAATAGACCGAAAGAATTTCATCACCTAACTATAGCTTGGAAAATTAGTTCTTCACAATTGCAGAGCGTATTAGTACATTACATTCTGAGGGTGGTGAAATAAAGATTGTCTCAGATCGCAGGAACTTGTCGCACAAGCCAAAGGCGAGAGTGATAAACATGCGACCTGAGGCTTTTTTATCACCGCCCGAGGTATGTACTGTGTACACAATTTTACGTCTTCCCCTGACCAGGAAGTGGAGATTTCAGCTCGCGTAGCGGGCGGGTAAATCGCTACATACGCCCCGGGGCGGCGTAAAAGATTTTTATCACTTTCCGACAATATTCATAAAGGCTTCTATAGGTTTCTGCTAACTTAGCTATCGTTTGTCCTTATCTGTCACTTTGACATTTACTTTTCACAGATAAGGACAAACGATTGCTTAGTTAGTAGAAGCCTAGAGAGCGTTTATGAATAAGGGGGTTAGTGTTTGGCTTTTGATAGATGAAAATGGCCTGTTGAAGTTACTACGTTAGAAGGGGGCTGTACAAGGGCTCTGGTATAACAGTCTGTGACGTGAACATGCTTGTGTTGGTGTTGCAGACGAGCGCGCGTCGCGGCGCGGCGCTAGCGCAGGCGCACATCCCCCCGCTGCTGGGCGTGGCGCCGCTGGGCCCGCTGCCGCTCAACTCTGTAAGTAACTCGGACACCGCCTTGTACGAGCCCTGACTATTAGACCCACCGCTTAAGGCGCTGTCAACAGCAAATGACCTTGAGCAGCGCCACTTTTGACACATACGGTTCGCGTGCCTGTCAGTGTGTGCGCGTGGCAGCGTGGCGCGCGTCTAAAATCTTGCAAAAAAGACACAAATAATCAGAAATAAAAAAAGTATGGATTATTTGTGAAATATGACTCGTTAGCAGTTTAGGTATGAATATGTTGCCTTCATGTTTTTAATTGCAGACCCATAGGTCGAAAAAATAAAGACAGAACCGTTTAATGATGTTTTGAAGACCAATCTTTGCAATTATTTTCTATCGAACCGATTTCGTTCAATTATGTACACACAGCACAGCATAGCTATTCGGTAAGCAGGTTTAAAGCAATGCGTGCATGCAAAAGTGCTTACCGAATAGCTTTGCCGTGTGTACCTATCAAGTCCGTCCAGGGTCTTTGAAATATGATGAAAATTAAAAAAAAATGTAGTTTTTTTAAAAAAAACTGCTTAAATAACATAAATTTTAACAAAATTAGGTGTTGCCAGCCTCTTAGCCGAGTCCTTGCCCGCGCGGCTGCGGGGCGCGGGGTAGGCGACAAAAGGGGCCTCTCTCTGTGCGGGCGTTTGGCGCACTCCCCGCCCGCACCGCTCTCGGTCCCCTTTGTCGTCCTGCCCTGCGCCCCTGTACCCGCGCGGGCGAGGACTCAGTTAAGCGGTCGGTTTATTCCCAGAGTTATCCCACTAAAGTATGACCAACCACCAAGGGTAATGTTCATATATTTATGTACTTGACTGTACAATACAATACAATAACGCTTTATTGAACACCACATATAACAATTAAAACAGAAAAAAGGTATACAGAAGTAATAAGGTAACAATAGGCGGCCTTATCGCTACAGAGCTATCTCTACCAGGCAACCATAACGGACCGGAGAAAAGAACAGATCTGAGCAGGTGGTGCAATTTAGAATATATATTAATATACCTAAGTAGTGAAAATACATACATACTAATACACATAATACAAGAAATAATACACTATACATGAAACACATAATAAATGGAGATATATATAGACACATACACATATACATAAAAAGAAAACCAGCTATAAGAATCATGGACAGGATGACAGATAGTGCTCCTTTAACATAGTTTTAAATATGGGTAAAGATTTAGCGCACCTTATGCTGTACATAGCGATAGCGAGTGATTATTTGCTACCTGTGCTGCCATGGCCCTTGTCTTCGTCGTTTCAGGAGCACCAGCTGCAGTTCCAGATGATGGAGTCGTCGTTCTACCACATGCCGCACCCGAGCGACTCGTCGCGCGCGCGGCCCTACCTGCCCAGAAACATCTGCCAGACTCCGCAGTACTACAACCAGGTACACGCCGATGGTTAACCACCTCACACCACTGGAACTTCGATACTGATTCCGTCAGTGCCAGAAATCCTTTAGCTTCCCATTCTATTGGTGACAGCTGTGCGAGGTTATGGCTGGATCAACTTTTTCTTGTCACTCGTTGCTATGGTAACGTTATTCTCGGTCACTCTTTAAATTGACAATATTTCAAATTTCTTTATATTCATAAATCAAAAACCATTTCGAGAGAAACACTTGTAGAACACAAAAAAAAAAATTTTGGATTTTTTCGTACAGTATTTTTTGGAAAAATGAGCAAAGACGTCCAGCGGCCGGCCCGATACTGCCATTATAAAAAACCTTGTCTTCCGGGTTTCCCTTTGACATTTACAACTTTCACAACACAACACTACTGACAGCTGACGGTTAATTCATTCGCACACCGCTCGGCTTTGTTGCCATCGGGAACAATAGATAACTGTTTGCCGGGCAATAATGATAATATTTTTGCAAGTTTTCATTTAAAATCATATTTTTTGTGAAGTATTCTGTTTGAGTTTGTCAGCTCGTTTTGACGTTCATCGAGAGTGACAACTGCATTCACTGTCAAAGTATTTAAGCACAGGTTTTGGCGGTCAATTAATGTCATGATTTCAACGTTTTTTTAAGTGTACGAAACAAAGCAGTGACGTCATATCGCTAATACTTGACGTTTGTTACTTACGTCCTTTCTGCTTGAGCAACGATTTAAATGGATTTTTCCACGAAAATACAAGATTTTCACAAATATAAAAAAATATGGGTGTCTTACATTTGTGCTCTCTTTCCAGCCAGACAATAAAAAGTAGCACTTAAAAAATTTAAATATCGTCAATTGTAACCCCCTTATTCATAAGTCATAAACGCTCTAGGCTTCTGCTAACTTAGCAATCGTTTATCCACTGTGAAAGGTATAAGGACAAATGATTACTAAGTTAGTAGAAGCCTATAGAGCGTTTATGAATAAGGGGGTATGTTTATACGTATAAAATTTGCCGAACATGTATTTTTGCGGTGGTTTCAAGCCACTTCTGTAATTGGTCATCTACTGAGCGTGTTAGTATAGTAAGAGTAAGACACAACATTTGTTCTAACAAGCGGTACTACTTTTGTTCCCTCGTTGATGGGACAGAGATAGAATAACGACGATTTGAAATAATTTTCAAATAAATTAATTGTAATTTTCATACATACGACCGTCACGCCTCTTTCCCACAGGGGTAGGCAGAGACTAACTACTTTTAAAATTATTATTAAACTAGCTGTTGCCCGCGATTCTGTCTGCGCAGAAGTCGCTTATCGCTATCCCGCGGGTACTATGCAATTTTCTGGGATAAAAACTGTCCTGTGTCCTGTTCAACTAAATCGGTCCAGCGGTTTAGGCGTGAAAAGGTAACAGACAGACAGAGTTACTTTCGCATTTATAATATTAGTAGGGATTATTATTATTTATGATAATTTTCATGTCTTCAAATAAATGGGGAAAGTAAAGTAGACGCTGTCCAAGAGTGGTCAAAATTGTTACGAAAAATGGCTAACTAATGTGTGGGCTTAACTCGATGCATGTACGTTCCAGGTGGTAGTACCCCACTCGGACAGCGTGGAGTTCTTCCAGCGGCTGTCGACAGAGACGCTATTCTTCGTGTTCTACTACATGGAGGGCAGCAAGGCGCAGTACCTGGCGGCCAAGGCGCTCAAGAAGCAGAGCTGGCGCTTCCACACCAAGTACATGATGTGGTTTCAGCGCCACGAGGAGCCCAAGCTCATCAACGAGGAGTACGAACAGGTACCCGCACACACACACACACACACACACACACACACACACACACACACACACACACACACACACACACACACACACACACACACACACACACACACACACACACACACACACACACACACACACACACACACACACTACTTTAACAGTTTTTGCCTTGAAATTTGGTACGCATATGTAGAACGGACAATGCAAGTACAGGCAGCAAAAAATATAGTACCACTAGCTTTGCCCGCGACTTCGTCTGCGTAAAATTACACTTACATTATGCAGCTACGACCTTTAACATATATATCGCTATCCCGCCTATGTTTTAATCTAGGGTACCAGCTATCTCCGTTCCAAATTTCATCCAAATCCGTTTAGTCGTTTTAGCGAGAAGAAGATACAAACATCACACTTACTGACATCGTCACAAACTTTCGCATTTATAATATTAGTCGCATGAATGAATTTTATAATAAAAACTTATTTTTTCTAAGCTATGCTCTGCCCATTTGTCACAGAGGTAAACGTATTCGTTGTGCACACTATTAACTCGCTCACACGCTAGATCCACTCTATTATCAAATTTTAATTCATGGTTTAATTTAATAGATTTTAAGTGACTTATTTGTATTAATTTCGTGACTACTTTAAAGCTTGGATTGACTCGTATTAACTAACTCTAGTTTTATATGATCATGTGTTTTTATTCATTTCAAGCCAATACATATATTGAATGCAGAATGGGTTACAACAATTGAATGGAATGAATAACCTGTTTCTTTTCATTTGAATAATTGTTTGGTATGTGTTCGGTGCAATGCACCTTACGCATGTAAAGTCGAATCATCATTATGATAGTCGCACCTGTCGGCGATATAGAGCAATACTTATTTTAGTGCATATTTCGGAACCCTCCGCGACCGGGTGCATTCGATACAAACATTATTATAGTTAACTTTCAACATTTTATTACTAACATAGTTTAAGAGTGACTTTTTAGAGTAAGACCCCAGTATGATTAATAAATATGTTGTAAAGGAAGGCAGTGATTTAAGTATTTATGTACGTATGTAAAAACTACTGTACAAAAATAAAGAAACAAACTTGTATTGAGCGTCGGCTTTGTTGCAGGGGACATACATCTACTTTGACTACGAGAAGTGGGGCCAGCGCAAAAAGGAAGGCTTCACGTTCGAATACAAGTACTTAGAGGACCGAGACTTGAACTGAGGCCGGACAGTGGACTATAGTCGGGGGCCTCGGGCCGCGCCGCGCCGCGCAGACTGTGTATAGTGCAATGGTTTTGGAGTCAAACTCCCGACAAACAGTGTTTCTAGATTTACTCTCACTCGACCCGAGCCGGGAACGCGCCGCTCCCCGTTTCAATATACAAACTTTTTAAGGACACTAAAAAGTATGTTTACATTTTGAAATCGTCACAAGCCGACTGACAACGCATCACGCCAGCCGATCACGTCGACAATCCGCTGATTCCGTTGCGTCAGTATTTTTTATATTTCTCAGTAGAGTAAGTTAAGTATTTCTGTGATGAATTTTCCAATAATAAAAAAAAAGAAATGTCTGATTTTTAATTAAGTAACATCGAATCGATCTGTTGTAAAATAACTTTGCACGCTGGCAGTTTGTATTATGTTGTACACGGTTTTTTTTTTGTATCGAATTTGCATGTGAACCAATAAGCGAAAGATATCATGTGATGCAATACGTTTGCTTCCGCCGATTGTCGGTTATTATTAAAAGAAACAATGTGATATTGATATAGGTACCCCGGGCGCCGCCCGCCGCCTCGCGCGCGTGCCCCTGTCCGCCAGCCTGCGCCTGTCGCCAAACAAATAGACATCACAATTAGACAATCGCTAGGTGAATTTTATGTTGTCTAGTTAGCTACCATTAGATTTAGTGCCTAATGTTGGTGTACGCCCGTCGCCCGTTAGACGCGTGGTCGAGGTGACAGCCGACCGAGCGAGAGGACTTTGCATGCTGTCGCTCTAAAGGGCGACGGGCCGCGGACACACAGCGCGTGCTCATCAGGCTCTTCATGTCGCATGGGGACGGTCCCTTCACCTACAACTTAAAAAAAATATGCTAGTCGTAGTGTTTCAACAACAGTGTGCCTACTTAGGTAAGTCAGTTAACTGAACCAGAGGCGAAGGGCGCCCGGGGCGTTTGTTTTTAAACTCGTGTATAGTGACGCCGACTGCGGGGAGTAATGTAAGCCGCGCCGGCGGCCGGGGCCGAGCGGCGGCGACTGCTCCGTTCCGTTTGTACGTCTCGCTGAATATCCGGCGTGAGGGGCCATCGTTTGATGCTGTTCCGACTAAACTCGCTCTCATGAAGACGAAACTATAGTTCGACAAATAATTCACGGCGGTAGGATGTAAATTGACAATCTAGGAAATAATGATGAAACTATTTATTTTCAGTGGTACTTGATTCGGTTCTCGTAAATGATTTGATAAATGAATATACGGAACATTTATAAATATCAAATTATTTGCTTTCATGTCGTTGCTAACAAGTTTTCGATCTCCTATTTCTATCCTTTTCATACTATGTTCAACAAATACTACACGCGTGTCGTTTACACACTGTTCTAGAAACTTCACTAACCATAATATTAAAACCCACCTGGATTATTCACAAAGTAACGTCACTATTTTAAATTCTCCAAAAACTGATAACATTGAAACTGTCATTCTACTGCAGTGAATTATTTGTGGGAGTGTAGTAACCGCCCCTGTGTCGGTGTTCGGCGAGACGCCGCTGCCGTCGGCCCGACGTAGCCGCTAAGACGCCCAGTGTGATTTCATTACATATAAATAATACACTTTTTCACCTCCCATTGTATATGAAGTTTTAAAAAACCAATGTTATTTGTACGTCTAATTTTATTTAATTAGTGCATTTAAATTGAACAAAAATTATATAAATTATGTAAGAGCCATCGTATGTAGTTGTCACTGCCACGAATGTATTATATATTGGGATATGTAATTAGAATTATCGTCGGTTTAATTTGTACTTATTTATTTGTGATAAATTATTGTGCGTATCAGATTCGCTCACCGCGTGCGAGGTGAAAGAGTATATTATGTGCGGCGCGGCTGCGGGCGCCGTCTCGACGCCGGATCAAAGTGTTCCATTTTACTGTAAATTTAAATCGATTTGTACGGAGTCACCCAGAATTGTTGCACACGTGCGCTCGCGCAGCCCCGGACTGCGGTCTGCCGGCGCGCGCCAGCGCAGGCGGACTCGACGCGCGATCTCGTTTATTCCGTGCGTGATGTTGATAGTTTTCACTTTTGTAAAAAGTCTATCGTGAGAGCAGTTGAAAATGTGGTAAATAATAATTTAAAAAATTATCTGTACAGTTCTATTTGTATAGAAATAATAAATAACGATTAAAAAAATTTAAAACAATGTTGTGATTTCTTCTTACGCTAGTGTTGAGTGCGCGGCGCCGCGTCGTTTACAGGCGCGACGCGTTTCGGCATTTCTTTTCTTATTTATTTTTTTATTGAAAGAGATGACTGTTTATTTTGTAGAATAAACTGTAAGAAACCATTTTAACATTTTGTTTGCTTGGGAATTGATATGGTTCCCGAATTATAACAAAAGCTTTCATCCCCAAAGTAATCAGGTCTGACAGGATTAGAGGATTATAATGCGATGCTTTAGATTTGATTGTTTTTGCATAACTAATGCTGATCCTGGCATATATTTATTTAGATATTTAGAGCCATAAAAGAGCTAAGATACAATAAGAGATGACTAAATAATTCATTACAACGAATATTCTCATTCTCAGCGAAAAACTGTGTTGGAAGTTGGTCTTCCAAGGTTCGAAGTACATTTTAATGCTTGCAAAAGGTGTATTTTCGTCGCAATAGTTTTACCACTAATCAAGAAGCATTAGGAACCTCACTCGTGGCAGTTATTTATGACTAGCTTCTGCCCGCGACTTCGTCCGCGTAGAATTAGCAATTGACGTGTTTATCGCTATCCCGCGGGAACTATGCAATTTTCCAGGATAAAAAGTAGCCTATGTTTTAATGTAGGGTACCAGCTATCTACGTACCAAATTTTATCCAAATCCTTCCAGTCGTTTTAGCGTGAAAAAGGAACAAACATACACACTCACTCACTCACATCGTCACAAACTTTCGCATTTATAATATTAGTAGGATAACCTAACTCGCAGACCCACTTCAAAAACCATCTCAAATAGCCTTAAATATAACCTAGCAATTGCCCGCAACTCTGTCGGCGTGAAATTAGATAGTCGCAATCCCGCGGGAATTACCGATTTTCCGAGATAAAAACTATTTCTATACCAAATTCCAAGTAAATCGGTCCATCAGTACAAGCATGCAGACGGACACACATTCGCATATATAATATTAGCTTTCCCAAATAAAAACAATCCTATGTCCTATGGCTTTATTCTACCTCTATAATAGTGGACTATCGAGCGGAACCACTAGTGAGAAGAGTACCTACCCTACTTATTTTACGTCGGTCCAAGCCAAGTAGCAATTTACCGCACGCTACGTAAGCGGATATTTCCACTTCCCAGCCAGAGGGGAAGTCGTAAAATTTAATCTTACGCATAATGACACATTTTGAGCACGCGAAATGTCATACACGCAGAATGACAGACACATCATTGACTTAACAATAAACAACTAGACTCCCAATCGCAAACAAAAGTGCCTCAAGAAACGTCCGAGCAACGTTGTCTATGTATTGCGTGTGTCAATGTCAACACATCAACTTACACAGATAACATTAACATATTCGTTCAAATTAACACCTTATTTCGTGGCAGTAGCGGTCAAAACACGACTGAGCCAAAACTCTGCACGATAGACGCGTCGTGCAGACTTTCGCTTCCGACAGTTTTTGAGCGTGATTGGGAGTCTAGTTGTTTATTGTAAGTCAATGAGACACATACATATTTAACGTAAAACAAATATTTTCGCTTAGGTGTGGCCCAAGGATTCGATAATTAACGTATTTAAATACACTTTTGGTTGTCATAATGCGTATGTGTTTTGTGTCATTATGCGTACCTACCGTAAAATTGTGTCACCTCGGGCGGTGATAAAAAAATCGCAAGTCCCTGCGATCACCACCCTTTGCGTATAATGTGCTAATGAAAGGAATGAAACGCAAAGTACAAAATGCAGTATATATTATCGCTTGGGCCTCTTCCCCCCGCGGCGCGCGGGCGCCTTGCCGCGCTTGCCGACGCGCCGGCGCACTCCAGCCGCCTCCTCCGTGTCGTCGTCGCTGCCGGCGCCGGCGCCGCGCTTGCGACCCTTCGAGCTCTTCTTGTCTTCCAGCTCCTTCATTTCCTGGAGTAAGTTGGGTTCGGTATAAAAATTACATATTATGTTTTGTTAATAAAAACAGTTTTTTATTTACCACTAGTGCCCACGACTTCGTCTGCGTAGAATTATACATATACCTAAACCTTCCTCTTGAATCACTATCTATTTAAAAAAAACCGCATCAAAATTAGTTGCGTAGTTTTAAAGATCTAAGCATAAATAGGGACAGAGGAAAGCGACTTTGTTTTATACTATGTAGTGATGATAATAGAAATAACGTCAAAAAAAAATACAATAAAAACCCCCCGCCCCGCGTCATACCTGGCGCAAAGGTGCCCATCACACTCGCAACATTACCACGTTGTACCGCGATAGACAACCTTTGCACCAGAAACGACCAAGACCTTCACGAAGACGACGCCCAACTTCCTTCAAAAGTATCAATATTTTATTTATATACATTATAGTTCTGAGAGACCATGTATAGGCCCCGCTCTCATCAATAACCATTAGCAAGTTCCACTCACAATCTTGGTAAGCCGCTGCGCTTCAGCCACGCGCTCCTGCAGCACCATGACCTCGCTCTCCTCGGTTGGGTAGAGCGGCAGCTGCTTGCCGATCAGCTGCTCGATGCGCTGGTACAGTTCCACGTCGTACTGGAACAAGATACTGGTTCAATAGGTGGCTCTAAAACTATACTTTGAGCTCAGAACAGCACCAGAACACAGGAATAAACGGATCTTTAACCGGAGTCACAATAAACTCAAAATGCGCTCGATATAATAAAATAGGTTGGTATATATTGTTTCTAAGAAACTATTTCTTATTTATTTGAAACGGTATACTTGGATGATTGTTATTGTCATGCATACCGTTTCAAACTTTCGCGATATTCACACATTATTATAAGAAAACGTCTCGAGACCATGGATGCAAAGTCGCGTTCGAAACGTCGAGGTATTTACAAAAATACTTTTTATTTACGTGATTAAGTCCCGTTTTCTTATAATATCCATAACTCCTTAAAAACTTTCACATTTATTAATACACCCCATCTACCCCCTTGCAAAAAAAAACGGGCATCCATGGTTTTTGTATTTTATGTGCATAAAAGCCTAAAAATGTGAATAACCATAGGTGCCCGATTTTTTTGCAAGGGGGTGTAGTAAGACAAGATATTGTACGGCTAACGTCAAAAATCGGTGATCATTTTAGAACCTTGTCGCTGTGACTGTGACATACACTCGATTCAGAGAGACATTCAAGTCTGCCTTCCTAGCTACGACTAAGCACTAAAGTGAAGCTGCTTTTGACGATGACTACCTGTGAGACGAAGGTGATGGCTTTCCCGGAGCGGCCGGCGCGCGCGGTGCGGCCAACGCGGTGGATGTAGTCCTTGCTGTGCAGCGGGATCAGAGAGACATTCAAGTCTGCCTTCCTAGCTACGACTAAGCACTAAAGTGAAGCTGCTTTTGACGATGACTACCTGTGAGACGAAGGTGATGGCTTTCCCGGAGCGGCCGGCGCGCGCGGTGCGGCCAACGCGGTGGATGTAGTCCTTGCTGTGCAGCGGGATATCCAGGTTCACCACCACGTCCACATGTGGAATGTCCAGACCCCTGGAAGGTGGACCATCTTATCACTTAATAACATTGCGACATCTTATCTGCCGCCGGCTGTGGTAATTTTTTTAAGCGCTAAACCAATGCGGTGATTGCAGCCCAAGGCCATGTACAGAGTTAAGCAATAAATTTTTAGCGTAATATAAATTATTATTACTTAATTTTATTTTCAGGTTAAAAAATCTTTATTCATCTCAAAAGAAATTTACATTTCGCTTACAGAGATTAACAATGTAACATGCCTAAATTAAACACCCGTGAGCATGCATTAACCACAAATATAAAAAAATATTTTACTTCTAGTAACTAAAATAGTAATGTTCCATGTAGAAAAATAAAGAGGTAACTATCGTAAACAACTAGTATGTTGAGAATTCCGAACTGGATATCACTATTGGTCAATTCCTGTATGGTTGCCTAGAACCTATTAGAGCCGCTGTTCCCTGTAGTATTAATACACTTCGAAAACTGTAATATTTTTGCATGGATTTTAACATGAAACCTGCTCTTTTTTACTTACTAAAAAGCTCACATACAAATTACAATATCATTCAATGTATGTACGGTATCATACAATAGAAGTTTACCATTACAATAGCAAAAATGTAACTGAAAAAAATCTCACCGAGAAGCAACATCGGTACATATCAATATGGACCGGCTCTTGTTCTTGAACTTGTTGAGCGCTGCAAGCCGCTTGTTCTGTGACATCTGCCCGTGCAGCGGCACCGCGGCCAACCCGAGGTTACGCAGCAGCAGCGCCGCGCGCAGTGCGCCCGCGCACGTCGACACGAACACTATGAACGAGTTGCCCGACAGCTCGTTCAGGATGTGGACCAGGTACACGTCCTGGAATAGAAAATATTCATGATTTTCTTCATGGCTTTCATTGAAAGATCATTTATGTAATAAACAATATAAAAATATATATACCTAAGTATAAAAATAACCAAGACATCAGCTATCAAAGATGTGCCTCTATCTCTTTCTACAAAAACAGAATTTTATTATTAGTATTATTATTATTTAAAATAATACACTAGCAGCTCTTTGAGCTGATGCATGTATATCACTTCACTTGTGTTCTTTGACTTTTCATAATAATAAAAAACTAACTTAATTAACTTAACTTTTAATATGGAGTTAATATGGGTGTTGTGACAAAATAAATGACATCACATGTCATATCGGATCTCTCTTTCTAATCGCTGAGTAATTAGTAGTTTAAAACTCTTATATTTTTACACAATCCAATTACCTTATACTTCACAGGAATAAAAACATAGTACTGCTGCAGTTTGTCCACAGTCTGGTACTTCGTGGACACCTCAACCTTCACCGGGTCCTGCAGAGAGGCCCGCTGCAGCTTTTGCACCTTCTTGGTCATGGTGGCAGAGAACAGGTAGGTACGGCGCTCGCGTGGGATCACCCGTAGGATTTTGTCCACTTCCACCTCAAAGTCCATGTTGAGAATGCGGTCCGCTTCGTCCATAACCTTAAAAGTGTTATTATTTATACTTCAGGAATGGAGAGACAGCATTAGCATATCTAGATCAATACTCGTAGTTTAATTTCTTTCTGACAAACAACATAGCAGGTTCTCCCTTATATTACAGCTACTTTTTTTAAAAAAGTAAAAAGGCACCTATGTGTTAAAAACAGTTTGCAACCTCTGCTATATACACAACTATTCAATAGTTTCTTTTCACTATAAACAAAAGACTGTGTTGAAAACTTTACATGCTGTTAGAAATGAACTGCAATCATGTGGTATGTTTTGTTTCGACTTTATTCTTATGGTTATTAGAATAATTAAAAAAAAATTACATTGCCAATTTGTCAGAATTAATATAGTATTTTAAGCAACTGTTGTAATATATGTTGTTGTGTTCGTTTCACTACCGCCGGGGCGAGCGCTCTCTGATGAAGGGCTACGGAATAGTCCGAAACAATTGTTGGAGCAATACTTCGGCTTTTATACATGAGTTATCCGGTGTGTTGTAATTAACTGTTGTAATGTCGTAAAAAATATCTGGTGTTATAATTATTCAATTGCATCAACTTTTTTTGTGAAATATTAATATTAATAACTTACAAGATATTTTAAAGCCTTTAAATTGAATCCTTTCGTGTTCTCTAGATGGTCCACCAGCCTGCCCGGAGTGGCGATGATGATGTGGGGCTTCTTGGAGAGTGTGAGGGCCTGTGCTACCATATCCATGCCACCCACTATCACTGCACATTTGACCCCTATGCTGGCCCCTAAAAAAAGTAAATATTGAAAATGTAAGAAAGCCTTTAGTAATCAGGTTAATGCCCGAATGCATTGCATACTAGCTAAGCTCAGAAGCAGAGTGGAAATTATGAAAACTTCTCAATAAGCTGAAGTGTTCAAAAAATGTAAACATACCAAGTGCTTCAAACTGCTCTGAAATTTGGAATGCCAGCTCTCTCGTAGGGGTCAATACGAGGGCAAAATAACGTTGTGGGTTCTCCAAAAGTGCCTGCAGAATAGGAAGGGCGAAAGCACCAGTTTTTCCTGATCCCGTCTCTGCTAAACCAATGATGTCTTTGCCTTCTAATGCTAATGGTATGGCCTCTTTCTGGATTTTTGATGGATTCTTCCATTTTAAATCCTTACACGCTTCGCATAAAACTTCTACAACACCCTGAAAATAAAATGAATGTTTTCGATTACGGCTTAACCTCAAAGTTTATTTTCAGAATAAATATGGATATTTAGTTGTTCCCAAAAATACGGGACGGAAACCTAAATAATCTATTTAACTATAGTTTAGTTCATGTAATACACAAATATTAGAGTAGAATATAAAAGAAGAAGTCAAAATAAACACGCACTTACCAAATCCTTGAAAGTCACTGTTTCTTCAGTTTCTACATTTTCCTCTGGTTGCTGCTGTTGTTCTTCCTCTTGATTCTCGTCACCGGATTCACCAATGCTAGTAGAATCGTTCTCTTCAGTCATTTTTGAGCACAGCAATTACAAAACCAAAGAAACACAATGTGGATCATGTATCATGTGGAATCTAATGTCATGCAGTTTTTATCATAATTAAGAGCCGTTTTTTAAAGTTGGTAATAACAAGCAAGCTTTTATAAGCATAAGCATGTTTTGCATGCGTGTCGATTGGCACAAAAATCGGAAAAACTCTTCTGACTGAAACGTCAACGTCAAATAAACGTAAATGTCGGCGTCGCCGCATCATTAATTAATTGTTGGTGTGAGTGTGAGTTAGGTTATCTTTGTGTTTATTTCGCGGTTTGTGCTTGATTCCAAAGCTAAGGTTGACTAAAATAAGACTGCAATAATGGCTAAGCACCACCCTGATCTAATCTTCTGCAGAAAACAGCCGGGTGTTGGTAAGTGTCACAGACTAAATAAAATTTAGGTTTCGTGGTGTTTCTTTTCACTGTATCTTTGTTTTTTTTCACAGCTATCGGTCGTCTATGCGAGAAATGCGACGGTAAATGTGTGATATGCGACTCGTACGTGCGCCCGTGCACGCTGGTGCGGATTTGCGACGAGTGCAACTACGGCTCCTACCAGGGCCGCTGTGTCATTTGCGGCGGGCCCGGCGTGTCTGATGCCTACTACTGTAAAGAGTGCACTATTCAGGAGAAAGACGTAAGTAATTTTAACATTGTTGTAGTTTTAACTGTGACCCAATCAAAATTGAATTCCTTCAAAGAACTTGCAAATACTATGCTCACTGTTATGGAGTAGGAAATAAATGAGGAGGTAAAAGCGATAGAATAGTGCAAAGGAAGGGTAATTACACAAGCAATCCACGCATGAGTCAAAGTGTATCCTGGGGGCCCCTAGATTAAGATAAGATAAGATATGGAGTAAGGATACCACTCCATTGTCCTGGGTATATACGACTTACATATTGTATACAACTTAACACAGGACACGGATTATGGGTTGTGTATTGCTAGGTTGCACATTCCATCTCATTCATTCTGGGGTTGTACTTGTATTGTACATTAGTCGCCCCCAATTAATATGTTATTCTATTGTTTTGTAATTTGTAGTCTATTACATATGCACAGAAAAAAACATGTTTATCACCTTAATACTACTAGATATGGAGCTGCCTAATATTTGTTTTATTATGAAAGTAACTAATTTAGATTTAGACATAAAATTATATACACAAACAAATTAATTATTATGAATAAATGCTCATTAAAAGTAACTAATTAGTTTATTTTTTCTCATGAGGACTGAATAAGCAAGGCCTTAGATGCAAATCTGAGTAGTCAATGAAATAATATTTATTTTCTTTTCAGAGAGATGGGTGCCCAAAGATTGTGAACTTGGGCAGTTCAAAGACGGACTTGTTCTACGAAAGAAAGAAATATGGCTTCAGAAGACATTAGTACTTAGTGTTAAGTGTTAATTTAGGTCCATTATTTTAATGACATTGTGTGAACTGAAAACTTGTACTTTAGACCCTGTTCCTTAAAGTGTACTTGGTGAATAATGCTGGATATTGCATCATCCTTTGTTAATTCACAACTTTCTTGTACCTAAAACATTTTTGTGTAGGTATTTTTTCATACCCCAATTCAGAATCAGAATCCTCAGTTTTTAGAAAAAAAAAGGAATTTTTTAAAAACCATTATTACTCCTTCCATGACATCATTGTAAATCTTTGACCCTTCTAATGAGTAAATTTTACATCAGAACATGTGACCGTAAAAAAGTTTGGAAACAGCAAAACTTAAAACTATATATATTTTTTATTTAAATTAAATAATTAGGTACACAATACAACTACATTGGTATATACAAGAAAAATTAACTACAC
Source organism: Pandemis heparana (assembly GCA_963854515.1). Taxonomy (NCBI): domain Eukaryota; kingdom Metazoa; phylum Arthropoda; class Insecta; order Lepidoptera; family Tortricidae; genus Pandemis; species Pandemis heparana. The sequence goes on along the minus strand of OY978014.1, from coordinate 14,953,596 downwards.
TAGAACTAAAAAATAATAAACTTAAAATAATTTCTATTATGTACATTTTGTGCAATTATTGCAAGGGATGTGTGAAAAATACTTTGTAAATAAAAAATACAAGTTTATTTGTATTGTTTTATTAAGCAATATAATTCAATAGTACTATGACAAATTTCTAAAATGGAGTAACTACTTAAAATAAGTTCTACCAAAACTTATTGTTGTAGTATTAAAAAAATTGTGACATATAACACTGTAGTAGGTATTTACAAGATGGTTAATATTAATATAGTTTGTTTGATTATGCTACATTAACGAAAACATTGTGTGCCACAAAAATACTTATTCAATACTATGTTAATTATGCTATGTATTTTATACTTATGCCTGATCCCCACAGGGGTAGACTAGAGATGCTATACAAGTAAAACGTTATTGTCAAACATTAAAAATCTACTAACAAACTACTTTAAAATAATGTTTACATTTTTACTCACTATTCAATATACTTCTGGCATTGAGTATTATCAAATGTATAAAGCCCTGGGCCTTAACATGAAGTCTTAATGCGATACAATTCCGATTCAGTTTAGGTTCACTCGCTGTCAGATATATACTAAAAATGACAGCTAAAACTTGAACTGAGTCGGAACTCAATCGCATCAAGACGTCATGATAAGGCCCCAGTTTACACATAGTAGTACTAGTAGTTATTTGCGGCGCTCGGCTTAATGGATCATGTCATTACTTCAAAAAAACTCTTATTTTACATATCGTGTAATGTAAGCTAATCTGAACCTTGAAGCGCATTTAAATAAAGTTCCCTTAGCAACATTATCGATTTTAAAATACAAGGTTTCAAGAAGAGTATAAAATCTTTCGTTGAAACTCCGGCAATTTAATACATTGTGCTCGGTTTATCTCGCACGTGAAAACGGGCTTTATACTCGGAAAATTGAATTTCGAAATTCGCATCTTGCATTTCCGCTCATACTAATAAGAAAGAGAAAGGGACGGTATGACACAAATTTCGGAGTAGGGCCTTATGATTTTTAAGTTCTAGAACTGCCTCTGCTGCCCGCACTGACCACACTGTTGGAAGAGGAACCAGCAGGGTTGGTCCAAATGTTTGGCTGGTCGTTGGCCCCAGCGTCCGAATACGTTGGCCTGGCTGGTATGATTGGCGAACGCACGCACACACTGAAAGAGAGTATACATTAGTGATAATGTTGAAGAATGTTGAAGAAACGTGCGTTAGTGAGGAAGGCAAACTTTATGGTGATTAAGGTAAGTTTTTTTTTATACTTATTAATGTTTTTTACTTTTAGATATTCTCACACGTGGTCGGTATGTGCTGTAAATAAAGTACCTATTTAATTTTTATTTTATTGAGATGCCCATGCATTTTATACTACATTATTTATACTACTCGTCTACAAATTTAGTGTGTAGAGGCTTGTAATGTAATATTCCGAAGCCCGTACTAAATAGCTTCAGAAGACTGATGTAATAGTTGTGTCGTTTTTAAATTTACAATTTACTAAAAATGACTATATTGAGCATCTATATAAATACGCAAAAGTTGTAAGCGAGGAGCATGCTAAAAAAATTTATGACTTGAGTCAAATTTAATAACGTTTTACTATAGAAAAATAACTAAGGTCCTTCAGCAAACCATACTCAAGCTCAACTTGTAACAATTATAATACTAAACCTCACAAAATCACGATATGACGAGCTTAGGAGCTTGTCTCTAAAGATATTTAATGTAAAGCCTGAAGACATAGTAAAAATGGGCACTGAATTTCAGTGCATGTAAAGTACGAACTTCGTCCTTTTTTACGTAGGACTGCAATGACCAGTAGTTGACCCCATTCTCACGTGATGGAAAGTGTAGATGAAGCCGACGGTGTAACTCACTAGTTCAGTAGCCTCACTGGTCTTGAAGAGCCCTATGTTGTATCTATCCGGAAATACAGACGACGGCAGCAAAATACACCAAAGCAGGGGGCCGATTTTTGAAAGCATATATGTTAAAATACCATTCTGCTGAATTTGAAATACGAGTAGCTTAGAAGATACTTACGGCTCTCATTAATCATGTGGACTAGTCAAAAATTTGATTAGAGCCGTAGTTCTGAAGATATAAACAGATTTATACCACTTTCGAGTGGTACTTTCGAGTGATATGCTTTCAAAAATCGGGGCCCAGTTCGCATTACGAAGGAAGAAGCGAACCGCTTCGTGCGAGTTAATGGCTTCTTCCAAGTTAGACTTAGGTTATGTCAACTTAAGCAGTACAAAGAAGGTTATAAAAAGAAAAGAAAGGAATCCCTTTTAGGGATAAGTTCGCCTTTGTGCATTTGTGTATTTATACGTACATACATAATCGTAATACATATTACCCTTCAAGACATCTAGGTTAATTCAAATGTATCTATCTAGAATATGTACCAAGTTAGGCAGAGATTGAGTTTGAGCATGGTTCATTAAAGCCTGTCCTCATTTTCCATCTAGCAACGTTCAGTTTATGAATTGGCGTGGCTCATGCGCAGCGATCCAACGAGGTACCGTTACCGAGTTGCGACTGACCTCTTCCGACATCAGCTCATTCCGTATAAAGTCCTACGAACATCCACAAAACATTCATTAAGCTACTGATATACACTATACACTTGCTCAGTGGCGAAACTGTAACGTCTGGGGCCTGTGGCGAATTCCTCAGATGAGAGTCCTCAATATAAAGAGGCACATCAGTCATCAACGGGTCTTTCGTGGTAGGCCCAGCCAGTTAAAGGCCCCATAAGGTTACGAGCTCGTAGCAATTTGTCTGTCCTGTAACTCTATTCTCATTGTTACGCCACTGCACTTGCTGCTCATCACAAGATCAATATTTCTTTACTGCGATAATATTTTGTCAACCAGAAATATTGAAGAAGTGTTACTCGTCAGGAGACTTGACGTTTCGGTCAAGCATTTAAATCTTTGGCACAGGATCCACGGAAGATGAGATGAGAGCTTAAGAGTACGTTTGCCTTTGCAAGTACCCATTTATAATGTGCTCTCCAATAGTTAACACTACCTGCCTGACACTACAGACAGAACACTAAATACAATCAAACTTACGTGTTGACATCCTCTAGCTTCTTCAGCAGCCGCTCGTTCTCTCTACTCAGCAACTCTTGGTCTCTCAACAGCTGATCTCTGATTCCAAAGAGCTCTGTGTTCTCGGTGCGAAGTGCTGAGTTCTCCTCCATGTGCAGTTGGACCAGTTCCACCAGCTCTGACTGCGGGAGTTGGTAAAGCTTGTTGGGTTCTAGGTTTGGTGGCGTGTTGCGTGGACGTTGGTCTGAAAAAAAAAAGGATTACATATAAGTTATTCAGTCTTGTCAAGTCGTGGTAGCCTAGTGGTTTGACCTGTGGCCTCTGAAGCAGAGGGTCGCGGGTTCGAATCCCGGGCTCGCACCTCTTGAGTTTTTCAGAATTTAAGTGCGAAATTACATTTCAAATTCACCATGAGCTTTTCGGTGAAGGAAAACATCGTGAGGAAACCGGACCAATCCCAATAAGGCTTAGTTACCCTTCTGGGTTGGAAGGTCAGATGGCAGTCGCTTCTGTAAAACTAGTGCCTACGCCAAATCTTTTGTCAGAGCGGTCCCCAGGCTCGCTGAGCCGTGACAAATGCCGGGAAAAACGTTACGAAGATGATGAGTCTTGTCAAGTCTAACGGGAAACAGCTGCCACTTAACTTTTTTTGGTTTGTGGGATTTTCAAGGTGTTTTATTGGACTAAAATTACGAACACAAAAATTCAAGTTAATATCATTGTGAGCAGTTACGCTACGCTACTTATGGGTCATGGGCCTTGGAGTTTATCCTCTCATACTTACTATAAGACTCCATATTGTAATCCGTCTGGACATGCAGAGCAGTCCTGAGGTGCTGGTTCTCGGCCTGAAGGACAGCCACTTCTCTTTTCAAGCTCAATATCAGAGCGTCTCTTGCGTCCTTGAAACAAACATATTATAGTAAACTTAATATTTTTGTTCCTTGCAGTACTGGTTCCATTGGGTTTGGCCGATTGCATCTGTCCGGTAACTCACCATTTTGACGATGGGTTTGGATTTGATCTTCTTAGCTCTCGCAGCATACCGCAGAGTGTTGATCGTCTCACTGATATTCGACTTCGAAGGTGCTATACACGCGATCTGTTCACAATAACCTTGTTCAACAATTTTTGTGGCGCATGAAACAGGTAATTTCATATTTTTATAGTCTTTACTTTACCATAAGCGTAACTCCGTTGCCCGCCAGGCTGTCAGCTAATAGTTTGGTCAGCTTACTGTCCCGGTAAGGTATATGACCTCTTTTTTTGCCGTCACTTAGTTGCGCTATACAATATCCTGCAATACACAAAACTGCTGTTTAGACTTCTAAATATCGTGATACACTGAACGTAGAAATTAACATTAGTGTATAGGCTTGCGTTTGAGTATAATCAGGCCTATATAATGTTAAGATAATGGTCAAGAAGGACGCTGGCCTGGTATACGCCCATATCCCTTGATTAAAGAAGTTAATAAGGACAAGCAAAAACGCATTGAAAGCAAGAGAGCAATGGGCCTACGGATTAGTTCATACAAAAGTAGGTATAACAGATGTATAGACCGTACCACATACGTGGCTCTGGCTCGACCCGGGGGTACTGTGTACCCATAGAGCAGACAACCTGCCATTGGATATTTCCTCTATATGTAACTAATGTGTTCCAACCTCAATCTCCCTCATCACATCATCTCTTACCTAACACCATGAGACTTCTGTTGATATTGTTGGCCTCTTCGAGCGTCTTCCCCTGGCTTTGCGTCTTCTTGGTCATCTCGCTGCCGGCGAGGTCCACGAAGTTGATCTTGCCGTGCGTGGAGCAGGTGACGTCGCCGTCGCTGCGCAGATCGCGGCGCACGCGCACGCAGAGCAGCGTGTGCGAGCGGGATGAGTTAGAGTTCATCGCGTGCGCGCCTACCGCACGATTCCGCATGCCTGCAGTGGGCAAATTTTATTTGATGGGAATCTATCTTGGGTTCTCTAATCCTCTATCTCCTAAACCCTTTGTTATGGGATCTAGTTGGCAAACCGTCAGGCAGGGACTTTCCTGCGAAATAGGATTTTAGATACGCATAGATGTGTGCAGGTCTAGTTTGATTGAACCTATCTTTTACGAAGTAGCACTTACCAGATACTCTTGGGGGCGCTACTTGCTGAACTTGAAATTGTAAGTTCGTATCATATCTTCTCTTTCACTCTTTTATTGATGACTTCTAGTGTGAGCAAAAAGGCACGTTACGGAACACTTAAGGCAACCAGTCCATCAACTAACCTTCCTCCAGAACAGCGAAAAGGTCGTCCAGCTCCTCGCAGTCCACCGTGAACAGGTTCTCGACGTAGAAGCCGCGGCTTTCCTTCGACCAGCGCACCTGGAGCGGCTTCCGGGCGCTGCCGGGGTTCAGCAGGTCTATCACCTGGAACATAAGCATTGGGGTCGTGTATCTGACCGAAACTATTTCCATAATCGCTTTTTGTGCGCTCTGAAAACGTTATTTCCGGGATAAAATTAAGTTCTAGTGAAATTTCATCAGGATTGATGGAGTCACTTTCTGTTTTGTTTTGCAGCGAAGAGTGGTAAATTTTGCATCTGTGGGGAGAAGATGTGGTGGTTGATTGATACATATTCTTTCAGCTTGACTCCATTTATTACTTGTTGGCACACGTTAGTTTACAGTGGCGGGCAAGAGACTACTGACGCTACGGGCGGCTTAGTTAGCGCGTGTTAGTCATATCGCAAACTAAGCAATCCTGTGTCCCTACACATCAAAATAGCCACCAGGGCCTTATTATAAAGCTATAAGTTACAATTTACAAGCGGAAGTCTCTTTCTAACCCTATGTGCTAGATAGAGACTTCCGCTTGTAAATTGTAACCTGTAGCTTTATAAAATAGGGCCCAGGTGATGCTCATAGAAATGGTGCAAGTGCTAAACTTCAAGGATTAGTCGGACAATCGAGTGAAATTGAGAGAATACTATGACAAGTTCCAGAGTTGCTAGCTAGGCTCCTTCATGCGAAGGTTGTCTTCACTCATATTGCCTCTTTCTAATGCAGTGCTAAAGAATGGAATTCGCTTCTATCATATTTATTTTCGGCCAGATACAACCTAAGGCTCATCAAGAAAGTGACCGATTCAGGAACAGGTACGCCTTTGGCCTCATCTGCAATTTCCATCACGTGAGAGGTGTAAATTCCTGGTCAAGGGCTGTTCAAAAAACAACAAAAAAAGCATAATGTGGGCTAAAAAGCATTGGAAAGGAACATAACAAGACCGACCTTTTCATTATAAATCTCCAAGAAGGAAGCCTTGAGGATGAAGTGGCACTCCGGGCGGTCGTGGATCAGGCGGAACAGGTACACGAAGGAGCGCACCACCAGCCCGTGGTCTGCGGAATACGGGCTTGCACCGCGCTCCACCTTAACCAAACAGGTCAACTTAGCACGCTTGTTTTGTTGTCGACATAAAACATAATAATTTACGTTAAGTCGTGGAACTATTTCGCGACAATTTATCCCTGTGTCGTTTTTGTGTGTTGGTTTAACTTTAAGTAAACTAACCTGAATTTTTAGGATGTCAAAAAATAATTTATAGGTAGAAAGAAAGAAAGAAAGAAAACATTTATTCGTGATATAGATGAAAATGTTTTGTTTTCAATCACGTATAAAATGGATTCAGACATGATCGAGACACTAATATAATGTATATCTGACGCCGACTGAACCGTTTTCATTTCCATTTTATAGCATTCGAAAATTCGAACCTAACTGCGTGCTTTACTTGCGGGTGGTAGGGCCTTGTGCAAGGTCCGTCCGGATCGCTACCACCATCTTACCCGCTACTCCTGCCGCTAAGCAGCAGTGCTTGCACTACTGTGTTCCGGTGTGGAGAGTAAGACAGCCGGGGAAATTACGAGCACAAGAGGCATTTCATCTTAGCCCTCTTGGTTGGCAACGCATCTGCGATTCCTCCGGGGTTGCGGGTGTCTATGGGCAGCGGTGATCGCTTACCATCAGGTGACCCACTTGCTCGTTTGTCTTCCTATTCATATAAAAAAACTTTATCCTTCCTTTATTCTAACGTTCACATAATCTGAAATCCTTGTGTAAATATTAGCATTCGATCGATTGTATTGCCGAAGCAACAAAACGTGGGTGAGGTATTTTAGATTTAACAACCAGATTATCCAAATTGCTTTTGAATGTGCCGCTTTATGTATTTCTTGGGTGCTATTAACTGGTATTAAAAAGGTACTGAATCATTTAACATCTGGCTTTTTCTTTTTACCACTTCTGATTGGTTAGGACTTTCGAGTTATACATACCTACACATACATACACACACACACACACACACACACACACACACACACACACACACACACACACACAGACCACGTCTATATCCTTTACGGGGCAGCCACATTTAGCATAATTGTGGTTAAACAGGTGGAAAGGGGAACCAAAATAGGAATGGGTTGCTAGCCGCATCGCCTTTAACATGATTACTAAGATTTTCTGCCATTTCCTCGATGATCGATGATGGCTTTCAATTCAGCAATCGAGTCGTAGCTATCCTACCATGCAACCTACCCTCGATTATTAATGTAGTGCACGGATTACGTGCGGCGTGGCGTGACCAGTTGGCCCATTTATCTGTGTCCTTTGGCGCATATATAGTCATTATTTAAATGTGTTATGAAATAATTGACACAAATGTAACACAGGCACGTACTTACCTGAGTATCTACAGTTATAGTGTTATGGATGAAGTTAAGATAGCGCTCAAATAGAGACAGAAAACTACAACCACACGCAGTAGCGTAACTACATGGTGGCAAGACTGGCAAGATGCCACGTGCCCCTAGCACTTCGGGGCCCAAACTGGCTTGGCCTAGAGCTCAAAGGACATCTAATGACATTGCCGCGGGACCCAGACGTTAAAGTTAAGTACGCTGGCCACACGCAGCAGCAATATACTTACTAAAGCAGGAAGGGCTATACGCGTGTGCTTCTTACCGATCTGGCCTTCCAGCCTTCAAATCTCGCATCGTAATCTACGCTACACCAGAATATTCTAGAACGTCCTTATCATAATGCCTCCTAAAAGTTCTACTTATACCTACAGTGAATAGCCGGAGTCCCACTCTTACCAAGCCAGGAGGTCCGGTGAGTGTGTGCGTTTTGCCACTGCCCGTCTGTCCATAGCAGAAGGCTGTGCACGAGAACCCCTCCACAGCCATCTCCAGTAGGCGTTTGACCCCAGAATATTCCAGAACGTCCTCCTGGATAAAACAAAACTCAGCTGATTATCTTACGCTCCTAAGTGGCTATTGTCTGTCATTTTTTACGAGATAGGTACATAAATATGCTCAGACCGCGATTTACTTTGATGAACTCCGTAGGTATATTCCCGTCATCATGTTGCATGCTACTGCGTCGAAATATCGAGAGCACATATATCAAAGGTAATTCTAAAAAAAATAATGTCTTGTAATAAACGTGGATCGTCTAGATTCTAGACTCTAGAACTGTGAAATTTGCAAATAACGCTAGGGAATAAATAAATAAAAAGTTAAAAGATGAAATGAAGAACAAGGGTAACCGAGTTAGCCAAGCGAATTAGGTCGTTGAAGTGGCAATGGGCAGGCCATATAGCACGGAGAACAGATGGTCGTTAGCCGTTGGGGCCGAAAGATTCTCGAGTGGAGACCGCGGATCGGCTAAGGCAGCGTGAGACGTTCACCAACGAGGTGGACGGATGACCTGGTTAAAGTCGCGGGTACACGGTGGATGCAAGCCGCTTCGAACCGAGGCAACTGGAGGAGGAGGCCTATGTCCAACAGTTTACGTCCTAAGGCTAATACGATGATGATGATGATGATGATAAAAGTAAGTAAGCATAATCAGGTAATGAAATACTTTTGACCATTAGGTCAAAATAGTAAAGTTAATTATCTGTCCCCCTTGGTTTCCGTTAATCTATCAACTTCCAATACATACAGTCTTACAGATTATTATGTTAGAATATAATATAACTACTGACAACATAATGAATAATGATAAAACAAAAATAGATCATTATTAATGACTGTTTGTAGATAATGTAGGTAGGTATGTACAAACCGTAAAACAATAACTCAGACAAAGCACGTCAGTAAGTTCCATAATAATAATGTAATATGTTTGTGGAGTTTGATCACAATAGAGAGATACATAAGTAAAATTGAAAAAATATCTGATGCGTCGATTATTATTAGGTACCTATGGTTCAATTCAAGGGGTCAACTTCAAAGATCGAAGTTCGTGTTCGTATCATACCAGACGGGACGGTACAACTTCAAGCTTGGCAGTAGACCATCACAGGGCCGACTTTTCGTAGGTCAGGAGTCAGGACCCAGCACAAGGGAATTTGGGCGCCTATTGAAAACTTCGGAATGACCTCCCTGCCGAGGTTTTTCCGGGGGATTACAGTATGGGGCTCTTTTAGAAATAGTGGTAAGATAATTAAAGAGTCGGCAACACGCATACTAGCTCCCTTGACTTGCAACTGCAAGTGTCCATGGGCAATCAGGCCATATGTACGCTTGTTTTCCATCAACGTGGTATAATTAAAAAAGGATGATAAGAAAAAAATATTGTTCAACTAAAATTTTCGTTTTGACTGACTATCGGGGCCCGTGGTCACAACGCGGAAGACCGAACCGAGTGGAACTAATATTACAGATGTTTATTCAGACATTATTGTAGTTGACTGTTTCTTACATCAAGATGAGGCATCGGCTTTTACAATACAATACAAAGTCTCTTTATTTAACATAAAAAAACAATACAGAAAACAGGTACATAGAGAAAATTACTAAGTAACCAATAGGAGGCCTCATCGCTTCAAAGCAATCTCTAGCAGGCAACCTAGAGAACAGATAAAGAATTAATATTCTCGGGAGCAAAAAAAACCGGAAAATTGACTCGGTTTTTTTGTTCCCGAGGATAGATTTAGCACGTAGCTTTGGCTGGTGTTACAATTAGAAATCACGCCTCACAATACCTATAATAGGAAAAGTGGTCACTAAGTTCTGTAAACAACTGGTGACCTTGACAAGAAACCATTTGTCATCAACTCCCAATGGCCGTCAATAACAATCACAATGACTCGGAGACCATTATTTTGAACTAGACCTAGTGTTTATTGAGGTTATACGTATTTACTTAAGTGTAAGGTCAATCAAAAACGACGCTGGACCTTGAGGACCTCTAACTACGTGCTAACCTCTAACAACAGCTACAAACAAACGTTTACAGCTAGCCTGATACTCGTATAATTCGTTACGAGTGAATTGCGTTTGAGAAAGAATCTCAGTAGATCTGATAAAGATCACTGGAAGCCATTGGCTGTGGTTACCACTTCCAGTCAAACCTTATGGAAGGTCTGTGCCCACTAGTTGGACGTCTTCCAGCTGAAATGGTGATGTAGACTGACCTGGGTAGCCGCGGGCTCGAAGACCACGTTGTAGGAGAACACCTTGGCCTTCTGCCCCGGGTTTTGGCAGATCACCTGCCCCTTGCCCGGGAACTCCAAGATGTCACGCTCCCCGCACGAGCGCTCTTTCTCGTTGAGGGGGCGAACCCTGCGGAGAACACCAAGAAAGCGTTTGTTTAATAATATGAATGTTATTTAAGTAAGTATCAAATATGTCTTCTTTCATTCCAATCTTCCATGCTGGTCTGGGAGCAAAGAAAAAACATCTAACTATAGACTGTACCAGCTGCTAAAAGCTGATTTTTTAATCGAAAGTAAAGCTACTACAAAATAAACACAGCTCAAATTGTACTTTCTAATGGTTGGAAAACCGCAAACGTTGACAAATTTATTGTTGTGGGCTAGGTAGAGGGAAAGACTCCACGGCCGATCACCTAAACTTTGGTGTGTGTCCGAATAACCGCTATCACTGGTCTCTCTGTAATAGCCGCCCTAAGGAAAACCCAAAACCGAATTTAGGGAGAAATGCAGACAAAAGAACTGTAAATGACTTTCACCAAGGACAACCTTTAGTAATGAAGAAAACGACCGAGAAGAAGTGGACAGTAAATTATGAACTAAACACATTATTTTCATATTGAATGGCTTTCCGTAACATAAATTGTTTTGGTACCAAGTACCGATTAACAATTATGGTGAGGGTTAGGTGGTTAATTGCTGTGATTCAATACAAAGGGTGGCGTTGCGGGGTCCGCCGTACTGTTGACACCCACTTTGCCACAAAGCAGGGAAACCGTGACACAAGCCAATATAAATAATTACGTCGTGTGCCGATGTATGCATGCGGCAATTTATTACGCGGTCAAAGTTAACGACAAATGCAAAAATACGGAAATGCAAAAATAGTAAATTGTTTAAAATACAAGCGGCCAAACTCGAGCTTGGTGAAGTTAGGGTGCGACCAAACCGCCGCGTATACGCAGTGACGTGTCGTATCCGTCACGTTTTCTCACTGTTTCTTCATACAATATGTTGCGATTCCGTAACGTCACCGTTTTTTAAGCGGCGGTGTGGTCGCACCCTTATTAATTTTTTTTATGTGACAGTTCACCTATAATCAAACTGGAGCCAGTTTTTCAATGCTAGATATAGGTGTAAATAACCTGTTGTACCTAAAAAAATTCGAAGGCTTAGGTACTCACCAGCTGTGGGTGGTGTAGGGGTAGGTATAGCACGCGTCACGGAATGACTAGGATCCGGATTCAATTCCCGGCCATAGCTTTACTTTTTGGATGTTTCTGTGTTCTAATTTTCAGTATCGTTTAGAAATTAAATTTCTAACGGTAAAACCATAAAAGTAGGTAAACATAAAAAATAAAGGCGTAAAATTCTTGATTCATTTAATTTTGATAGTACAAAAACTCTGTCGCTATGCCTTATCCCTTGAACCGCTACACGTCACATCGACACAAACAAAGTCTCATTCAAATAAAATCGATTAACTAATGTAAAGTCTGTGTCAACAGCCGCCGATTTTCGGTGACCATTCCGACTATTCAATATTATTGTTCCGACTTTCCCTGTAACCAGCTTTGTACTGAAATAAAGGTGGCTGATACTCAAATATCAATGATTTAACGAAATTCTTGATAATACATGCGTGAACTTTCCACTTGACTTTTGGTTCTAGGCAAGGACAGCCTTGAGCGGCGGTTTGACGCCCATGTTGTTAGTCCAGACAGTTTTAGATGACAAGTTTTTTGAAGTGATAACTTCTTTATCGTTTAGCGGCGTTGTGCACTTTTTTGGGATGGGTAAAAAATGTTAAACTCGCTTCAGGACACGTGATGACCTGATCGAAAATTCGTAAGACGGAGGGAGAGCAGACCGCCGGCGGGGCGTAGGAGAAGAGTAATATCCAATATCCCCCTCTTTTTCTACCGCAAGGTTCATGTTTTCACTTCTGCCGGCACTCCCGGAGTGCAACCCGTTGTTTTTGACGTGACAACGTCTTATAAATTGGTTTGCCGGGTGACACTTCAAGAAACTGCGTTACGCTCCGCTCACGTTATGCGCTCACAATGAGAGCGAGTGAGAGGCACGCGGGCATGGTTAGCCCGCCTAAGAGCGAGAGAGACAGACATAAAAAGTGAAAGGCACGCGTCCCTTCCACTCGAGCACAGTTAGCCCGCCTAAGAGCGAGAGAGACAGAGCGAGAGAGAGAGAGTGAGAGAGATAGGCATACACACCGGTTCATGTCTTGCGCTTCTATTTCGCTTAGGCGCCTGCATACAAGTTTACACGTCCTTCTTCCTACTATACGAATGAATATTCACATTAAAATTATTTTACCACTCAAAGTCGTTGTCACGTAAAACTTTCGCCCGTATACCGACTTTACAGGCAACAAATTTTTTTTTAAATGACATCACTCGAAAGGACTAATAAATACATCCATATAACTAACTCCTTCTACACTGGAAGAGAAAATAGGTTGTCATTTATTTCAGACTTAACCGCTTTTTCACTATATAGGACCTGGGTTTACCTGACGACGACGTTGATGTTGTCCTCGTCGGAGTTGAGCGTGGTGCTGGAGCCCCGGGTGCTGCGGTCGGCACTGCCCGCGCGGCTGCTGCCGCTGCAACAAGTTTTTTTTTAATTACGATAGATTACAAAGCAATACATTATGCTTACGATAAAGTTTTTCAGAGGTTTGGTCGGGACTCCCGGTGGTCTAGTTAGAGTTGGTAGGAAGCGCGGGTGAAATCCCGCCCGGTACCTACTTGAAAAACTTTTTCGTTTATTTGTCACTAAGTATAGTATAAAACAAAGTCGCTTTACGCTGTCTGTCCCTATGTAACTATGCTTGATCTTTAAAACTACGCAAAGGATTTTGATACGGTTTTTTTAATATTTAGATACGATTGATTCAAGAGGAAGGTTCATATGTATAATTCATGCATAATATACCTAGTAGAGATACACTAACTGCACAGGTGCGAAGCCGGGGCGGGTCTCTAGTAAACTTATAGAGTCGTTTAATGATACTGACTGGCCATCAACGCGCAGCCAAAACAATGCCTAGAAAACTGGCATTTAATCTTATTTCTTATGGGTCACCAGTTTTTCCGAACCAGCAATCATAGGCATCTTCAGAAAACCCAAATGGTCGTTGTGTAGTCTCAAGTGAAACAACAGGCGTTTTTCCTGCGCTTGATTATAAAAAGTTAAGCAAAAGTCACATTAAAAATTAGTCCCCGCCCCACCTATTAGGTACTTACTGATGGATATATTGATTACCATAGCCCTGAATTAATTAACCTTGAAGGTTTGCTCTATTTTTATCTCGGGTTCAACTATTTTCAACGGTTATTTTATTTCATAACTTGTGGAAAAGTTCTGAATAAGTTATGGTATCGAGTGCGGCGATTTGAATCGATAGCCCCTTGGCATTGAAATGATGTATATAACAATGCATCACTGACACATTGTACATGTATATACATACATTTTATATATATATCATCTCTCATCATCTCCAGCCTATATACGTCCCACTGCTGGGCACAGGCCTCCTCTCAGAATGAGAGGGCTTGGGCTATAGTTCCCACGCGGGCCCAGTGCGGATTGGGAACTTCACACACACCATTGAATTGCTTCGCAGTTGAGTGCAGGTTTCCTCACGATGTTTTTCCTTCACCGAAAAGCTCATGGTAAATTTCAAATGCGATATCGCACATAAATTCCGAAAAACTCAGAGGTGCGAGCCCGGGATTCGAACCCACGACCCTCTGCTTGAGAGGCCACAGATCAAACCACTAGGCTACCACGGCTTTTTTTACTACTTTTTTTACTTATATATATATATATATACTTACATAAATCACGTCTTTATCCCTTGTTACCCTAGGCTCTGTCTAAACTCGTATTGGAACACTATGCTTATTGGAAGCTTATTCGTTGCTTAGAGGATACATTGACAACAACATCTCATTTGAAATTTACCATGAGTTTTTCGATGAAGGAAAACATCGCGAGGAAACCTTCACACAACTGCGAAGCAATTCAATGGTGTGTGAAGTTTCCAATCCGCACCGGGCCCGCGTGGGAACTATAGCCCAAGCCCTCTCATTGTGAGAAGAGGCCTATGCCCAACAGTGGGACGTATATAGGCTGGAGATGATAATGATGACCATGATAATAGCTCGCTGCAATAATATATCTGGGACAGCAAAGAAACCGGGTCACTTCTTGTAGAAAGATGTATGAAAAGTGATCTTTTTTTGCTCCCGAGTACAGATTGTCGTCATAGTTATCTATATAAGTAAGTTTTTGCTATAAAATCGTATAATTTTAGTACAAGCTTTGTTGCCGCGCGATTCCGTCTCAATTTTCGCTAGCCATACTATCTGTATAGCTTCTAATAAATTATATAATGTCCTAAAATACATTATCTAAGTTGGAGAGAGATCCTGAGAGTCTCTTCAAGTTGTTAGGTACTATCAGCCAAATATGTGGTCTCCCACCCGAAGGTTATAATTCCTTTGCACGTCACAATATAATGTCGATGAGACAGGCCGTCGACTTGAAATTTCGACTTCGACATTTTTATTTGATAAGAACTTGGGGCCCGATTTTTGAAAGCACATGTGTAAAAATACCACTCGAAAGTGATGAAAAATTCTGCTGAATTTGAAATACGAGTAGCTTAGAAGATACGTACGGCTCTCATTAATCATATGGACTAGTCAAAAATTTGATTAGAGCCGTAGTATTGAAGATATAAACAGATTTATACCACTTTCGAGTGATGTGCTTTCAAAAATCGGGGCCTTGGATGTAAAGTGGTACCTACTCGTAGACCACATATTTGGGCGACCGCACCTACAAATAATTCTGCCTCCGAAAAATTACACAGTTCCCGCGGGATAGCGATAAACATGTCAAAGGTCGTAGCTAACTAGAGTCGCAATACTTTAGTTAGCTTAATACGAAATACATAAATGTCAACCGTCTGTTTGCCATCTCTGTCAACAGATGAGCAAATAGAACGCGGGTAATTGTCGTAGCTGTCCATTTATTGCATGCTATTGCAGTTAATGGCTGCACTAGCAAAGCTGTTTAGATAATTATCTTTATTGTGGGCATCGTGTATACTTAGATAGAGAAAGGTCATTATCATTAAATACTAGCTATACTTAGATGTTAGCGTTTGAAGACGCATTCTAGCAAAAGTAACAGTTTAACTTTCTTACAACTTTGTAAAAAAAATAGTGTCCGATCAAAATTTCGGCCAAAAGTTAGGTTTCGGCCAAAAAACAGCCGAACCTTTCGGCCGCCCCGAAGCTTACTACAATGCACTTTCGTGTTAGATTTTCCCTTTTTTGGGTAGTTTAATTTAGACCTAGTATCACTATCAATAATGTTGAAATCTCGGTCCGAGAGAAGTGAAACGCAAGTTTAGTAACCTTGTTTTATTGGACCAGTGAGAAGTTTTTTTACATATATACAGTGAGGCTCTTTCCCATTGGGGTAGGCAGAGACTACTTTGTTCCACTTGCTACGATTCTGAAATACTTACCTCTTTCGCTTCATCCACATTCATCATTCGCTTTACTGAAAAAAATTTACCATCGGCCAAATTATGTGAACTGCAGCCCTAAGGTTGAAAGTCCCTTGCACGTACTAATACAATGTCGATAAAACGTGAATTTCAACTTGAAAGTTCAACTTTGGCGACATATTCATTTGATAAGAAGTTCGATGAAAAGTGATAAGCCATGGCTTAGACCACTTTATTTGGATGACCATATAGTGAAAAAATAAACTAACCGTGTTTATGGGATTTAACAGAGGCCTTACCGTGACGTGTTAATGCGATTCAATTCAGACTCAGTTTAGGTTCGCTCGCTGTCAGATCCATATTAAAATGCTAAAACCGTAGTCGGAATTCAATTGAAGACGTCATGGTAAGGCCCCAGTACTTTAAAAAAAGAGAAGTCATGGGACGCCATGAAGGGTCAGTCAAAAAACGCTCTTACGGTTGTAAGAGCGTTTGTAAGAGATACCAACTCAAAAACTAGGCACCATTTCTAAATATACCCATTTGGAAGCGATTGAATCACAAAACAGTTCGATTTAAGCCGGTGTGTTAATATTTAACAGTTTCCCGCTGGATGGACAGCCGTTGACGCGGCTTGGCCGTCAAAATGTCAAGGGCTTTGCAAAGCGGCTCGGCTTGGCTTGGTTAATATGCATAAGCTTTTAGTGTGCCTAATTTGTGGGGCGTGGTGTCGGAAAAACGATTCTGATTTGGATGAGAAATGCAGGTCAATCGAACTGTTGTTTGTCCGATTTCCTTGACATGGAAGTTTATGGTAAAACGTGGTTGACAAATCTACAATGTGCCTCAAAATTATTGTGGAATATTCCTAATTGTGGAATATTTTTTTTATTTTTAACACGGCCTACATTAGCTATCACATTACTCGAAGTTAGTACCTATTCAAAACTTATGTTACCTAAGTCTTAAATACTTATGAGTAAAGTAGAAAAAAAAATTACCAAATTAGGGTAGGTACCCATACAATACAACAATACAATACAATAACTCTTTATTGAACACCACATATAACAATCAAAACAGAAAAAGGTATACAGAAGTAATAAGGTAACAATAGGCGGGGGTATCGCTACAGAGCGATCTCTACCAGGCAACCATAACGGACTGGAGAAAAGAACAGATCTGAGCAGGTGGTGCAATTACCTAATATACCATACTTACCTAATATGAAAAAATATTTAGTTTGAGGCGCAAGCGCTGCCTATACCCATTTCTTTATAGGGTTCCGTGCCCAAAGGGTAATAAAAACGGGACTCCCACTGTACCTACGTCTGTCTATCTGTCTGTCGCCAGGCTGTATCTCATGAACCGTGATAGCTAAGCTAGACAGTTGAAATTTTCACAGATTTTGTATTTATGTTGCTGGTATAAGAACAAAATACTAAAAACAGAATATTTTATGTCTGTCTGTCTATACAAGCAACCAATGTAAAATGACCTGACACTGCCTACAATTTGCTTAGGGGCAGGGCTCTGCTAACAGCAGCTAAGAACCAGACTCGCACTTGGTCGGTTTTTAAACGTTTCAGAAGAACCTCTTTCTACGAAAACGCAGTAACAAGGCAGAATGACGTGTAGCGGCACGCAACACTCACAGCCACTTCTGCAGAACTTGTGAATCATTCTACGAGCCCTTTGCTGTCACGCGATGCTGTAGACGTAACACTATTTTTCTGTAAGTTCTTTCTTGGAATGTTCTAAGAAACTGTAAAAGCACTACACTGTGAGATTTAGGTGCTCAGGGGCCTTACCATGACGTCTTAGTGCGATTCAGTTTAGGTTCGCTCGCTGTCAGATTCATACTAAAAGTGACAGCTAAAACTTGAACTGAGGCGGAATTAGGACGTCATGGTAATAGGCCCCTGATGTTTGTACCGATTGTAATTAAATAGTAAGTTCATTATTTGGATTGTTTGCATTAGTTTTTTATAGTGTCCGACCGAAACACGATTTTTAGCCGAAACCGAAACCGAATATTCAGTTTTTTTCTGATTTCGGCCGAAACCGAAACCGAAACCGAAATTGTTCAAGACGTATCATATCAAACAAAATATTCAAAATTACTGTACAAATCGTAAGGAGAAGGTTACTGCAAGGATTTCTTATATGAGAACAGTTACTTTTTTTGTTAAACAAAATAAAAAAACTGCATGCATACTACTGTCGCTCTCAGCTGGGCCGGCCGCCTGTGCATTACCTATACCTACCCGGCCGAGCGTGCCCGAATTAAGCCGAGCGCTCCCGATGCGAGAGCCGCGAGAGGCCGCTAAGTAATTTCGGCCCGGCCGAAGGTTTCGGCCGAATTCTGGCCGAAACCGAAACTTCAGCCGAAATCACTTTTTTGGCCGAAATTGGCCTAAACCGAAACCAAAACCGAAACTTCGGTCGGACACTAGTTTTTTATAGTTTAATTTTAATTGTGTCCAAATACTAACTCTAGATTAAGATATTAATTGTTTTTGTTGTTATAATGAATAACATAATATATGTATGTATGTATAACACTTTATTGTTCATAAAACAGATTAATTTTACAGGTAATGAGATAAACAGATTTACATAGATGAACTTATCCCTTCTTTTAACCTAATTAGTATTTCACTTACTTATGTATCTTGTTCGTAGAATTCAGTATTCTGCATTACTTTTTTAAATCTTTTATACTTTAAAATGAAGAGCTAATAAACAGAAAAGGTACACTTAATTAATTTAAATTAATAACCACACGCAAAATAAAACCTTTTTGATGAAATAGTGACTACCTACATGCCTCTAGGACACCAACCGACCGACCGAAGAGATGGCAGCTTTCTCGCAGTGAAGTAGATGTTATTGTAGCAATTTGATCCTTTGAATAAAGGTTTCTAACAACAAAGTATCAATTTTTTAGATTTGAAAATGAATAGTAAGTTAATAAAGTTCGCCAACTGGTGTAATATAGAGTTATTTGGTGAAACCTGGTGGCTGGCTACACTACCCCAATAATTGGCTCCCTTGACTCACTTGTAATGTATGCAATATTAGGAATGACTACACAAAATGGGAAAGGTTAACCTACTCCAAGCATTCAGGGTTTTAATGAGTTTTATTACTAACAGCCTTGATCTAAATTGTTGATATCGCACCGTCATTCTGCGTGAGAAAACTAAATTTTCTTCCAACTTAAGAGTGCTATGGCAAACGACTCGGAACTTTTCAAATTCTTTTCAAATTAAGTTTGTTCAATATTTTATCTCTTCGTTTCTGTTATAATAATATGGCAATGCAAATGATTAGGTTGTATTGTGGCTAGAAAGAGGATTTAGTTTGTTAGTGTCAAAGTTGGCTATGCTATGTTTTGAAGCTTCCGGTTCCGGTTTTGTTAATCGGTAGCAGATGTTTTTTACAGTCACAGTCATGTAATACCTAAAATGTTACTTACGTTGTGAAGCTAATAATAATAATACGTTCCCAAAATACAGTTTTCTTATTTAATTAACCACAGTTTCAAATCTTCGCGTTTTCCGCCCATAATTCCGTAATCTCGCGGACAAAATCACTTCTTTAAAGTGCTTAAGTTTTCTTATATATCTTCTCCGTTTTGGTCGGAATTTAGCCGTGCTGAAGTGAAAAACACGTTTGGAGAAGGACACCTTGCGGGCGAAACTTCGAATCAATTTTAGAAATGTAAAAGGCGTTATTTAATGTTATTAAAAATTATCGTGAAAAAGACATTGCTTGCTAGCACGGTACTTATTTCTAACGCATTATCGCTATTATCACTAACGAGTTTCAGAGTATGATGGGTCATATTTACCACTCCATTGGACACATGTGACCTATCCTCGCCTCTCTTTACCTCGGTTGTGATGCTCGATTTTTAAAAGAACATAATTAATTTGAAAATACCACTGGTGATAAATTGTGATGAAATTAAAATAAAAGTAGAGTAGACGACGACAAGTCGACATTAAAAGTAGAGCTGTAATTTTCATACAAACATACATACATCTCAGTAGGTACTCGTACGTATTTCAAGTTCAGACTTTTGGGCCCCTGGGGCTTTGAAAGCACATCACTCGAAGGTTGTAGTTGTATAAATCTTTGTACTTACTGCTACAAAACTACTGCTCAAATTAAATTTTCGACTCGTCGACTAGATTAACTATAGAGCTGCAATTTTTTTCTAGTCTACTCATATTTCAAATTCAGCACAATTTTTCAGCACTTTCAAGTGGCAATTTCATTGCATTCAAAAATAGGGCTACTGCTGCGATAAATTTTATCGAGCTGTTGTTTTGTAGCAATATACAGAGTTTGCACTTTCAAATGATGTGCTTTCAAAAATCGGCCCTTTGTTACGGAAAATTACAAAGATTTCGCCAAGTGCAACTTAGATCGCGTGCGGCTCAGGGGTCAAGCGAAGTGGCCAGTCCTGCCACGCTATCGAACTCTCGTCATTAATTCATAAATCAATACCAATAGGCTCGTCTTCACTATACTATAACCCATGCGTTAACCTTATAAAAGGGTTCCAATGTTTTGATTTGAAACTACCCCTCTTTCGTTTTTGTTGCGGAAATCATCCTATAAGGAGGTGAAAAGAGGGGGTAAAATTTGCTGCGATTGGTGCTCTGATTAAACGTTTTCCACTAAGTTTTTAATACACGTTTTACTAACAACTAGCTCAAATTTCTAGGCAAAAAATGGTAGGTAAATATAGCAAGATTCGTTTTCGCAATTTGGATTACTCATGTCATTATCATCCTCTATCTATACTCTCGTCCGTTTTCTTAACCATTTTCAGCCACGGATCCCTAGGAAATCAAACACAATTTTTAAGGTCCGCAGACCACAGGTTATGAAATACTGCTCTAGTCTAAAGTCTTGGGGTACGTTTTCACTGGGCTGTTTAAGACTTTCCCGGACCACAGTGTACCGATCCGGGCCCTCGCATCGGTCAAAATTCACAAATAAAATATTAATACTCTCTTATGGAATAATATTCCATATACATTTTATGAAATAAATGTGAAATTAAATAATATAAATACCTACTAATAAAATACGAATTGTTTCCACAAAAATGGGAACGTATTTAAATTGATGAAATAATTACATCAGGTAAAAATACCATTACATATTCTGTGCAATATTTGTCAATATTTGTCAAGTTATTTGCGAAAGAATCTCAGACTAACAAATAGTCGTCCCACAAACAAGGTAAAGATTAGAGGAATATCTCTAGGTGTTGCCACAGTGAAAATCAGTAAGGCAGGTTCACACGCATTTGAACTCTTGTAAACTGCGAAGTTAAACTTTCCGCCACCATAGACAAAATAGTCTCAAGTATTAAAATATTTTGGTAAATAAATATAAGAACATCAATAAAAGCAATGTTATTTACGAACCATCTTGGTCAAGCTTTGGGGAATGCTTACGGTTTTCGTTAATGCGACGCAAATGATTTAATGTATAAATGTAGGAGTACCTTAATGTCTAGATAAAATATAATTCACCTTAATTCTTACTTTTTATGGACAACAGGGCTTCAAGTAACATTAATTCATTGGCAAAAGTATGCATTATCGTTAAGCAAAATACCACACCTATAAAACAGGTTGTCTACAAACAATAGATTCACAAGACGTCACACTAAGTGCGGGTCTCACACATGTACAAAATACTGAAATATAGTATTCCATTACAACCAAAGTTGAAAATAATCAACAATTCCATTAGCTAAATTATGAAGATAAATTACTCTGTTAAGATCAATCTTTAACAACTATCAATAAAAAAAAGAAAGTATTAAATGGATTACACATGACCATCTAAGAAAAAAGATACTAACATAAAAAACCAAAATGCACTACAAAAATATTTACGAATAATCAGGGCTCTTCCTCTTTGGCTTCGCGGCTCGCCACGGTCGGTTCGGTTCGTAAGCGCGGTTCTTGCAAGCACACTGATATAAGTAAAAATACGCGAGATCGGGTCGCAACTGGTTTACGTTTTACATTAATTGATTGAATTAATTGTATCGATATTATTGTTGTGTGAAATAGTGTTCTGTGGTCGCGAATGCCGGTGATCTTCCCTAACCTTATCCTTGGCGGCTCGGGGCTACTCTCCGGCGCCTAACCTCATCTTTCTCATTCTTTAGAGCCTAACTGGATTTGCGATTATAGGATACTAATTAGCTTGATTAATTACTTTGTGTGCTTGAAGTAGGGAATATACGAAACACGGTTTTCGGGTTTCAAGTCTGGCTACCTAACGGTGATAACAAGGTCTTGAAATTTCAACACACTGTTTCAGTGTGAGCTGATGCGTGAGGTCGACTCAGCACCCGACTCCCAGCGAAATATCTGGGTAGGGTAAATTCCTCCTAGCGTGTACCCAGGCTTCCGCGTTCTGCTAGTCAGAACGTGGGAACTGGTGGCGCTGGTCTCTCATCTAAATATGTATATATTCACACTACCCCTATAACCCTGGATAGGATGTCGCCTGCACCCCTGGCTTTGGCCGTGGGCGATGTCAATACACATGGCGTAGGACCTAGGTACACTCGGAGATGCCACTCCAATCCCTTTTTTAGAGTAGTTTAGAAGTTTCCATTGCACTTCTGGAAACTACATAACACAACGCACGTTTAACTGTAAATGTGAGGTTCTTCCTCTAGATTTCACTACACAGCTGACTTAGAATAGGAATATTATTTTAGGCATGAATAGGGAGATTTTTATTTATACCTATTAGATTAGGCTTTTAATTACTTCAATATCTGATTTAACTCGTAACGTTGACGCTTGTTATTATACCTATTTACTTACCATGTTTAAGATAGAATGTTTAAATAAAGCATTACTAATTTCTATAGCTTTTTGGGAGAGTTTTATTTTTGCATTTAGATCCAATTAAATCCGAACCAGAAATAGAGTAAATGATTATAATATTTTATCATTTAATAAACAACAAAGTGAATCAAAGAAACTCCCATTTTAAGTAGTGAATTAGTTTCCCTCCTGTACCTGAATGACAGGACAGCATAGCATAATAGGATTAGTATCAAGTAGGAATCTGGTTCTAGTCTCCTCTTACCCATTGTGGTACAATAACATGACATACAGACTAAAGACAAGTAAAATCACAAGTCTTGTGCCGGAGTTCCTGTAGGGTCGCTGGACGAGGAACATGGTCACTGGCAAAGATCAGTTGAGAAAAATCTCAAGGGCGAATGGCGGGGCCCTGACTTTAGCACAAAGGACAATTACTCATTTTTCATACTTACATAAATGCTCTTGTTATAATTTAGTTTAACCATTAAACAGTACTAGGGCAATACCTACATTACATCCATGTACATTATGCTTACCCTAAGATATATATAAAGACTCTCAGTTATTACCTTTTAATTATAATTACTCATCTCCCATTGATGTTCTTTAGTAGTGATTTGTAGAAGCTGAGTTTTGTGTGAGCGGAAGGGTTCAGATAGGAGTAGGGCATTTTAGTGTTAATTCTTAGGGCATAACTTACTTCTTAGGGTTAGCATCTCTTGCCTCCACTAAACGAATTTGAGTTACTATCACAACGTAGGAAATAGACGATCACGCTGGCCACATTTCATACTGTCCGTTCAATCCAAATAGCTTCTTATAGGTAGTAATTAATTAAGGCTAGGAATTGCTTAGTATGAGTAGATAATTAGCTGTAGATGTAGTCTAGATTGGTGTCTGGGTGCTGCTTGTAGTCTAGTCTAGGTATAAGGTATATTTAAGTCCATATTAAATTAATTATAAGAAAATTAGATATAAGACCTTAGATGTAAGCTAGTATAAAGGGATTTAATATATAGATATGGGGGGGTTTTGTACAACAGGTTATGAAATAGGTACTGTTCTAATAAGAGTTTTTAATGATTCACGGTTAAGTTCATTCGAAATATTATAAACGGGATGTGAACCGCGATTACCTTTATTGAGCACCCGATATTTCGATACAGTTGTATGCATCATGATCACGGGTAGACTGAAGAAATTGCGGGTGGATGTTATTGTTGGGTAGACCGAGCTCTGTCTACCCTCATTCTTGCGCATCGGGTCATATCGGGTGCTCAATAAAGGTAATCGCGGTTCACATCCCGCTTATAATATTTCAAAGGTACTGTTCTAGTCTAAAGTCTCTTAGGGTACGGTTTCACTGGGCTGTTTAAGACTTTCCCATTGCCCGTGACTCTTACCTCCCGTTCCTCGAGCGGCTGTTGACGCTGTCGTCATCCCGGCCCCAGGACTTGCCCAGCGCTGGGAGCCCCAGCGAGCTGGAACCTTTGATGAGGCCAGCCGCGCCGGGCTTCTCCGTGCTTCTCGCCTTGCGGGCTTTTACTTCTTTACCTACGACAAAAATATTGTGTGAAATTAGCTAGAAAACCTGTACCTACAATCCTATTAATATTATAAATGCGAAAGTTTGTGAGTGACGATGTGACGATGTGAGTGAGTGTGTATGTTTCTTTCTTCTTCACGCTAAAACGACTGGACGGATTTGGATAAAATTTGGAACGAAGATAGCTGGTACCCTATATTGAAACATGGGCTACTTTTTATCCCGGAAAATTGCATAGTTCCCGCGGGATAACGATAAACATGTTAAATCATTGCTAATTCTACGCGGACGAAGTCGCGGGCAGAAGCTAGTATGTATATATCGTAAGAGTACCTGTTCACCTAATGAGCATATTAAGAAGATATTTAGCTTATATCTACTAGTCAACGTGAACTAGTTCTATTTAATTTTATCCTCAATTACATTTCCATACTATTTTGTAAAACGACTCTACCACTGAAAATGGGTGAAATTTGACGAAGGGAAATGAAGAAAATTAAATAAAGTTTTGCATTAATACTTCAACTTTTTACACCATATTGAATATCAACAGCACAATCACTATCTGAATTGGCTACAATCTAGTTTTTGATAGAGAATAGATAGACTAAAAAAAGCCTAAAAAAGTAAAAAAACAGCTTCCAGTACTTACCAGATTTGGCAGTGGCCAGGGCTTCAGCGCTCTTGGAAATGCTTCTCGACAGAGCAGTGGGAGGTGCCTTCATAGGCCCCTGCCTGTGGTGGTACACCATGTCACGGGTCAGGGGTTGGAAGAGCTGTAAGTTCTTCAGCGCCATCATTGATTCTCATCTTCACTTTTTATTTTTAATCAAGCTCTTTTGTTTTAAACTGGACAGTATTTTTAAATGTCGTTCGTTTTGTTCATTTCTAAAAGCGCAATTGGATTTAGAAGTTAACAAATGCGGGCTTTTGAAAGTTGTCAAGATAAGACATAATTTTTATGACTGCCTATATTGTTGTTAAATGTTTACGATAATAATAAGGTACCACACGGAGTTTACTGCTTGTTAGTTTTATTTTCTGTTAATGTATTGTATTGTATATGTATTAAGTAGGTATGCATAAATTCATAAAAAAATCCATTGTGTTCCAGTGTGGAGAGTAAGACAGCCGGGGAAATTACGGGCACAAGAGGCATTTCATCTAAGTCCTCTAGGTTGGCAACGCATCTGCAATCCCTCCGGGGTTGCGGGTGTCTATGGGCAGTGCACCCATTTGCTCGTTTGCCTTCCTATTCGCATAAAAAAAAATTGCCCGCGGTTTACCCTTAAATTGACATAATTAAAAATAAAAGCGGTACAAGGCTCATCAATAAAAAATCAAAAAGATATTCATCTATAGTGCATATTGTCAAATTAATTTTACCTTAAGGGTTAACGTAACTAGTGTTTTCTTCACAAGGCAAGCACGCCAATAGGATTTTCTTAGTTTAAAACCTACCTTTACTAATACAAAACATCTTATTGTAGGGTAGGTACAGGTTCTCTCTATCAGAGGGTTTGGGATTTAAAGTTTCTACGCGGACAGGATGTTAATTAAAAACTTTACAGTAGTTTATCATCATCATGGATTTTTTTAAGATAAAATCTAAATAATTTACAAGTCTCGGCAAAATCTGTGTGCAAGTCCAAAGTCTGTTACGAAGATTCACGATTGTCCGCATGAGTGGCTATTGCACAGATATTGTACAGATCAAACTATTCAGAAACATCAGTTATATATATATTAGCAAACTTAACTAATCAATAGTTTTAAAAGGCAACAAAATTGAAAAAATATACCCATTACGTGACCCATAAAAAATGACATGTCACAACATATCTAATAATCGATTTAAATATCGTCTTCAGTGTCATGTGAACGTCCGAGTGTTGATGGACATTGATAACACTAATAAACTGAATTAAATTCACAAAACCACATTATAGAATTAGCCAATGTTAAACCGGAAGTTATTAACGTATTATTCAATATTCCACTTGAACGGAGTGTTGGAAAACGCGGGAAAATTGACAAAATACGCGGCGCGGGTGGCAGCACCGAACGCGGGGCAAGAACTGAATTGCTTTCAGCCACAGGGTTAATTCTACTAAAGCTTTTTCAGCGATACAACTATAATTTCGTTGTTGGTAATGGTATGGGGTGTTAGGAATAAAATTCATTCCATAATTAAAGGTGCGCTTTAAACTGAAAATCTATTAGTGTGAGAGGCACCCAGTTTCTTTAACAAATTAACCATAACCATAAACTACAATTTTTAAGTGTATTTGACAGAAAGTTAAAGTTAGTGTTATCGTTAAAGTAGCTTGATGCTACTCACACTTAGAGATTATCTAAATTATGTTGAAATATCCGACAGCTAATCACAATCGCACGTTTGTAAATTTTCGTCTCTACCTAAAGTACTTACATTAATTTATTGTATTTATACTTAATTAATCCAAACATGTTGTACGGTTTATTTATTAACACATATAAAATTATAACACAGATTCTCTGTAGTAGGTGTAAAAGTAGTTCAGAAGATATGTAAACATCTCCAATTCAAAACTAATGTACTCGTAAGTACCCAAGTGCTTCAGGCTGGGGGCTATCCGAAATTCAAGATTCGAAATTCGTAGCCTGCCATCCCTATCACTCTCATATTAATTACTAATTAGTGTGAGCAGAACAACTCGAAACAAATTTTGAATTTCGGAGCATCAAGCCTGGAGGAGGAAGAAGAAAGCGAGATAGAAAACGTTACCTACTTTGCCGCTCTTCTTCTTAGGCCCACTCGCACAGTCCAGAGTAAAAAAATTAAATCCTAACTCGGGGTTAGCTTTGACAGTTCCATACATTTTGACACTACTTAGCCCCTGGTTAGCATCTAACACGGGGTTAAGTCGCTAACCCTGGTCCGTGCATAGAGCAGTAGTTTACACTGCGGGTAATTAGGGGAATCATGAGTTTTCAGTTGAATGAATCGTGAATATGAATGGGTTGGATTTAGTGCAACCGTTAACGCATTACAATTAGTCGAATGCATATACCAACAATAAATCAACACCAGCTCAATGAATTAATAACTAGCTTTGTCTTTCACACTCCACGTAACATTGTTTAAATATTTCCAATAGTTTCGGCGTCAATTAAGCCGTATATAAAGCCTCATGAAACTGTTATGGCATTCAGACAAGGTCGAAGACATATTTATAATTCAGCTTTGCCTTCGAGTTGGTTTTTTAAATCTGAAACAGTTGAAAGGTTAAAAAGTTTGAGGTTAGTACGTATTTGAACTTGACGTTAAGTTATTAATGAAAATGGTTTATTTCGTTTTTCGTAACCTTGGTAAGAGACGTGTTACTGGCCATGAAAAAAATACATTAAAAATTATTT
The DNA here is from genome assembly GCA_963854515.1 of Pandemis heparana. NCBI lineage: Eukaryota > Metazoa > Arthropoda > Insecta > Lepidoptera > Tortricidae > Pandemis > Pandemis heparana. The sequence goes on along the minus strand of OY978014.1, from coordinate 14,925,642 downwards.
ATCCAGCTAACTACTTTACGAAACTTAACCCCTAACATACTATTATTAGTAGAGAGGCAATTAAGTACCATTGGGACATTTTTTGCACCATATACTTATCTAGTTGAAATAATAACTCCATTAATTTTGTAACAATGCATGTTAGCGTTTCGGCAAAACGACATAATCGATCCCTGGGGCCCGATTTTTGATACTTAGCACATACCATAATGTAAAAATATCACTCGAAAGTGGTGAAAAATCGTGCTGAATTGAAATACTAGTTGCTTAGACGAAAATTACAGCTCTCATTAAATCTCACCTGTTAAAAATTTGATTCGAGCTGTAGTTTTGAATATATAATTATTATCACTTTCTTTCAAAAATCGGGCCATGCAGTTTTGTAGCAAACCTCCCAAGCCTTAACCCTACCTATGCCGCTGAGGGTGCCTAAGAGTGGGTAGGACCTTATGCAGGGTCCATTTGGATCACTACCACCGTTTTACCCGTTAACAAGCCGTAAAATAGCAATGTTTTCATTGTTACCGCTTGGGGGTAAAACAGCCGGTGAAATGACTAGCATAGATGCAATCCATCTTAGTCCTCAGGGCTGGCAACGCATTTACAGTCACGAATCTGCAGATGTTCATGGGCTACAGAATCCACCACCAGGCCCCAAATTTCACCAACTCGAGAGTAAAATTGTCGGTGACCATGGACAGTTCGAAATGTAATGCGTATTGGGGGGCGATTTTTGAAAGCACATCACTTGAAAGTACCACTCGAAAGAGGTATAAATCTGTTTATATCTTCAAAACTACGGCTCTAATCAAATTTTTGACTAGTCCACATGATTAATGAGAGCCGTAAGTTCCATCTAAGCTACTCGTATTTCAAATTCAGCACAATATTTCACCACTTTCGAGTGGTATTTTCACACACATGTGCTTTCAAAAATCGGGCCCTTGAATATGAAGCCAACCAGCGTAGATTCTCGTCGAGTTTGTAATTTAAAGATAATTGTCACTTATCACTTGTCGTAGTGTTGAAATAGGGGTCAGGTCGCCTATGCTCGTTTGCCAGCTCAGTGGTATGAAAAATAGCATTTCTCTGGAATCGCGAGCCCGATTTCATCAGCTCTATTTTTGCATTTTGACTTGGTATGATTGTATAATTAATTACTCGTACTTCATTATGGGTCATTTAAGTCGTGTTGTCCACTTAGTGGTGCCTATTCCACTGGGCTAAAAATAAAAAGGGTCCCAACTATCAACAGGTCAGGTCAACCCACCACTAGTCAATAAATCAGATTTGAGGGAGGCAAAGTGAAGTCAAAATAAAACCAGCTAAATAATTCTGTATGTTCATTTATTCACGCTAACCTGTGGTGTAAAAATCAGTGATGTTCAATAAATTTTTAACATAATAAATCCCGTGGGGGAGGGTGACGAGGCGGGGGCGATGACCTCGCGACCGCTGGTCAGCGATTCTACATGCCTGTGTTACGCTGTCCCATTCATATTTTATGATATTTTTACACGAATCCTTTACTTGTTTACTTATTTATTATTCAAACAAATGTGTTAGTACGCAGATTTTCAGACGCAGAACCGGATTTTTAAGAGCATTTATGTGAACTGGAAATACCACTCGAAAGTGGGGAAAATTTGAATTTACAAGGCAAGGTAGAGTCGACGAAAATAGCTCCAATTAAAGTTTCGACAGCTGACAAGATTAATTGGAGCTGCATTTCGTTGACTCTACTTGTATTTTCATCATCATCTGCAGCCTATATACGTCCCACTGCTGGGCACAGGCCTCCTCTCAGAACGAGAGGGCTTGGGCTATAGTTCAAACGCGGGCCTAGTGCGGATTTGGAAATTCACACACACCATTGAATTGCTTCGCAGATGTGTACGGGTGTACGATGTTTTCCTTCACCGAAAAGATCATAGTAAATTTCAAATTTAATATCGCACATAAATTCCGAAAAACTCTCAGACGTGCGAGCCTGGGCTCGAACCCACGACCATCACGAAAAAAACATTCGAAAGTGAAAATTCTGAAACATTTTTGTCAACCCGTCTTTACTTTTGAGTACTTTAAAAAAATGTGCGTTTCTTAACGGCTTGCTCTGAGTATTATTTACTGTGAATAAATATGTCTGTACTAATATACTTCAAAATTTTGCATCGCTTAGCCGATCAACTACGGTTCCGATGAAAAATGATTCACACTTATAGTTTGGCCTTCGTATGAAGCGCTATTATTTTCACAAAGCAAACATGTTTTTTATTAATTGAAAACAATTAACAGCCTACAAAAATGATTGATTTCTTACAGTATGATGGGTGGGTGGTGCTTTTTAACGTACTACCTGGGGTTTATAGCGAAAAGAGGCCATGGTTGTACTACTTTTACTTACAAAGTATCTTAATTATTTGTTTAATGTAATTAATTTTAAGTTTTTTTTATCCCTAATTGTGTAATTATTTACATAGACAGGTCATCAAATCATTTGCATGTGATTATTTAAATTAGTTTTTAAGTCCTGATACACCTGAGACACAGGAACATAATTAAGTATCCTAGTAGGTATTGACATCTTTCTCTTTTGCTATGTTTAGCCCATAAGTTTGTTTTATCTGACAATTATTGTGTAAAATAAATAAATATTCTATTCTAATTATCTGTACTTAAATTACCCACGACGGAACGGAGAAGGTATATGCGTTTAGGGTGATAGGTTGTGTGTGTGTGTGTTTGTGTGTGTGAGTGTTTTGTATAATCAAATAGGTACAAGAAACGTCACCCATGCACCAGACTTCTTTATTGCAAAGCCTTAAGTTGAACCTAAACCCAATTGAACGAAGGCTATTTTTGCATTGGCGTCGAAAAGGTAAAAAAATTACAATCACGCTATAATTTTGACCAATGTCAAAGTCAGATGTGTAGGTACCCATTATGCATTTTACAAGCTTTTAATTTGCAAGTCAAAGACGCACTTGTAGCGATCAGATTCACTTGAAAGTAGAGATACAAAGAATGCGTGACGTTGCGTTGCGTGCGAGTACGATCAGCAAAAAAAAAAGCTAGGGTGAAAAGAGAATCGAAATATAAAAAAACGGTAGTTCAAATTCACTGATTTGTCAAAACTAAGGGCCTGTCTCATCACTCTCCTTAACTGTCATTTATCTATGATGACGTCTCTGTCTGTTTTGTAGTAATAAATAGAGACGGAATACGACGAAAGACGGAACACACTGAGATATCTTGCCACACTCATACATACCTGCATAAATCACGTCTTTATCCCTTACGGAGTTGACAGAGCCTAAGGCAACCAGACCTAAACACCACTTTTAGCATGTTTGTGGGCGTATAGGTGGAAAAGGGGAATCAAAATAGTGATGGGTTGCTAGCCGCATCGCCTATAACATGATTCCTAAGATTTTCGCCCATTTCCTCGATGGGCTTTACCATCTGCGCGGGAAGAGAAGGAACTGGAAGATACTTTCTATGTTTTTTCTTTACTCGCAGACCGGTATGGAAAAAAAAACTAAAAACTACACCACAGTTATCAGTAGATTCCCTAACGATGTTTTCCTTCACCAAAATCATCGATTAACGAGCTTTTCTTGTGATGTTAGGTAAATGTAGTGACAAGTTATGCGTAGGCGAGGGCGTAACATGTTAGCTAATGATTGACGTCGAACTGTTACAAGCGCTTTAGGTATGTAGGGGTAAAACAAAGTATAAAGTAAAACCATTTTCAATGTCATATTTGGGCAAACACCTTTAAGAGGCTGACAACACCTAATTTTGTTGAAATTGATGTTATTTATACACTTTTTTAAGAAAAACTGCACACAAAAAAAATACAAAAAAAATATAATGTTAATTTTCATCATATTTCAAACACGCTGGACGGACTCGATACATAATTGAACAAAATCGGCTCGATAGAAAATAATTGCAAAGATTGATCTTAAAATCATCATTAAACGGTTCTATGTCTTTATTTTTTCGACGTATGGGTCTGCAATTAAAAACATGAAGTCAACATATTCATACCTAAACGGCTAACGAGTCATATTTCACAAATAATCCATACTTTTTTTTGTTTCTTATTATTTGTGTTTTATTTAGAAGATTTTAGACGCGCGCCAAGCTGCCGGAATAGTTTCTTCTCTTTCACTAACAGGCACGCGAACCGTACCTATGTGTGAAGAGTGGCGCTGCTCCAGGTCATTTGCTGTTGACAGCGCCTTAAGTAAAGAACTACCCATACGAGTATTATATACTCGCGAGCTAAAAACGGGTCACTTTTCATACTACTTCCATGGGAAATAACCTTTTATTTTTGCTCTTCAGTGTATATATCACGCTGGTCTGCTAGCAAAGAAAAACATAGAATGTAGGCACCAGTCGCTTCCCTTTCGGCGCATACGGTAAAAGCCCATCGAGGGAATGGGGAAATTTTTTAAAAATTATGTTATTTATAGACAATGCAGCTAGCAACCCATTACTATTTCTTGTTACCCTTTTCCACCTATACGCCCTCATCATGCTAAACGCGAGCTTTAAGTCGCGTTACCATAGGTTCTGTCTACCCGTAAAGACGTGATTTATAGGTGTAATGTAATATATATGTATATAAGAATATTTTCATTCTTACCTGTGTAAACAAAATCCAAACCTCAAAACGTCTCATTTTTGTTATTTTTTAACTATTTCATCGTAAATAAAGAAACTGGACATAAAATATCAGCAAAATTATGTACAAAATAATGCCTCAGGTTTATTTGAAAACATAATACACCTACAAAAACACAATAATTTTACAAATGATTACAAAGTAGTGATACGAGTATAAACATAAACTAAAGCTACCTTAAAAATAAAAATTATAACAAATTTGGACCCTTTGGTCGGGCCCCCATGCAATATTTATGATATTATTAGTAGAGTCAGATATTATTATTATCATGATATTATTATCCTAATACACCTTATTCTTTGCAAAAATTTGCACATTAAGGTTAGAATTTTGTTTACCAAATAGGACAGGTAAGAATGAAAATAGGTACTCTTAATTGTGAACATGATTCACAATGTCAACGTCCACGCAACGAGGCGTCCCTCGCACGCATGCGTATGTACAGACAAAACATTTAGATAAATTATCATATATAAAATGTTCAAATTAATACTTGCATACAGATGTAGTGGGTCTCATTTTGAGTAAAACAAACATGTCGTACATAAGCCGTTTTGATTGTGGGCGGGCCATCTGTCATCCTAGCAAATTACAGTGCTTATTGGCAAATTGGACAACGAATTGTCAAGAAAATTTAACGACGTAACAGTGAATTTTGAAGACGATTTATTGTTTGTTAGGGTGTTATTCTAAGGAAAACTTTTTCCACGTTTTCGTTCATTTATACAAACACAAACCACAAACGCCTGACTGTACTAATTACATTCATAAATATTGCAAGTAATAAAATAAAACCTCTGCTCCTAAACACTCTGTTCTAAAAACGCTATTTTTCTAAACAAATCATGAAAAGTATACGGTTTTACAAAAAAGACTTTCGAATGAAATGATAACTAGAGAGCAAACGAGTTGACGAGTAAATGAAAAAATCTGTAATTCGCAAATTTTCAAAGCTAGGTCTGTTAATTATAATAAAGGAATGTACCTACAAACCAAACCAAAATACCTAACTATTTAAATAATACCGCATTTTTATCGAATGTAGCCTGTAGGTACCTATTATATATAATTGGTATAAATCTATGTATTCCTTCAAAATTAAATAGGTACAGCTCAAATTAAATTTTCGAGTAGTTAACTAGAAGATGATTCAGCCCAATTTTTAACCCAACCTTCGAATATCATTTTCACAAACTACGTATGTTCTTTCAACGGCAAGAAACCATATTGAAAATTTCAAGAAAACCTACGTGAAATTTTTCTTCTTCCACCGAATACAGATCTATGGTAGCCCCCAACCGTACATCCGCTTTGCCTCGTGATTCCACCAAGCGACGCAGACGCACTCCAAACCGGCGGTAACGAGGGGTCCCGTGGTCTATGGTCGGCTGGCCCGTCGCGGTCCAGTGCACCACCATTTTTGGTTCAGCTGTAGTTCTGTAGTTCGTGGTTGCATTGACATACGGCACGTTTAAACCTCCTAAGACCCAGGGTATTACGTTTAATTACAACAAGCCGGATAACTCACGTATAAAAAGCCAAAAGAATGCTCCGACAATTGTTTGTTTGTTTTGTTGTTTTTATACGTGAGTTATCCGGCTTGTTGTAATTATGTTTGAGTCTCACGGTAGTTTCATGTTGAAAGTATTACGTTTTACTTTTCAAAAAGTATCTTTCTATGATCTTTCTATGATATTTGAAATTGGAATGTGGAATATGTAAAATAATTGTACGCGGGGTTTTAGGAGGTCATAGTATTCAACCTACACCCGCTAGGTGGACTGACGACATCGTAAAGTTGCGGGAAACCGGTGGATGCAGGTGGCGAGTTGTCGTTCATTATGGTGTGCTAAGGGGGAGGCCTTTGTTCATCAGTGGACGTCTTCAGGCTGATGATGATAATGATGATGATGAATATTCAACCAATGTTCGTTACCCGTGACAATGAGGATGAGAAATCAGGAAGGGGAGTATTAGAATAGTAGTAGAACCCTGTCGCAATTTATAGGCCGCCGCTAAACAAACTGGAGTGACGTCACCTTATTGCGATAAGGTTCTATGGTGGTACGTGAATAAATTTCCCTTACTGTACCGTACCTGCGAGTAGTACTATAGAAAATATACGGATCACTCACGTAGCACAGTCACGGCTCATGTTTTGGATTAATCCGTAGTCCTTGATAATGTTATAGGTTGAGTACCTATAGGTAAATAATCTATATTAAGTAGCCTATGTGTTATTCCGAACCATAATCTATCGATGTTCTAAATTACATCCAGATCCGTTCAGCCGTTCTGGTGTGAAAGAGTAACAAACATCCATACATCCTCACAAACTTTCGCATTTATAATATTACTAGCTTCTGCCCGCGACTTCATCCGCGTAAAATTAGCAATTGACATGTCTGTCGCTATCCCGCAGGAACAATGCAAATTTCCGGGATAAAAAGTAGCCTATGTGTTAATCTAGGGTACCAGCTATCTTCTTTCCAAATTTTATCCAAATCTGTCCTGTCGTTTTAGCGTGAAGAAGGAACAAACATACACACACATCGTCACATCCATCCATCCTCACAAACTTTCGCATTTATAATATTAAGTAGGATAGTACGATTATATAATTAGTAGGATTAAGAAACATAACATACAGTATAATGGAAACAGCGTGTGATGGTAAACAATGGTGCTTCCTCTTCCTCTTTGCTCTAAGTTCACTTCTCTCAAATTAACGTTTTTTTAACGCGTTGTTAAAGGTGCGGTGACGTGTCTCTTTAAGTGTATTAAGCAAGTCGTTTGCGGTTATTGTAATAAATTATATGTAATTGAGCTATGTTGTATGTACCAACGACAACCTACAAAATTAAATAGTACTAAGCCATCTTAAAATATTGGAAATATTCTTCGATGTTTTCAAAAAGACAACTTGGATGAAATATTGAAATTTATTGAGATATTACTGTATGTAATAGCATATTTCTGCGCAATCTTTAGAGCTGTTTTGGAAATCTCAGTACACCCAAAAATATTAACACACCAGTGTCGCACGTTTAAAACTAGGTATACGATGACGTATCGTTTTTTTCTTCAGAACGTCGCTTACGTTGTTATATATTACAAAAAAATTAACAGACGTTTTACGCGTGTCTAAAAATTAATCCATTGATTTAAGGTTGATTTTGCAATAGATTATTTTTTAACACCGGTGTTATTATGCGGCCGTTATTGTTTAATTTTAACCCGATTGCACTAAACTTATTCATTGCAAACAAGATGAAAATTTCATTCCTTTAATCAGCTGGGAAGTCTGGGTAAAGCACTCATTCAAGCGCCGAAAAGAATATAAGGTACAATATATATGAATAGGTACTTAACTGCTAGATTAGTGTATGTAGGTACATCATCATATCAGCCGAAAGACGTTCACTGCTGAACATCACTCAAATCATCATCATCCACTCAAAGGTTGACTGGAAGAGATCCCTTAAAGGGATAAGTCCGCCTTTGTGCATGTATCTCATTGTTTGTCAATTGTATTTGTCTTGTTTATTTTGCACAATAAAGAGTTTACATACATATATACATACATACATACATAGGCCTCCCCCAAGGCTCACAGACACAGACATACTTAAATCATATTTAATTTAATTAAAGACAAATTTAGAATGTACCTGCTCTACATGCCTCTACGCTTGATTAAATATGTAGATCATTTAGATACCCGTGTATATGCGTGTTCTTTAACTCTACTTTGATTAAGTACATGAAAAAACGTTTGCGGCATTTTTTGTGCGGATGTGTGCCCCGATAACTTACCTACAACAGGATACGCGAAGCAAGTAGAGTAGATTCATCTGTCATTCGTAAAATACAACCTTCGAAAAGTTCATCTCAGACGGATGAACGGACCAACAAAAAAGCCTGCAATTGCCTTAATTATAATAAGCGGAGGGCGCATGCGCGAACGGTCAGTCCGCCATAGGCTAGCGCGAGACCCACAGCGCACCGGCCAATCGGAAACGAATTCCAAATTCAAAAATATTTTATTCATATAAATATTTCGTAGACAAAAGAATGTAAATGCCAGTACAGACGAGTTAACTTTTTAATGTCGTGACAGAACTGGTTCTGGCAGTGCAGTTTGAGGAATAATGAACTTTTTACTGTAGGAAGTTGCAAGTCTTGTGCTTTTGTTTAGCGATGGGGCACCTGATGATTCTGGTAAGCTTTTGAATATTCTGTGAAAAGAGTTTAAATGTCTCAAATGTTCTAATTCCAACATCCACTCTTAGAAATAATTAATTAGTTACCACATTAAAGCAACGAAGAAAAAAACCTAGTGACGCGCGTGAAATGGTAACAAAGGCAAAGATTATTTTTATAATAATTTAGAAATTTGATTAGTCTCTGTTTATTTATTTTATATTCTGCGTTCTATAATAATGTGAGATACATTGGTATTTTTTTTTCACTCTTATCCTTAACGATAGAGTTATCTCATCTTCAAGCTAGGGGTCCTTACGAATGCACTTCGGCCTACATGGCTCTTTTGTATTAACGATAGAGTTAGGTAGGTACTGTACTTAACTTAAGTTTTTTACAATTCTATTACAAAAAAAATTCAAAGGTAATATATGTCAAAGAAAATTAATTATGTTTAAAACTTGACCATGACCAATTAAATAAAAATTAAGTCAATAATCTTTTTGAGTCTATCTTCATTTTACAGCAACAACTAAACGATGCTCGCGCCTTGACACTAAATGTCCAAAAAAAATAGACACACACAACTTGTAACGTTTGACCCAAATACAACGTATATCTATCATGAAAAATCATATTGAATCACACACGCATTTATTGAAAAATAACAAAAACTAGTTGACACTGTCTACACAACAGTTTCACACTCGGCGTTAACAAATAGAAAATCTATAAAATCTACATATCCATTGTATAGGTCCTGGCTATCCCACAATCTTTGATCTATTGTCCGCGCCGCAATTATAAAACGATTACACGAACAAACTGGCTGTATGCACACCAATAAAACGCAAACTACCAACATTACACATTTTTTACTAACTGTGGTTGTATAAAAGCATCTTTTTAAAATTGATGCGATTTATTCCCCATCCCATTGCACCCCATGGCAAGTGGATACTGTGAAATAGAAAGCTTCGAAAATCACTGAAATATTGCTATTGTAAAAGTTTAATTAAATATCAATTTACTGTGTAAAAAATAGATCTTAAAGCAACTCAAGAGCCGAATATTGCACATAATGCAATTTCAGCAACATTAACAAGTTTTATAGAAAAGTCCAAACTCGTCAAACCGTGGAAACTTGAAAACTGAATATTTGCATATCCAGTTTTTTTTATGTGGACAAGGAAATGAACATGGATTTTTCGAAATTCCCATCGGATAATTAGATTCTTTAACGAGAGAGAAGACGCGGCCGTAAACCTGAAAATATTAGTACAGGAGCACTATAACCAAATGTACCTAACTAGCGAACAATATACCAACAATTAAGCACATACGCAAAAAATCTAATGTTCCAATGCGTGACCTCTAAAAAACAATGGGGTGACATCACGTGAAATGAAATTGCCAACAGGGACGAAGGCCACCATCCGATTATAATTACGATTGTAATGTTTGGTTACCTTTTGTGCCGGAAGAGGGTAATTTACGTATTGCATAAGTTAGCTAACTTGCGAAACTCGTGTCGTCTACGTAAACTGCCGCGCTTGAGCCCTTCGACCGACCTACAGTTATATACATTCATTCCAAACGATGTGTAGGTAATTATTTGGCAATTGGTTTTTCAATTAATTGAATCAAGCCTTACTTTGTTTTTTAAGTATATTATTTAAGTATTGTGTGGTATTTTATTAATTTCATGCAAAAATAATAAAATTATTATTTTACCCGTCCAAAGAAAATCATGAAATCATCCTTGCATTAGACACTGTAATTAATTAAGTATGCTTTAATTAAACTGTCTAACAATGATGCCAACAATCGATGCTCAAAATATCCGCATCGGATTTTCTAGCAGCCTGTAGTAGAATAGGTACGTCGTTTTTATTAGGTTTTGTGAATTTAATGGAAAAACGCTTCATTAAGTTTACTTACTTGTAATTTACATTGAACAAAAAACACGGAACAACTCAGTTCACATGGTTAATTGTCAAAAATCAAGTTTATAGATTAATGGAATTTAACCATTACATTACAACTATCGTTGTTTTTTTTTACCTACCAAAGTGTACAACTAGGTATGTACCTTTATGGAGGTTACTTAGGCTTTGGATTCCGATCAATAAACGAACGGTTTTTTTTATGCAGCACCACACACAGGCTGCTAAACATAATTTTTCCTTCATTTTTTTTAAACACACTAAACAAGACTGCATTCATGGATTTTTGAAACCCATGAGAACACAGTAACTTCAAGCTCTATATGGCATTAGTTTATCCACCTTGCTGTACTACTAACCAACTCCTACTCAAGCAAAGGCCCGCAGCAATTGTCCAGATCGCGTGAGATCTGCGACTACGCAGCAACCACAATGACTCCGTGCATTTAACAGATAATATCTCGAAACTAGACATTATTGTTAAAAAATGCTACTAAGCTTAAGCATCATACTTATGTAAATCAACCTTACACTGACTTCCTAGGTATAAGAACCAGGAAATTATTAATTAATTCGATATCTTGGTTCCATGCTGGTCTGAGAGCAAAGAAAAAAACACTAGTTTACTAGCAGCTTCCCTTCCCGCGCAGATTGTAAAGGCCCATCGGGGGAATGAGCGAACATTATAGGAATCATGTTATAAGTAGGCGTAACATCTAACTAATATTATAAATGCGAAAGTATAGATGGATGTTTGTTTGTTTGTTACTCAATCACGCCAGAACGGCCCAACGGATCTGGATGAAATTTGGCGTATAGATAGAGAAAAGACTGGAATAGCACATAGGCTACTTTTTATCCCAGAAAATTGCGGAGTTCCCGCGGGATATACTTCATTTAATTTAGAATGAGAAACCACAATAACATTATATTGCGGCTGGTCAACTATATCTTACCTAGCAAACAGTACAGTGCAATAGTTTGGCAGCCGCAAAATAAAATTGTTTTAATGCCACTTTATTTGCGTGGCGTCAATTGTTACTCTAGTACACATCGTAAAGAGATTACAGTTCACGAGCCGCAATATAACATTATTGTGGTTTCTCATCCTAAATTAAATGAAGTATAGCGATAAACGAATTCTTTGCAGACGAAGTCGCAGGCAACAGCTAGTATGTACATAAATCACGTCTGTATTCCTTACGGGGTAGACAGCCTAAGGCAACAAGACCTAAACCTAGAGGCCTCGTTTAGCATGATTGCATTTCAGATATCAATAAATATTCCACTTTTTGTTTCAGGTGTGCGCTTTTGCGTTAACCTGCTTCTTACAAGCGTCCAATGCCGGAGAAACAGTGCTATCAACAGTGCTAACACCAACCGACGACGACATCCTCAGTCGCCAGAGCCGAAGCTACTACGACCAACGTTACGGCGTCGGACGACCGTACGAGCGGCTAGAGTACGACCGGCCATCGCGCTGCGGCCGCTGCGACGACCGCGATGACGACCGCGACGACTACGACCGCCCGCGCGACAGAGACCGGTATGACGACGATCGGCGCGGCAACCACAGACCAAGCAACCGCTTAGACAAAAACAAAAACTACGACGACGACGACGATAGGAAGTACGGCTCTGGTTCCGGTGATAGAAGGTCTAAAACCAACGGTACTGATGACGGAGAGGACTCGGATAAGAAGAGGCCGTATGACGATGAAAAACGACCCAGTGGCGGAAGGAGAGATCGTGATAGAGACAGGAATAGAAACCGCTACGATGACAGAGATAGATACCGGCCTGATTACTACGACAGATTTCTGGGAGACCCCTCCAGAGATAGGAATCGCCCTTATTACGACGATCCTTATAGAAGGCCGTACGAGAGAAGTCCATACGATAGGTATGACGATGGATATGGTGGAGGTGGTTACGGTGGGGGAGGATATGGAGGTAGTGCCGGTGGATACGGCGGATACGCCGGATACAGGAGGCCTGTGGGAGGGTACGATGAAAGATACGACCGAGGCAACGGATATGATGACGCGTATGGAGGTTATGGGCCCAGCGCCGGTAGAGGACCTCATGACAGGTTAGTGAGGCAGATTATCGACGTTAATTTTTAATTAGGTGCGTTAACAATTCACTATTGACTTAGAAAAGAAACCACATTGACTTCCTTATCAGCTTAAGATTTATTAAATTTTATTCCGTGACGTTAGGTACTAACTATTAGGGTGCGACCAAACCGCCGCGTATACGCAGTGACGTGCCGTAGGTATGCGTCACGTTTTCTCACCGTTTCTTCATACATTTTGTTACGATTCCGTACCGTCACCGTTTTTTAAGCGGCGGTGTGGTCGCACCCTAACCCATATTGATGTTTTAGGTTAGGTGACAGAGCAATTACGAGGGTAGGGTATCTTTATACTTTTTCTGCCATTTCTCATGGCCAAGACAAGAGTCATGTCCTTTTGCAGAGTCATGAGTACATTAGGCAAAGTAAATTAACGATTAAACATCGATCATTGTAAATGATGAATCATCAGCCACTCGCAAATGTGCCGGCAAAACAATCCCTAAAGTAGCTATAAGAGCTGTTTTCAGTGCAGTCGTGCGTGGACAATGTTTTAAAAATATTTAAAAGTAACAAAAATTGTCGGCAATGTCGTACCTAGAGTAGCTACCTATTAAACAAAATGTTGTCTGCTTTGCTCATTGTATTGTAATTGTATATAGTATAGTACCTATCATTTCCATCCATAACCAGGCCATGTCACTGTGTGTGTCAATCCGCAGACAATATCAATTGCAAAGTTCAGTGGCAGAAAATTGACAACCCGTTACTCACATCCATTTCAGCAGAATGGGATACGCTTTCCCTAATTCTCAATATAATGGTGTAACTGTAATCAATGGCGTATGATCATTGTTCTTTTGTTGCGATAGGCATGTGTGAACAATTCAATTTCAGAGCGGTGTGCGAGATGAAACTATTTTAGATTTTTAGTCATGTTAAAAGTTTGCTTGAAATGATTTTAATTCAAAAAATGCTTGTCTGCATATAAAGGCGACGCACCACTGCTGCGCACGCTGTGCACAGACCGCTATGCATGTCACCCATGCGGGTCCTTTAGTCATTCCGTGCGCGCACACGCTACGCACGGAATGACTATCTATAGGTTGTTGATACGGAGCGAATACGTACCCACGTGCGTAGCGTATCCGTGCGCTGCAATGGGCGTTGCCTTAATACTTACAGTGTCTAACGTAGAACTTAGGCAACTAATATGCCAACTGTCAACCAATCGAGAGGATTTATGCAGATTTTCTCATGACGTTAAGAGTGTGCATCCGTGCTGAGCTCGCAGAAATTGAATGAAAGTATCAAATATCCGTCTGTAGTGCACTTCGTTTTTAGTGTATTAATGTGTCTAAAGACTAATGCAATAATTCATCGTGGTGGACTTTTATTTTCTTATTAAAAGAGATATAGTATTTAATCCCTTTAATACGAAAATAAAAGTCCATCACCATTAATAATTGCATTGGACACATTAATACACTAAAAACGAAGTGCACTACAGACGGATATTTGATACTTTCATTCCATTTCTGTGAAATAATCGCAAAAAATCACCAAAAATACAAAGTTGCGAGCTCAGCACGGATGCACCCTCTTAATGGCACCGAAAAGTTTATAGTAAATTACGAGTGCAATGCCGAACATCAATTCTTAAAAACTTGGGAAGTGCGACCCAGCACATATTACCCATCTCTTTCTAGAACGAACAGTAAGAAAAAGACGGGAAAGTCTATCTCGCGCGCGACACAGCTCCTTTCTAGCCGAGCTGGTTCGAACCCTTGACTCTGTGTTTGAGAGGCCTAGTTAAATTTCGTCGTAGAATGGTCGAGTGGTCAATAGGAGTTAAAAGCCGTTATAATGTGGGTATCGTGAATGATAAGGTATAAGGTAGAGCCTCAACACGAAATTGATTTACATGACAAAGATTCAATGTCAAGAGTGTGACTAGTCACGAAAACACTACTATTTTCAGTTTACCAGTCTCAGTGGAAACAAACTTATGGTATAAAACCCATCTAAGTACTGTAATTTCCGTCTCTACCGATCACTGCTCTTGGTAAATTATATACAGAACCTATGATTTACCTATGGGCTTACCTAACTCAAACGCTTAAAACAATTAAGATCCTAAACAACTACATGTACTAACACTTGATAGCGATTGTTACCGCACCTCGCAGAATACCAACATAATTAACCATTTACGTCGCAATTTGTATCCAGTAAATTACAAGACAAAAATCTACACAAATTCTAATTAACAGTTAATACCGCTACCTCGTAAATACCTAGTTGTCTTGTCGAATTTAATTTGCAACCGTTTTTTCGCGCCATGTTTTTTTCCGCTCGCTGAACACGAGTTGAGTACCCCACACGGTTATTGAACTGCGTTTCCTGGGTGTTCCAATTTCGAATTGAGAAGGTCGTGGAACCATAAACTGGTTTTTTTTTTTAATCGTAACTGTTGTTTTTAATTTAGGTGGCCAGTCCGTTTCGAGAGTAATTTCGGGTTGTTAAGTAGGTGTAGGTACTTTCAGTTTTTGCTTCAATAAAATATAACAAATGAACTCTGTTATGCTATGATAAGTACTTAACAAGTACACATGTTAACCATTTAAATAACTGTACATGGCATCTATCTCGTGTGCCCTGTAGTCTCTGCCTAAGTACCCACCCACGTCAAAAAAAGCAATATCTATACATCCATGTCCATATCAAACCTATAATGTAACAATAGAATTTGTAGCTTCTGCCCCCCATCTATTTATGATAGGATTGTAGGGTCGGTATAGAGCCGATTTTTTACTCTACATTACCTACATGTCAACACAGAATACGATTTACAGTGATACTGAAAACAGGGTCCTGCATGCAGAGCTTTGACTCGGCTAATCGGTCTTTAGAATTGATGTAGGTACCTACTTACCATCCTTTGCGTAGTTTCAGACCGTGGGACGAGACGTATCGCGGACAGGCGGGATGGGATGCTGGCGGCAGGGGCTACTACTTTGCCTCTGGCAGACCCGACGCCGGCGCTGCTGCTGCCTATGGCAGACCAGAGTACAGCACGTGAGATCTTAGTAGAACTGGTACCAGACATACGACAGATAGGGCTGGGGTGCTGGCAAAGGTAAGGCAAAGTAGTGACTTTATTCCTGACAGACCTGACGCACTTGGTGCCACTTAAGCCTGAAGCACAGCAGGTAAGATCGTAGTTGAAGAATAATTGAAGAACAAGGAAAGGGCTAGGATGTTAGCGGCCCTAGTGACAAAATTGCCCAAACGGTATAATTTTATTATTCATCACTTCACGCGTCTGCCTCTAGGTACCTATATAATGAAAGCAAGGTAGGGTATCAACTTAATGTCTATTTTTATAATATCCCATTTGGGTATAGGCAGGAATAAATAATCCTCATTTTAATATTTCCTTTAATTAGTAACTATTCCACTTGTTCCTAGCAGGCCAGAAGTCAGCGGATGGCAGAGCGCTGGCCGCGACCCCTACGCCAGCGCTAGCCGGGATCCTTACGCCAGCGGTGGCCGCGATCCCTACGCCAGTGCTAGCCGTAATCCTTACGCCAGCGCTGGCCGCGATCCCTACGCCAGTGCTAGCCGGGATCCCTATGCCAGTGCTAGCAGGGATCCCTACGCCAGTGCTAGCCGAGATCCCTACGCCAGCGCTGGCTACGCGCCAGACACTGGCTACCGCCAGGACCTGGCTGCCAGTTACGGCCGGCCCAGTGGCTGGCACAGCGTGGGGGAGCGCCGCCCTTACAGGGATCAGAGGTGAGACCAAAGCTGTCTTGTCTTGTATGAGGGGTGGCATTAGTGCTGCAGAATAGACAAGTATAATAAGCCACCGGCTTGGCCTAGATTCGGGATATCGGGATCCAATGGTTTTATAACTTTTTGAAAAAGTTAAAAAATAAAGTTTATTCAAACAAAATGTTTGTCGATGCATTTCATCAAACGGAAGTGGATCCCTAGATTCACACTAACTTTCTTCAATATACCTACTCCGATTTACCTATATATGCCCTCCTGGTATATTTCTGAATTCCTGTACATCTAATTCTAACCTCTAACTAGACTAACGAATGCACTCTCTAGTGCAAAAGGATTACTTACACTACAAATGCTTTCACGTACCTGCTAGCTAGTTACTTCCCTATATTTTTTATGATAAAACTTACATCCTTTATTTTCCAGCGGGGTCAACTCCTTGGACACCAGGGACACCTACAATCAGCCGTCTCGCACACAGTCTTCGTCTTACGGACAAAATAATCGGGGCCAATCTTACGGCCAAGCGAATGGCTACGGTCAAACTAATACTCATAGCCAGGGCACTAACTATGGTCAGGGCAGTAACTATGGCCAGGCCACAGCCGGCACCAGCGGCAACGCTCAAAGCAGCACCACCCCGGGTACCAGTTACTTGTACCAAAGGGAAGACGAACAAGTGACGACGAAAACAACCGACGAGACCACCAAGTCGCCATCTTAGATATTATACTAATTTAGGGTTACTATTCAGCTCTAGTATTATAGAGCTCTTCTTCAGCTGGCTTCTACTGTGCCAGGAGTGACTACGAGCAACACACTGCTAGCTCCTAAAGTCAAGACCAAGATACGAGTTTATAAGCCATTTAAGCAAACTACACTAAGAATATTGGGATTGGAACTTAAGCCACGAAACCAGTATCATAGATATAACGTGCCGGTTTTAGCGAAATTGCTATAAAGGCCCATAATTTTGATTCCTTTCATATTTATGGCTTATTTTGCGCGTATATTGTGCGTGGTCTTCTTGATTGATTAGCAGCCCTCGGAGCTTTTTAACCTACAGATATAGGTACGTCAGGGTGAGAATGGTGCTATTTCTCAAAGCTTTTGAGCTGCATGCTTGTGTGATTGGCTGAGGCTATTTTATCGTGTTCATCAATGACCTACTTTTTTATTTTTGTATAAACAAATTAAGTAGAAAGCGTAAAACTAAAATATGGTGTTATTATGGGGTTGTCGATGCATAGGTATCAAAGTTGACCAAACGTCAAAAAATGCTGTATTTTGTTTTTTTTGCAGTTTTAGCCGATTTTATGATGTCGACTCGACACAATACTTATTATGAATTTCTGAGTGAACTAGAACTTAAAATCGAACAATATAGCTAATTAAGTACTTATAGGTAATATTGTAAAAGTTAACAAAGTGGATACCGTTTTATAAATTTGAATTATTGCCTTAAATTTATGAAGCCTACTGCCACTGTTTGTGTAAGGTTATAAATAAACTTTTAACTTGATACAACTGTGTTTCTAATAATCAAATTACCTATTTTTTTCCAATTTCTGTCTGTCGGTCTGTCTATTACCTTTTCACGCTTAAACCGCTGAACCGAATTTGTTGAAATTTAATGTACAGATAGTTTCCGTCCCTGGGAAATACATAGGATAGTTTTATCCCGGAAAACAGCAGTTTCAGCGATAAACGAATTATGGGCAGACGGAGTCGCGGGCAACAGCTAGACGCTAGTAAATATATAATTAACATGGGACTCCCACATTAGAGTCAAAAATGGATGAGAAGTAATTTCTATACTCAAGCATTTAACATCACAAATGTGCCTATCCTATTACGTACAGAACGGTACCCTCGTTTAATTTCTGTTGTATGTGGGAGTCAAGGCACTCTTGATTCCGGGATGCTAAATTTCCACGGGATGCGGTAGAAGTTGCGGGCAACAGCTAGTAAATTTATTATATGAAGAAAGCTTTAAAACTGTTTCGCAGTTGTTTTATTAAACAAACTTAACAAAAGATACAATTTTACTGTACCGCAAACAAGTTCATGGAACCGACTTTTCAGATAGACCGTTCAAAGTTCTAAAACGTAAACGGACATTTGGAGATGACAAGCAAGTTTGCGCAAGCGCAACCGACAGCGCAGTGGATGTTTTCTCACAATGAAAGTATTTTTCGTGAATTCAACATCCATTTTTTTTACTGTTTTTAAATTATGTCAATCGTGTGGGTTCGCATATGGCGAACTAAACAGTTTTTCTGTGTGAACTGCTTATCACATATTTCACACACATAGGGTTTCTCTGCCACATGGACAAATTTGTGACCTTTCATATGACTCAACTGTGTGAACTGTTTATTGCATATTTCACACGAGAACGGCTTTTCACCGGTATGCACCCGCATATGACGAACTAATGTGCATTTCTGTTTAAACACTTTCTCGCATATTTCGCACGAGTAGCTAGTTTTTTTGACGGGGCTCAAGGCCCTTGCGTGGACGCGTATATGGCGAAGAAAAGTGTTTTTCTGTGTAAACTGCTTCTCACACATTTCGCACTTGAATAGTTTTTCTGTATGAATACGTTTATGTTCAATCAAATGAGCTGACTGTCTGAACCGTTTCTTGCATATTTCACACGAATACGGCTTCTCTCCGGTGTGCGTAAGCGTGTGGCGAGTTAAAGTCTGCTTTCGGTTAAACTGTCTGTGGCATATTTGGCACGTAAATAGTATCTCCATTTTTTGATTACGCATATAGTCGTTTGTATCCGGTTTGAATTTGCGATTTTGCAATGTTTTACTACAAATTTCACATGAAAATGGATTATGTTCTGTAAGTGTATGTGACCGCAAATGCACAGTAACATAGCTGTTCCGAGTAAATTGTTTGTTACATACATGACACGAGTATGGTTTCTCCTGCGTGTGTACACGTTTGTGTTCACTCAAATGAACCGCCTGCGAAAACTGTTTGCTGCAAACTTCACATTTAAACGGTCTCTCTCCCGTGTGAATGCGTAAATGATTTGTCAAAAGCCTTATTCGTGCAAATCGCTTATCACAAACTTGACAAGTATGTGGTTTAATACCACTGTGAACACGTTTACGATGCGATGATAAACGAATTTTGTTACGAAACTGTCTATTACAAACTTCACAAGACAGCGGTTTACTTGTACCATTATGTATTTCCATGTGGTAATTTAGACTACCCTTCTGCGTGAACCTCTTTTTACAGATGTCACAGGAGTATGGTTTCTCTCCTGTGTGGACAACTGAATGTAGTTTTAGTCTAGCTGTACTCCAAAACTGTTTACTGCAAACTTCACAAGTAAATGATTTATTTTGTGAGTGGACATGCTGCATATGCTGTATTATAGAAGGCTTACTTTTGAATTGTTTATTGCATGTATCACAAAAATACTCTTTCTTTTCAACATGAGTGGCAGCATGCTTCGAGAGTCCGTTTTTAGATGCACACTGCTTGTTGCATACTACACAAAGGTAAGGTTTGGCTCCTGTATGCAATTTCAAATGTTTTACCAGAACAGTTTTATCCACAAACTCCTTTCTGCAAAAGTGACATAAGAAAGTATTGTTCCCAGTTTCGGTTTCAAGTTCCTCTTTCTTTATTTTAGTCTCTTCTTCAATGTTTACACAATAATGATCTAGGAGACTTGATTCGTGATCAAATATTCTGTGACAATTTGTGCACAAAACAGGTTTGTTGTCGACAGGCTCTGTTGGCTCCTGCTTCACATCAACTGAAACTTCTAGTTCCATTGGCACTGAAATCAGATAAAGTTTGTTCATAGAATAATAGGTTTAGTGTCAAAGAAAAGTGCAAAAAAGTGGACCTGTCCACACAAAATTTATGCTTCTTTCTTTTCTGTTTATTAAATAGTGTGTTTTAAGTGAATTCTTTACATGGTGTCTCCTATATGCCATATAAGACTGTACCAAAGACCAGCTTAAGAAGCACCAAACCAAACCAGCCTAACAGGAACCTAACTAGTAAATTTAATTTAGCTAGTACTCGAGAACCGTGCAACATTTCTTAGGGTCATGTTGGGTTGGTTTAATTCATGTCAATGCCTCTTTAGCAGGTTGTTTTCCAGTGTCAGTGTGACGTGCCCTGACGTGCCATTATATACGGGACACCTATAAAATTATTAATTGAAACAAATCAATTAAATCTACCTCTTGCATTGAAGAAATAGCAACAAGCTTACCTTCGACTGAATAAGTCACATCTTGGGGCTGCAGTACTTCTGGCCCAACAGCTAGCTCTTCCTTCAGCTCATGGTCAGCGTACAAGTCTTCGCGAATGATTGCGGTCTCGCTTGCATCGCTCGGGTCGTGCCACAGCGGTTCCTCCTTCAAGCACACACTTTCAAACGACATATTGTGGCAGTACTGCTCGCTACATTACAATTAGGTTTGCAATTTGACACTGGCCTGGCACTGGCTGGATATTACTCATTCATCCCTAAACATTGAACATTGATTAGTATTAGTAAAATAAAATAACAGACGATGAGACGAAACGAACACTATGACAGCAGTGACACTGACGTTTAATGTTTTTTTGTTAAGTAAATACAAAGAGGTACAAACCCATACAGCCACGATGTATAAAGGTCCGACCACACCGCCGCGTATACGCAGTGACGTGTCGTAGGCGTCACGTTTTCTCACCGTTTCCTCATACATTCCGTAACGTCACGGTTTTTTAAGGGGCGGTGTGGTCACACCCTAAGACTACTAACTTAACGTTTTTCATGATGACCCTGGCTGACTTTCATTTTCGTCTTCATGATATTATTTTTACTAGATAGCGCTTGGCCTTACGTCCGAAAAGGGTGAGAACATTTCACTTCCGGATACCAGCACCAAATTTTTATAGGTTACTAGGCATATCATCTGGACCCTAAAACTGCCGGGAGACAGTTTCTGAGGTGTCAGGGTCACCAGTTATGACGTCATCAAATTGACCGCCGCCGCGTTTTGAAAAATTCAAATTACACTCAACTTACACAACGCACGTATACATGTGGGGTATCAAATGAAAGCTAGTTAAATATACTATATTTGTGCTCTGAACTGCAATTGCATTAATGTTGACGTTTAAGAGCTATTAATAGAAAAATGATAATCTTGGAAAAATATTACGGACTTTTATTTCTTGCACCAAAACTAAAGACTCCAGACTAAAATAATGTACTACAATAATAAAAACAAATTATTTAGCTTTACATTACAATTCAAAGTTTGAAAATCAGATATGAAATATCGAAGTTATGGTCAAAAACTTGACGATGCTGCAGCGTCTAAAATTACGAAAAAAAAATTTTTCTTCCGGAAACCAGCACCAATTTTTTATATGTTACTAGGCATATTATCTGGAGCCCGAAACTGCCGGGAGACAGTTTCTGAGGTGTAAGGGTCACCAGTTATGACGTCATCAAATTGGCCGCCGCCGCGTTTTGAAAAATTCAAATTACACCCAACTTATGCAACGCACGTATACATGTGGGATATCACGTGAAAGCTAGTTAAATAGACTATATTTGTGTTTTGAATTGTAATTGCATTAATGTTACCGTTTAAGAGCTATTAACAGAAAAATTATAATCATGGAAAACGTACTACGCACTTTTATTTCTTGCATCAAAACTAAAGACTCCAGACTAAAATAATGTACTACAATAATGAAAAAAAATTATTAAGCTTTACGTTACAACTTTAAGTTTGAAAATCGGATATGAAATGTTGAAGTTAAGGGTAAAAACTTAAAGCGCGCGAAATTGCCGCCATCGCTGAAAACTGTAGATACGTACATATTTTCACTTCGAATTTTAGTCTGCTCCAAAATTTGACGCGGAAATGATTCGGTGGTGGTGTATTTATGTGCCTAGTAACAATGACGACGATGAATAGTAATGTATTAGGTAAGTTATTAATTTTCTGCACCGAGGCGTTACAATTGGTTATTTTATTATAATTATCATATTAATTACCTAAATAATAGTAGTAGTAATAGTAGTAAGTATACTAATTGTTCGAAGAAGGAGGTATAGGTATATAAATCCAAAGTGCGTAAGTATATATTTATTTATATTTACATTTATAATAAAAAAATATATAATTTAAAATTACCCTTTATGAGGCTACATAATAATTGAATTCATCAAAAATACCTTGAAACACCAGTTGGCATGGGCATATACATTATGCGCATAACGCGACATGTCACGTTGTTTGTGGCGGCCGCCGAATTATCTTTAAACCAGCATAGCTATGTCTTTTTATACCCGATTGTGATGATTAAAATTTTATACTATAGAGGAATAACGTAGAATTATTTGTACCATATATTTTTGCTCCAACTTAAATGGTTCTCTGGCTATAAAAATAAACATGCATTTTTTTCTTTAATTTGTCTATTTGTTCTAATATTTTTGTTGTTTACATATTTACGCAGTTATAATCAATGAATACAATGCAGCAAATTTTAATATCCTTTAATTTCATGCCCCATATGTGCATATACACTGCGTAATTTGTCTAATTTAAATCTTTTAAAACGCGCCGGCGACGTCGTTTGAATATATGGCATCCGCCGCGCTTTATTTTAAACCGACATAGCTATGCCTTTTTTTACCCGATTGTGATGATTTAAATTTTATACTATAGAAGAATAACGTAGAATTATTTGTACTTTATATTTTTCTCTCCAATACAAATGGTTCTCTGGCTATAAAAATAAATATGCAATATTTTTTTTGTAATTTGTCTTATTTATTCTTTATTTTTGTTGTTTTCATATTTACGCAGTTACATTTAAAGAAAACAATGCAGCAAATTTAATATCCTTTCACGTGATACCCCACATGTATACGTGCGTTGCATAAGTTGGGTGTAATTTGAATTTTTCAAAACGCGGTGGCGGTCAATTTGATGACGTCATAACTGGTGACCCTGACACCTCAGAAACCGTCTCCCGGCAGTTTTGTGGTCCAGATGATATGCCTAGTAATATATAAAAAATTGGTGCTGGTTTCCGGAAAAAATATATTTTTTTCGTAATTTGAGACACTGCATCGTCGTCAAGTTTTTGCCATAACTTCGACATTTCATATCCGATTTTCAAACTTTGAATTGTAATGTAAAGCCTAATAATTTGTTTTCATTATTGTAGTATATTATTTTAGTCTGGAGTCTTTAGTTTTGGTGCAAGAAATAAAAGTCCGTAATATTTTTCCAAGATTATCATTTTTCTATTAATAGCTCTTAAACGTCAACATTAATGCAATTGTAGTTCAGAGCACAGATATAGTATATTTAACTAGCTTTCATTTGATACCCCACATGTATACGTGCGTTGTGTAAGTTGGGTGTAATTTGAATTTTTCATAACGCGGCGGCGGTCTATTTGATGACGTCATAACTTGTGACCCTGACACCTCAGAAACTGTCTCCCGGCAGTTTTGGGGTCCAGATGATATGCCTAGTAACATATAAAAATTTGGTGCTGGTATCCGGAAGTGAACTATGTTTTCCGTTATTCCAGGCACTAAGAGACCGATAACAAGAAGTAAAAATAATCCTCACTACCGTGTCATTAAATAAATAATGATGTTAAATTACGTTTAAGTCGCTGTCAACAGCAAATGACCTTGAGCAGCGCCACTCTTCACACATACGGTTCGCATGCCTGTGAGTGCTTTCACTAGAAACTATTCCGGCAGCTTGGCGCGCGTCTAAAATCTTGCAAATAAGACACAAATAAGAAGAAATAAAAAAAAGTATGAATTATTTGTGAAATATGACTCGTTAGCCGTGTAGGTATGAATATGTTGACTTCATGTTTTTAATTGCAGACCCATACGTCGAAAAAATAAAGACATAGAACCGTTTAATGATGATTTTAAGACCAATCTTTGCAATTATTTTCTATCGAGCCGATTTTGTTCAATTATGTATCGAGTCCGTCTAGCGTGTTTGAAATATGATGAAAATTAACATTATATTTTTTTGCGTGTAGTTTTTCTTAAAAAAGTGCTTAAATAACATCAATTTCAACAAAATTAGGTGTTGTCAGCCTCTTAATTATATCACCGTGTCGGCACAAGCTAGTAGCTGGGTATCTAATTCTAATTCGCAAGCAGCGCGCGAGCAACTGGCAGTCATCGAGCGTACAATCCCGCGGGGAATGACCATCTTCGACGACCAGCTCTAGCCGCCGTGTCGCTTTAAGCGCGCTGTCGCCCAGCCGTAAGTGCATTGTCACCTAGCCGCAGCCGCGCGGACACCTCGGAGGTGCTGAGCCGTTTCCGTTACGTGCTTGCGTGTGGTTGACGCCTGGGGCTAGTTATTCGTGACCACTGCCGCAACATCGCAGCGCAGCCGAAACGACGAGATAATTAAACATCAAAAAATTATGTGATTAAGTTCCGAGGAGTTGTTGTAGACTGATTTATGAAGGTGAGTTTATAAACCGAATACAATAAACTTAAGATTACATATTATTATTCGAAAGCAATTTCTTGTTTATTTCGCGGTTAAGTAATTACATTATATCTAACACATTATAAATTATATCTATGTATACATTGCATTATATATTATATCTATTATTCTACTTTGACGCCAAAGAGCTTATAGTGACACAAAACAAATATCGACGTCAATAAGCTGAACATTTTAAAACCTTCTGTGCCATTTCGTTTTTGTTTCACGCCCTTACTGATTGACACGTCGCGCATAAAAATGACCTCCAAGAGGCAACTGTATGCTCTATTATAATAACTACACATTCCTCTCCGTTTTCACCAAAAGGGCATTGTGACAATGCTTGTTTAAGGTGCGACCACACCGCCGCTTAAAAAACGGTGACGTTACGGAATCGCAACAAAATGTATGAAGAAACTGTGGGAAAACGTGACGCATACGACACGTCACTGCGTATACGCGGCGGTTTGGTCGCACCCTTAGTTCGAATCGCCTAAATAACTGTTTTGTGGTCTCATACAGAGGTCAACGTTTCAACGAATCGACGAAGAATTCAACGTTTTCCTGATTTCTCAATCCCATGCACCGTGAGTTTATGATCCTTTAAAAGGCCAGATTTCGAAAACTCTTCACTGCATAGTCCACACGAATAAGGACTCTTTCCTGTGTGGATCCGCATGTGACGAGCCACCTGGTGCTTTTGCTTAAACTGTTTTTTACATATATCGCACGATGGGCAAGGTTTTCTCTTGCTCTCGTCTTTCGTAGTCGTATGGATGCGCATATGGCGAACTAAAGTGTTTTTCTGTGAGTACTGCTTCTTACACACTTGGCACTCATAAGGCTTCTCTCCGGTGTGAATAAATTTATGAGAGTTTAAATGAGCCGCCTGCTTGAATTGTTTCTTGCATATTTCGCACGAATACGGTCTTACTCCGGTATGGATCCGCATATGGATAGCTAACCCACTTTTCTGAGTAAAAGAAGCGTCACATATTGAACACGGATATGGTCTCTCTCCTGTGTGAGTACACATGTGCTCCTGTAAATTGCGACTTTGAAAAAAACCTTTGTTGCAAATTTCGCATGAAAATGGACTTTGTGTTGTGTGTTGCCGCATATGCTGGTTAACGTGGGTTTTGCGCGCAAATTGCTTGTTGCATATTGGACACGAGTGCGGTTTCTCGCCTGTGTGGGTGAGTTTGTGTTGACTCAAATGAATCGCCTGTGAATACTGTTTACCGCAAATTTCACATTTGTAAGGTTTCTCTCCTGTGTGCATGCGCAAATGAGACTTCAAAAGCCCTAATCGTATAAATCGTTTTTTACAAAATTGACAAGAATGTGGTCTAATATCACTGTGAACTCGTTTATGATGTGAAGATAAGCGAGTTTTGTTTTGAAACTGTTTATTGCAAATCTCACAAGACACGGGTTTACTTCCAGTATGTACTTGCATGTGGTAAACTAGACCATTCTTTTGCGTGAATTGCTTTTTGCAGACATCGCAGGAGTAGGGTTTCTCACCTGTGTGAACGACTAAATGTTGTTTTAATGTGGTCTTACCCCGGAACGTTTTACCGCAAATTTGACATGCAAATGGTTTTTTTTCCGAGTGGATTAGCATATGCTGCCTTAAAGAATGCTTGCCCTTGAATTGTTTATTACATGTATCACAAATTAAAGCTTGCTTTTCAACATGAGTGGCAGCATGCTGCTCTAGCCTGTTTTTAGTTGCACACTGCTTGTTGCATACTACACAAAGGTAAGGTTTGGCTCCTGTATGCAATTCCAAATGTTTTAACAAAACTGTTTTATCAACAAACTCCTTCCCGCAAAGGTGACATGAGAAAGTATTGTTCCCAGTATCGGTTTCAGGTACCGCTTTTTTTATTTCAGTTTCTTCTTCAATTCTTACACAAAAATGATCTAGGAGACTTGATTCATGTTCAAATATTTTATGACAATTTGTGCACGATACTGTTTTGTTGTCACCGGGCTCTGTTGGCTCCTGCTTCACATCTACTGAGACTTCTACTTTTACTGGCATTGAAATTTCAGTTTTTATTTTAGTTTCTTCTTCAATTTTTAGACAATAATGATCTAGGAGACATGATTCATGTTCAAATATTCGGTGACAATTTTTGCACAAAACTGGTTCATTGTGGACAGGCTCTGTTGGCTCCTGCTTCACATCTACTGAGATTTCTAGTTTTACTGGCACTGAAATTAGACAAAATTTGATAATAGAATTATAGTTATAGTGTCAAAGAAAAGTGCGAAACAGTGGACAGGTCCACACAAATAGGTCTGGCAGGATAAGCTAACAAGAGTGGTCCTCTCGAGGGATTTTGGTTATACTTTAAGGTTGAGTTATGGCTGGACCTAGGAACACTGTATGCCTAATATCAGACTTACAACAGTTTGTCTATAAAGTCGTGACATTAAAAAGTGGCAATACTGTAGTATCGTCCCTTTCTAATATATGTATAGGTATAAGAAAACGGGACGACACTACAGTATTGCCACTTTTTAATGTCACGACTTTATAGACAAACTGTATGTCTTCTTTTGTTTCTTTATTCACAATAATTAATGTTAAAAAATAAAAGATAGATAAATAGATAGATAGATAAAACGTTTATTTGGTACAGTCGCCATCAGATATATCGTAGCGGGCGAGGTCCTCAAATATTTCGGAGCAGCATTAAATTTCAATAAATTCGTTACACTAAATATGGTTACTAACATCGGAACACGCAATCCGTCATAAATATAAGAGCAGCGACTTTTCAATAAATTCGGGACGTTCAATGAGCTAAAAATATCAGGAAGGACATACCGTCAAAGGTATCGACGCAGTCAGGCTGATCTTAAATATCGGAACATATGTGGAAAATAAACCTTACGTATATGATGATAGATTCGAATTCCAAACAAAATACAAATAAGGCGCAAACGTCATGCCAAAATGAAAGATATGTCACCTATATAGTGTACGCGTCTGCATGCATAATTCACTGTGTTAGTAACATAAAACCTTTTTTGTTGTATAAAGTGTAAATTGTTACTGGCCACTAAATTGCCATTATACTTTTTTTAAGAATAACATTTTTCTTCTTCTGCTGTTATAAGTCAAAACATGTAGTTCTATTTTATAAAACTAGTTTTATTATAAACACAACGTAATTTAAACTGTTTGTCACAAAGTTAAGGTATATTTTCAAAAAATGTTCCGATCTTTATGGTCAGCCTGTCTGCATCGATATCTTTGACGATTTGTGACGTCCCGATTTTATTGAAAAGTCGCTGCTATTATATTTATGACTAATTGCGTGTTCTGATGTTATTAACCTTACAGTTGTAATCAATTTATTGAAATTTAAGGCTGCTCCGAAGTATTTGAGGACCTCGCCCGCTACGATATATCTGATGGCGACTGTACTGCCAACACACAATCAAGATTACATAAAATAAAAACTTAAAAGCCAAAACTTAAAACAAGAACATTTTCTTTGTTTGTGTGCGCTACAGTAGCGCAAAAGGGCCAAGGCTCGGTGGTCAACATTGCTCGTAGGAGCAAAACACCGGTATTATTAACTTAGTTGACAGTAAAATTGTAAATAGTCTCATAACTTTTATGGTCAAGAAGTTTTTTTTATATATATTCAATCAATATATGTATTTCATATATTCAATTGTGAATTTATTTGGTTTAACTTACTTGCTTGGTGTAACTAAGATAAAAGTGTAAAAATAAATAATAACTTTTTTTTTAAATATTGTGTTAAGTGAAGTGACCTGATAAGTGAGCACCACCTCCCAACTTGCAATTGCATTACCAAAGAATAGCACATGCATTGCCAGCCAAGAGGGTTAAGATAGAATATTTAGCCGCGAAGCTGAGTTTAACCATAAGATCAAACAAGTGTTTTAATGCCTAATTAAGTACAGTCGCATACATAACTTTATCTGCATTCATATCATAAATTTTCTACATGAACATTTCCACATCAAAATGTACTCAGCAGCATATTTAGCAGAACCCAAAAATGTTTGCAAAACGCATCCTTAATTTTTAACCAGAAAAAAAAATAGTCACCTCCCCTTTTCTTCGTGTTCCGCTAAATATGCCGCGTGAGTGTATGTAGAAAACATTAATTTCTGGTCTTGTACTCCGAAATTCGATTTTCGAAGTTCGTTTCGTGCCGTTTCGCTCACTCTAATAGTCATTCATTTTAGAGCGAGAGGGACGGCATGCATGACACGAACTTCGAAAATTGAATTTCGGAGTAGCCCCCCTGTCCTTCAAAAATTCGAAAGAGATGAAATGACTGACATTTATATCTTTTTTCTTAAGGGTGCGACCAAACCGCCGCGCATACGCAGTGACGTGTCGTATGCGTCACGTTTTCTCACCGTTTCTTCATACATTTTGTTGCAATTCCGTAACGTCACCGTTTTTTAAGCGGCAGTGTGGTCGCATCGCACCCAAAATTCTAAGACTAGACAGCGAGATTTTGATATTTAAGATGTTCGAAGTTTGAATGTAATTACAGTATCTATATTGATTATTGATACTTTAATGTAAACACTATAATACAACCACAGATTAGAGTAATGATATTGATACTCTAAAGTAAACATTATAGGTAATACGATCACAGATACAGACAGGTTTCTTAATATAGTATAGACCATTTGCTAATTTTGCTAATCGTAATCGTTCAAGAACGTATTGTAGGGAAGTAATGATATAAATGTAGATAAAATTATTAATTGATACAAATCAATCAAATCTACTTCTCGCATTGAAGAGATAGTAACAAGCTTACTTTCGACTGAATAAGTCACATTTTGGGGCTGCAATACTTCTGGCCCAGCAGCTAACTCTTCCTTCAGCTCATTGTCAGCGTACAAATCTTCGCGAAAGGCTGGGAAATCGCTTGCTTCGCTCGGGTCTCTCAACACCGGCTCCTCCTTCAAGCACACACTTTCAAACGACATTATTATTGCATGCAGCACTGCTCGCTACATTACAATTAAGATCGCAGTTTGGCACTGGCCATCACATTCACGAGAAAAAAATTGAAAATTATATCTGAACAAAATTACTGATTCCTTCCTAGCTAGTTAAATTAGAGTATAGTAGAAGTAGAAGTAGAGTAGACATTGATTGGTAATAACAACAGACAGATATTTTTTTGTTAAGATTATGGCCTGGATACAAGTCCTTTAAGCCAATACTTCATTTGGATATTCAAATCTTCATTCAAAAAGTTATAAGCGAATTCACTTCACTTTAAGAGTTTGAACAATCAATCCACTTATTTTTTTTATCATAGTGATGGAATACTAAACTTCAAAATTTTATCATAATATAGTAGGCGGCAAATAAGTAAAACGTGGAGGGGATACGCGCAGTATGAAAATGATGTTGTTTTTCATACTGCGCATATCCCCAATATATATATGCATATATTCACGTATCCCTCCACGTTTTACTTATTTGCCGCCTACTATCCTTTGATGTATTTATATTTTATAATGGAAATGGAACGTAACTGTCAGTATTTTGACACATTGGGACGTGACACAAAATAAATATATATATATGTGTATATTTTCATATTTTATGGCCTGGATGCTAAGTCCTTTAAGCCAACAAAATAAATAACGCAACGCAGAGCACAGATTAGATTAGATTTAATTTTTGTAAGTAGTAATTAATAAGGGGAATAAGCCCTTATAGCTAATTTTCACGTATAATTATTTTATTTAACAGATTTTACATACGATTGAGCCCTATCTAATTGTAAGAATTGTCTGAAATAAATTATTATTATTATTTTGCTGAGCCAGCGACCGTTTCACTTTTGCGAAGACACACAAACAACGCTGATGATCTAATTTTCATGTCTGGTTTATTTTTGTTGATTCTTTTCTATAAAATTGTGTGTACATGACGCTCTTGTATTTGTGTCTTGCAAAATGAATAAATGTCTTCTTTCTTTTTTTCTATTTTATAAAGCTAAAAGTCATAAAATACGGCCGGAGAAGTCGGCTTGTAAATTGTAACTTTATAAAATAGGGCCCTCTTTCATTTTCATCGTCATGAAATTATTTCCGCTATATAGAGGCAAATAAGTAGGTAGTAGAAATAATTCTCATTCATGACTATCTATAGATCTATAGCCTATAGCTACTACTCGGAACTCAGTCGTATTAATTAACGTTAATAATTAATTACCTCGAAGTGTCTGCCTACTGCGATGAAGCGCAATTATATTAGGATTTCTCGTGACCATGATCGCTGCCCAAACGTAGTGGTAGAGGTCCCTAATTAAACATCAAATGTGATTATGATTAAGTTCCAAGTGGTAGTTATGCTTATGCCTTGATTTGTGTAGATAAGTTTATAAACAAAATACGAATTAACTACATTTGATTATTCGAAAGCATAAAAAAATATTTTTCTCCATTTCTCGTTTATTTCCAATGGCTTAGTAGGTAGGTACCTAATTACTTACATCCAATAACATTATAACACATACAGTTTGATGCCAAAGAGCTTAGTCACAAAAATCAAGCAGCTGAACTATCAGTGCCGTTTGGTTTTGTTTCACGCCCTGACCTGAGTCATCGGTCTGAGGCATATGCCAGCCTGTTGTTCAACTGTTCTAATGCGGCAATCTCGTGGGTGTGCGTGGCGAGGCTGCCTCCGTCCGTATCTAACCACTTTGTGGCAAAACAACAAACACCAATAAAATTGTACCTATTAAGAAAATAAACAAGATAAAAATGACCTCCAAGAGACAACAGAACGTTCTCCGTTTTCACCATAAGATAAGGGCAATGTGAGAATTCTTTGTCACGATGTGAACAGTTGTGGAGAGAGGAAGGAAACTCGGAGATGGTGAATAGATTTTACTGATACATAAGGCGAGCGCAGTGCCCGTCGCGCCTTGGCCCCCGTCGCACCATGATTAAGAATCGCGAATCGATTCGAAACTGTCGGACCTTTTCCGACGTAATAAAACGTGAGTTATCCGTTTGTTTACATTAATATGTCTGAGCCTCACGGTAGTTTTAAAGATACATAAAGCACCTAAAACAATGGGTGCATAGTTAATAATATAAATTGTGACATGAATAGGTACTTATTGAATCTATCAGATCCAAATCAGATCTCAATTGGGAATGACATCGTTATAAAGGATCGAACAAGACGATCGCTATGAGTTTTAAATTTTGAATTTGAAATAGAGAAAAACATAAAATTGAGGATGGAGGATGAAAATAAACAAGGCCGGACACCACCTTGTAGCTTGTTTAGTTCGTATCGCCTAAATAAAAGTTTTACTGTTTCATACAGGTTCTCAATTCAACGTCTTCCTGATTTCTCAATCCCATGCACCGTGAGTTTATGATGCTTTAAAAGGCCAGATCTTGAAAACTCTTCACTGCATAGCCCACACGAATAAGGACTCTTTCCTGTGTGGATCCGCATATGACGAGCCACCCGGTTCTTTTGCTTAAACTGTTTGTTACATATTTCGCATGAGGTAGGGTTTCTCTTGCTC
Organism: Pandemis heparana; assembly: GCA_963854515.1. NCBI lineage: Eukaryota > Metazoa > Arthropoda > Insecta > Lepidoptera > Tortricidae > Pandemis > Pandemis heparana. The sequence goes on along the minus strand of OY978014.1, from coordinate 14,892,802 downwards.
TCGTCTCCCGTGTGTTTGCGCATATGGCGAACTAAAGTGTTTTTCTGTGAGTACTGCTTCTTACACACTTCACACGTATGTGGCTTCTCTCCTGTGTGAACTAACTTATGTCCTTTCAAATGAACCGCCTGCTTGAATTGTTTCTTACATATTTCGCACGTATACGGTCTTACTCCGGTATGGATCCGCATATGGATAGCTAACCCACTTTTCTGAGTAAAAGAAGCGTCACATATTGAACACGGATATGGTTTCTCGCCTGTGTGAGTAAACATGTTTTTATGTAAGTCGCGATTTTGAATAAAACCTTTGTTGCCAATTTCGCATGAAAATGAACTTTGAGTTGTGTGTTGCCGCATATGCTGGTTAAGGTAGGTTTTCCGCGTAAATTGCTTGTTGCATATTGGACACGAGTGCGGTTTCTCGCCTGTGTGGGTGAGTTTGTGTTGACTCAAATGAACCGCCTGTGAAAACTGTTTACTGCAAATTTCACATTGATAAGGTTTCTCATGCATGCGCAAATGAGAATTTAAAAGCCCTAATCGTATAAATCGTTTTTTACAAAATTGACAAGAATGTGGTTTAATATCACTGTGAACTCGTTTATGATGTGACGATAAGAGAGTTTTGTTTCGAAACTGTTTATTGCAAATCTCACAAAGCGCCGGTTTACTTTCAGTGTGTCCTTCCATGTGGTAAACCAGACCCTTCATATGCGTGAATTGCTTTTTGCAGACGTCGCAGGAGTAGGGTTTCTCGCCTGTGTGAACGACTGAATGTTGTTTTAATTGAAATTTAATCCGGAACGTTTTACCGCAAAATTCACATGAAAATGGTCTTAGTGTTGTGTGTGACCGGATATGCTGGTTAACGGAGGTTTTTCGCGCAAATTTCTTGTTGCATATTGGACACGAGTGCGGTTTCTCGCCTGTGTGAACATTTTTGTGTTTAGTTAAATAATCCGCCTGTGCAAACTGTTTACTGCAAATTTCACATTTAAACGGTTTCTCTCCTGTGTGAATGCGCACATGATTTTTCAAAAGCCATAAATAAGTAAATCGTTTTTTACAAGTTTCACAAGAATGCGGTTTATCATCACTGTGAACACGTTTATTATGTAATGATAAATGAATTTTGTTTCGAAACTGTTTATTGCAAACTGCGCAAGATTGCGGTTTACTTTTAATGTGTATTTGCTTATGGTAAGCCAGATTACCCTTTCGTGTAAACTGTTTGTTACAAACATTGCAGGAGTACGGTTTCTCTCCTGTGTGGATGACTGAATGTTGTTTTAATGTAGCCATTTTTCGAAACTTTTTACCGCAAAATTCGCACGAAAATGGGCCTGTGTGTGACCGCATATGCAGGGTAACAAAGCTCTTCCGCGAAAACCGTTTGTCACATATGTGACACGAGTATGGTTTCTTTCGCGTATGAACACTTTTGTGTTTACTCAAATGAACCGCCTGTGAAAACTGTTTACTGCAAATTTCACATTGATAAGGTTTCTCATGCATGCGCAAATGAGAATTTAAAAGCCCTAATCGTATAAATCCTTTTTTACATATTTGACAAGAATGTGGTTTAATATCACTGTGAACTCGTTTATGATGTGACGATAAGAGAGTTTTGTTTCGAAACGTCTTATTGCAAACTTCACAAGGCAGCGGTTTAACACCAGTATGTATTCCCATGTGGTAAGCTAGTCTACTCTTTTGTGTAAACTGCTTTTTGCAAATGTCGCAAGAGAATGTTTTCTCTCCTGTGTGCATGACTGAATGTTGTTTTAATGTGGTCTTACTCCGAAACATTTTACTGCAAATTTCACATGAATATAATTTTCTTTCTGACTGAATTAGCATATGCTGCTTTAAAGAAAGCTTATTCTTGAATTGTTTATTGCACGTATCGCTAAAAGAAACTTTCTTTTCGGCATGTGGAACCTCATGCTTCTGAAAGCTGACTTTTGATCCACATTGTATATTGCTTACTACACTAAGGTAAGTTTTGCCTTCAGTATGCAATTTCAAATGTTTTATCAGAACAGTTTTATCAACACATTCCTTTCCACAAAAGTGACATGAGAAAGTATTGTTTTCAGGTTCGGTTTGAAGTAGTTCTTTCTTTATTTCAGTTTTTTCTTCAATTTCTACACAGAAATGACAATTGACGCTTGATTCATCCTCAAATATTCTGTGACAATTTGTGCAGAAAACTGGTTTGTTGTCGACAGGCTCTGTTGGCTCCAGCTTCACATCTATTGAGGTTTCTTGTGTCACTGGCACTGAAATTAGACAAAATTTGATCATAGAATAATAGTTTCTGTATCAAAACAAGCGCCAATAGGTCTAAGCAACATTCATACAATTTAATCTGCCTATAACTCGATAACCGTACAACATATCTAAGGATTTTAGGCTGGTTCAGTCAGTGCATCTTAAGTAGGTCTTCCTTCAGTGTCAGTATAACGTGCCATATGCAGGACACATTGTTTTTTTTTTTTAAATTGTTAATAGAAACAAACAAATCCAATATGCTTCTCGCATAGATAGGAAATAAGAACAAGATCACCTGTGATCGAATAAGCCACATCTTGGGGCTGCAGTACTTCCGGCCCTATAGTTAACTCTTCCTTCAGCTCATGGTCGATATACAAGTCTTTGCAAACTGCAGCGGCCTCGCTTGCATCGCTCAGATCTTGCCACAGCGGCCCATTTTTTAAGCACAGACTTTCGAACGACATATTGCGTGCTGCACTGCTCGCTACATCTCAATTAGGATTGCAGTTCGGCACTATTAGTATATAAAAAGTTACGCTATGCTATATGTAAATGTTTTAGTTTAATTGATTTTTAAAGACAACACGCGAAACGAAATCACAAAACCAAACCAACAAACAACAGTACAAATTGAAATTGACAGCTGACAGACAGCATCGACTATGACGTTTAACCGTTTTTTCGTGTGAAAATGCAAAGGGGACTAAACCCTTACACCCAATTCTGAGGTATTTAATAGATTTTTACACCAAAAGAATACTTATTTACGCAAGATTTACGCTTTGCATATTACCTCATGCAGCGCGGATGCAGAGGATACTGCATAATTGTAAGCAAATGTCGGCTTTTATTATATGGCAGCTTGCTCCACTAACGTCACCTAACGTGCCGTAACGGCAAAGTATCGGAACAATCGCGTCAATATTTTCGTGATTTCTTAACTCTTAAATAGATTTTGTCCGTTTCAAAAGACACACCAATGAAACTCACACAATTCAAATTTGAGCGAACTCTCGCGCAGTTTAAGTACCACGTGACGTTAGTTAGGCTATCTTTTTCCTTCTTGCGTATCAAGAAGCAGTGCGCATGCGACGGTTGTCAAAAAGCGAGCAGTCGTTAAAATGCAACGGCTGAAGCGGTGTCGGGCTCAAAATCAAATAGTTGTATTCGTAACTATTACTATGTTTTACGTTACTTTTTTGCGTAAATGAGAAGTAATAACAGTTAAATAATAGTATAAAGAAGTTATTTTTCAAAAAATACTTGTATTTTCTTGTTGATATTTGAAATAATCAGAGTGTCACTTAAAACGGACTTTTCCCGTTATACCTTAGAGTTGTGATTTTACTGTTTGTCATTTATAACGGACTTTGCCCATATTCCCTAAAAGTTGTAATTTTAACGTTTGTCATTCATAACGGACTTTACCTGTGATGCCTTAAAAGTTAGTTGTCACTTATAATGGACAAAGTCCAGTGCTAATAAACAACATTTTACTTCGTATTAATGTTATTGTTTTAGTATAATGGCCGTAAAAGGGTGGAGATCTAGTAAAATTCTTACGCTTGTACCACCCTTAGACAAACAACATCGCCCGAACATTAAAATCCTAAATAAAGACAGTCTTCATCTCCTCGAGTCACCCATTTTCGATGAGGCCATTCCTCCACTTTTGAGAAAATCAATTACTAAATTTAAAAATTATTCGGACCGCCTCACTAAAATTAGCAGTCACTCTGCTTTGTTTGTTTTGAAGTTCTGCCTACTTGTTCCTAAAT